>JARHVA010000396.1:4957500-5577500 GCA_037957365.1 Torreya grandis
AAGATGCCAATGAAGTTTTACAGTGCTATCTAGTTTTTGCTCAGTGATATATAGAAGAGATGACTTTGCTTGGGATTTACGTGTAAAAGGTATGGACAATGAAAATATCTATCACACAATCAAATCAAATCCAAGATATCACTGACCATAAAATTTGTAGCATGAACAATGGTTAAAAATTGTTAAAAAATTCATTTTAGTAGTTTTGTATAAGACATTGACAAGTATGAACTCAATAACAATCCATGACAACTACTATAAACAAGCCTTTACCATCAATTTGTTTACTCCAACTATGTAGGCATATTTAATGTGAGATAACTAGTAGTTACCCCAATGGTGCAAGGAATGTCAAAAGGGATGTGTCTTTATATTTTGTGTTTTTTTTATCAAGTGCTTATGAGTGTGAAGTGGGTAAGGAGTAGTAACGAGAAAAAATAATAATTTAATAACATGTGTGTTTATTAAGAAAAGATACATTTGTTGTAAATGTTACGGAAGAGGTATTACATTGATTCTTGTTTCTTCCAATAATCTAAGATTTACATATATATTATATTTCATTCTTATATAGATGTTGAATGTAAATGAAGGGTTGATATATCGCTCATACAGTTAATGGTTAAATGCTTCTAAGTTTTTGTAATCTAATGGTCCCAAGCTTTCGAGTTCTGAACATTTGACACTTGGTATATTTTCATCAATCCAGAACCATAGAATTATTAAAACAGTCTAATGGTTCCGAGCTCCTGCAGTATAATACCTCTAATCTTTTGAGCATCGAGAAGATGATGAGTGGCACAATTATATTGGCCCAAAATTTCAAATAAGATATACTTAGTCAATGAACTAATGGTCCCATGCTTATGAGTCTCCATGCCTCCAAGGCCCTGAGATCGCACCATGTGTTGACATTCCATTACACATAATATTTACATAAACATACATAGTTCAAAAGGCCCAGGTGCTTGTGCTCCCATGCCTTTGAGTCCTTGAAGACTTGAGGGTGCTCCATATGGCACAATTACATTAACTTGTGGCCCTGAAGTATATAAAATGAATATGCAAATATTATTAGGGTGATTAATTCATCGTTATAAATAAATGAGTAATATTTAATTACTCATAATTGTTTGTAATTAGTAATTAGTATACGATTATTTATCGTATATAGGTTGTTGGATTATTTAGAACTTGGCATTTTGGTACTCCCATGTAATATTTGGGAGATATTTTGTTTATTTTAGTTTTATCTCTCCTATTTTATAGGAACTATTACGAGCTCATATCCTTGTATAAATATGAAGCTCTGCAATGTATTTCATGTTGGAATGAATATAATCTTTTTGTTCCTTTTTAATATTTGAAATGCTATATAGGCGAATTGGTGGAAAGTATGTTTAATAAAGCATAGGTGGGAGGTTCAAATGCCCTGAAAGTATGTTTTAGGTGAAAATTTTAGCGAGCCCTGTAAATATAGAAAAACATTAAATTTAATTAAAACTAACTAAATTAGAAAAAAAGTCATATAAAAAAAGAGAGAAAAGACAAAATTTAAAAAAAAAGTGATTTTTTTGCCAAAAAGAGGCCAAAGAGCCCAAACATAAAAAAATGAATTTTTATTTTTGCAAGCATTGTAAATTTCTTTTTCATATTGTATTGCAAGAAATTATATATTATATTGCACAAAATCACAAGTTTTTAAACTTGACGTAGTGTTCGGTCATAGCTATGCCTTTGACTCACATTTATGGTTAATGCCATCACACTTTAGTTACTGCATACAACACCTAACATAGTTACAATAACAACATCTGGGCATCAACCCTTTAAATCGTTAGGGAAAAATAAGGCACATACACTCATAGCCTTCCCTTCATTTGCCCATTCATTACAATCGAAAGACATAAATCCTAACAAGTGAAATTTCTAAGTATATAAGAAGGTTATGCACGTGTATGCAGAAATCCATCTAAGCAGGTGATAGTGATTAGATGAACCATTTAAGTACCATCTAGGTACCAAGTATGAAATTCTTTCTCGTATATTTATGACTCTTTCCCGTACTATCAGGTATATAGAAAGGGTGAGCTTCTTCGTACTAATGGGTATAAAAGAAGGGTGCATATAAAGAAAGGTTTGGTATATCAATTTGATAGTATATAGAAAATGAGACCTATATGCCTATAGTGATAAGGAACCAATCCATCACTCGTAGTTTTGAGAATGGTCGCACAGGCTCCAAAATTGTTTTTGTCGAATTCATAGCTCTTCAAAGGTGACAACTACTCTACTTGGAAGACAAAGCTTAAAACTCAATTGGAGTTTGAAAGAAATTGGTTTGTAGTCGATGGCTCATATACCCTAAATGCCATAGACGTTGATCAACAATGTAAGTTTGTCAAAGCCAACCAAAAGGCTAAGTTAATAATCATGTTCAAAGTATCAGATTAATATCAACCACACATATGTGAATCCAAAATAGCTAAGGAAGCTTGGGACAAGATCTAAACTATATATGAGGCCAAAAATGAGAGCACTATTCTTCATTTTTAAAGTCAACTCCACTCTCTCAAATTGAGATCAAGAGAAACAGTGAAGGCCTTTTTGAGATGTGTTGCAACACTGAGGGCATCACTTCAATCCTTGGGTGAGATAGTTTCAAATGACTCTCTTGTACCTATTGTCTTGAGAGCACTGCCACCCTCATACAAGATTTTTGTGACTACTTTGACTATCACAAAACATGAACTAAGTTTTGAGAAATTGGTAAATATGTTACAATAGGAATTGTCTTTCAATAATTATGACAACCAAGAAGAACATTTACTAGATTCTCATCAACAGAAAGGAAGGAAACTAGTCAAATCTTCATCAAAACATAATTTAAGACATAATTCACAAGGAGGAAAGTCCCATAAATAATGTCTCATTTGTGATCATCAGGGACATGAACTAAAAGATTGTTTACACAATACCTTCAAAAAAGGATATTCTAGTGATCAGATGTCCACTAACCAACAATCATCCCCTAGCTCTTTCAATAAGCCACGAGGATAAAAAAAGGGGGACATGGCAGAAGCAATCAAAGCAACAAGGCAATATTGTCAAACAAGAAGAATATGATGAGGAAGATGACTACTTGTACTCTGTAAATATCAATGATGAATCCATATCACAAAGTGGCATATGGTATGTTGACTCAGGTACAACCTAACACATGACAGGTAGACAAGATTGTTTTTTCACTTTGAGGGACACACCTAATAAAAATCATGTTTCTTTGAGTGATGACACCTCATACAGTGTGCAAGGAATTGTTAACATTGCCTTACCCCTAGGGATGAAAACATGTAGAATCATAGATGTTCTTTATGTACCTAGTTTAATCAAAAACTTGTTATCACTAAGTCAACTCTTAGACCACAATTTGAAGATTTACTTTGACTGTAAAGGTGGAAAGAAATTGTGTTTGATAAGAGACAAATCCATAAATTACAAAATTGTTGCACAAGCATCCAATGTGAACTGTATGTTTCAGCTTGATTTCATTCACAAAAATAATCAAGCACTCATGACAAAAGACACAGAGTCGACACAATTGTGGCACATAAGATTTAATCACATCAATTTTTGATCTATTGACACACTCCATCATTATAACATGGTAGGAGGTTTACCACTTCTTAAATAGGGTATAGACAAATGTCATGATTGCTTAGCAGGTAAGTAATACATAGTTCCATTTTAGAAAAGTACCTATAGATCCAATAGAACTTGATCTAGTTCACACTGATCTATGTGGACCAATGACACCTAGTCGTGTTGGATTTAAGTACTTTATGGTCTTTGTTGATGATTATTCTAGATAAATGTGGGTCTATTGTCTAAAAATAAAGAGTCAAGCCTTTGAAACTTTTAAGAAGTTCAAAGTGGCTTTTAAAATAGAATCTGGTCAAAAAATCAAGACCCTCCACTCAGATCATGGGGGGGGGGGGAATTCACCGATAATGATTTTAAGCATTTTTTGCAAGAAAATGACATTCATTATCAAATAGCACCTCCGCATACACCACAACAAAATGCAGTTATTGAACGGAGGAATCATACTATTGTAAAAATGGTGTGATATATGATACATGATTTAGGCTTGACAAAGGCATTTTGGGTAGAAGTTGTCAAAACTATCATATATCTAATCAATAGAGTACCCATTGTAGTTCTTAATGGAGTAGCTCCACTTGAAGCCTAATCAGGGAAAAAACCATCTATAGCTCATCTTCAAGTTTTTGGATGCCAATCAAGTATGCACATTCCCAAAGTGGAATAGACTAAATTTGATATGAAAGCCAAAAAGTATGTGTTCTTAGGGTACAGTGAATAAACACTTGCCTATAGACTAATATATCAAAACACCAGACAAATCTACACTAGCAAGGATGTTGAATTCTTTGAAAAGAAGAAGTAGAAGATCCTTCTACAAGTGCACCTGATAAACAAATCAATCCTATAAAAAATATAGAATATGGTAATATCCTAGATGAATATAGTAATGATGATAGCAATAATGGTGTAGCTCCACCACACATAATAACTACTCAACATATGCAAAAGTGGTATACAAATACACTTAGAGATGCAAACTTGAATGGTGTTCCAAACACATCCACCACTGTTCCAAGGAATCGTAGTATGGCTCTTGATGAGGTCAATTTGGCCTTAATGAGTATAGCTATTGAATCTGTCAAGCCCTCTATAGTTTAGGAATACCTACACTTGAAACCTTTGAAAGATGCCATGAATGCAAAATATAATTCATTGATGAAAAATAAAACATGGCAGCTTGTAGATCTTACACCAGGAAAGAAGCCAATCAGATGCAAATGAATCTTTAAGACGAAGTACAAAGTAGATGGCAGTCTTGAAAAGCATAAGGCAAGACTGGTTATGAAGGGGTCTAGTCAGAAAGAAGACATTGACTATGAGGAAACATTTTATCTCATAACGAAGATCAAAACTATCAGGATGATTTTTGCTCTAGTCGCATAGTTTGGCTAGAAAGCCCATCAAATGGATGTGTAAAGTGCCTTCCTTAATGGGGACTTATAGGAAGAAGTCTATGTGACTCAACTAGAAGGTTTTGTCAAAATAAGATAAAGTTTTTAGAGTTGCAAAATCACTGTATGGTCTTAAACAAACTCCCAGGGCATGGTATATCAAGATTGATGAGCATCTCTTGAAACATAGATTCAAAAGGAGTCCATATGATCTGAATCTCTACCTCAAATAAGAAGGGGGGAGATAGTAATTATAGTTGTATATGTCGATGATATAATCATCACTGGTAGTTCAGTGAAGATGATTGAATTAACCAAAAAAGATCTAAATTGATCATTCGACATGACAGATATTGGGTTTCTACATTATTATGTTGGCTTAGAAGTTTGGTAGAGAGAAAATCACATTTTTTAAAATCTCAGATCAAATATGCCAGGGCAATGCTTGAGAAATTTCAAATTATGGATAACAAACTAATTGCCACACATATGGAGACAAACTTCAGTTGTCTTAAGTAGATCGAGCAGATCCATCACCATAGGTAAATGCAACTTTATATCAACAGTCGATGCGGAGTCTCATTTACTTGACCTACACTAGGCCAAACATCAACTATGCTATAAATTATCTCTCAAGGTTCATACAAGAGCCTAAGATTAGTAACTAGAAAGCAACAAAGAAAGTATTGACGTACATTAGAGGAACTATGGATTTTGGCCTAGAATATAAGAAGAATGATAACATTTTCTTAACATGATACTCAGATTCAGATCATGCAGGGAACATTAATGACAAAAAATCCACTTTAGGATTTGTATTCTTTTTGGGATTTGCACTGATATCATGGGGACTAAGAAGAAAAATTGTGCTTCAATGTCCTCCATAGAATTAGAATATTGCATTGCAGGAGGAGCTGTCTGTGAAGCGATTTGGATCAGACATATACTTGAAGGATTTGGATTACCACAGAATCAACCAACAATTCTTCATGTAGACAATGAAGGAGCAACGAAGCTTGTTTGTAATCTAATATTTCATGAACGCACTAAACATATTGAGGTGCAAGTTCATTTCATCCATGAACATGTTCAAAATAACAATATCTAGCCTAGTATTGCCCTATAGATCAACAATGTGCAAATGTTTTTACTAAAGCACTTGCACATGAAAAATTTGAGGCATTCAGAGAATTTCTCTTATGTTCACTTGAGACAATGCCAAATTAAGTGAGGAGGAATATTAGGGTGATTAATTCACCATTAAAAATAAATGAGTAATATTTAATTACTCATAATTATTTATAATTAGTAATTAGTATACAATTATTTATCGTATATAGGTTGTTGGGTTATTTAGGTTAGTAAATCATGTATTTATTTTAAACTTGGCATTTTGTTACTCTCGTGTAATATTTGGGAGATATTATGTTTACTTCAATTTTATCTCTCCTATTTTATTGGAATTATTACAAGTTCATATTCTTGTATAAATATGAAGCTCTGCAATGTTTTTCATGTTGGAATGAATATAATATTTTTGTTCCTCCATATCAAATATAAAGGCTTGAGTGAATGATAATTGGACAAGTGTCATAATCCAAAAGACACAGGCTCAAAGTATACATAAATGATTTCAACTGCAAGGCAGAGAAGTGGGCAAGTGAGAATTTGATAATTACCTTGAAAGTGGTGACTAGACACATGAAGTTAACAAATAGTTGACATTTGGCAAACAAGTAAACCCACCAAAGTTGACTTGTGCATTCAAATTGAAATGAGAATGAAATCAAAACCTGTTATTTGTATTGAAGTCACATTAATTTGGCATTCATGACATAGACTTTGGATGATGTACGCACAAAATCCAAATGAAGGGTAAGTCACTCTGCCATCAATCTTCGAGCTCTTCTACGACCACAAGCCCTAATTTTCTAGCAAACTTGCAAAGAATTTTCATACAAGTAATAAAGGGGCTATATAACTCATAAGCATTGAAATGGCTTCCTCTTCAAAATCAATACGTGTCTATAGCCCCTCTGCATACTCTTGTGTGAGAGATGAGAAATATATCTATATAATAATGGATAACAGTGCCGTCAAGTTCAAATTCTTGTTCTACTTGGCACTTTGGAATGCAGTGGACTAAGTAGTTCCTTATTCTACACAAAGCTACGTCTAAGGATGAAAAGCAATACATTGACGATCTGCTACCTCTCAAAACTACAAGACTTCATCAAGTAGCGGTAAACCCTGAGGTAATGCCCTTTATTGATATGCTTTGAGACTTATTTTTTAATAGAACTTGTGTTAGAGGCTGCCTACACATTAGGAAAGGCAAGAATGTAATCACTTATATCTCTAGAAGGGCATTCAAAAGATATATCAAGCTACCCTTGCCTGAGATTGCATATAATCAAGTCTTGGTTGATTCATGCCTTGAGCACAATACAATAGATGAAAAAATCAAATAATGACTACTAAAAGGCCAAATATTAAATCCCAAGGGAGCCTTCTCATCTAATGGGGTTATAAAATTTAGACTAAGGATTAGGATAGCCATGGCTCTCCTAAATAGGCTATATGGCTTCCTTAGCATCACCTTATGTGTAAGTAGAATGAGTCCCTTTACTAGTCATTTTGTTAACATCAGACAAGATTGTCACCTTAGGGGAAGTTATCTATGCCAGGGTGAAGACCCAAATGTATCAACTCGAGTAGAGGCCCATAGACGATTTTTTTTATATGATGTCTAATTTATTATATGCAATCCTCATCATAATTCATAGGATAAATGAGGAGTTGTGGTAGCCATCAGCTGAATACATTGAGAACATTATCTATGAAGACTATTAATTCATGTTTATTTACAAGTTTAGAGTTAAAATTAAGAGGATTTGTATGAAGGTTTACCCCCATGTGTATCAAGTAATTCACGACACCCAGATGCCTAGGATGTTAGAGAACTTGAAGAAAACCATTGATAAATGGGGAGACTATTGGTACTACCCTGATGTTACAGTCATCAGAATTAAAGGAACAAGGGCACCTCCTTTGTTGCTACCATGCCAAGTTCCTTATAAAATTTTAGAACAGGAAATTGCTTACCAAATATATAATAGCATTAATGAGGAGCTAGGTCAAAATGCATTTGACCTATTAATTTAAAACTCCTCTGAGTATTTGTGTAACTCCAGTATATAGTGAGACCCCACTTTAATCAAGCGGGGAATATCAAGATGTTAGGTGTGAAGTCACTATTCATGGCCCCTATTCATGGTGATGGGGCTTGTTGGTGATGTGGATGGTTAGTGATGTGATTGATTGGTAATTTGACATGACCCACAGTGGGTGGTATGGCCCACATAGCATCTTTGAAGTTAAAAAGATAAGGAGGGAGAAATGGGGTGCATTTCTCCACTAAGTCACATAGGTTGGCTTGTGAAAGCATGTGATGACATAATGATAGTGGATCACATTTTTCTACTTATGCATGTGCTTGTGGAACACAGTTATATGTGGGCTCTTTTTAGGTGTGGTCAAAAGTTGGGAATATTTTGACTCACACATGGGTGCACATGGGAAAGTGGGAGACAAGGATCACTATGCTAGATTGAGGACACATGTGGAGTGGTGCGTAGCACATGGGTGTGCACATGGAGTGGTCAAGTGGGCATTATGAGATCATTCAAAGGCTCGACTTTGCACATGGGGGGACATGATTCCCTATTCATGAACAATGATACCCACTCAAGGATGGTGAATTTTTCTCTCTATGTTGTAAATGTTATTAATAAGCATGAAAATATGTTTATAATTCATCCAATTAGCGGATCCATGCAAGCCTTGGGATTGCATGCTTGGAGGTTGGATCTTGTAGGCTAGTTTGGCTTTGTTCACAACCTAAATGCTTCATGTGGAAGCATTGAGTGCTTGTATGTTAACACTGATGGAGTTACTAAAGGAGCTATTATAGAAGAGAGTTGATGTTGAATTAAAGAAGTCTAGAAGTTGAAGTCCCTATTCACAATCACTATCCATGAGTCATTATTCATAATTACTATTCATGGCCACTATTCATGGTGATGTCGCATGATGGTGATGTGTATGGTTAGTAATATCGCTGATTGGTGATGTGGCAAGGTCCATGGAGAGTCTCTCACATGTGATCAGGTTGATGTGATGGGAGTAGGGCATAACACTCTACCATAGCACATAGATTTATCTTTGATAGTCACATGGGGTTTGTCTTGTGGCATAATTGGTCAAGGGTTAGGTATGGGTCAAATTTCTAAGGGACCCCATGGTTCACATGTGTGGAGAAAGTCAAAAGGTGATTGCAACACCTTTTGGACTTTGGTGTGCACATGGAATAAATAGACAAGTTGTTTACTATTTATGTTTGTCCTCACTTATGGAGTGGGAGATAATGTTTGGATCCACATGAAAGTGGCTTGGATCTTTTCTAAAGTGGATGGATCACTTTTTTGACCCTTGCACATGAAGACATACAACTTTTGATGATCATTGTTCACCCCACATGGAGTGTGGAGAATTTGTTGGGCCACCCATGATGTTACTCTCTCTCTCTCTCTCTCTCATTTTAAATGCATAAATATGAATTAAATCTCTATTATAATTAATGTTGTTAGAGGATCCATGCAAGCTTGAGCTTGCATGCTTGGAGGTTAGATCTTGGAGGCATTGTTATGGTTGGTTCACAACCTGAATGCTTCGTGTGTAAGCATTGAGTGCTTGGTTTTAAGCACTGAAGGAGTTTCTAGAGGAGCTATTATAGAAGAGTGTTGATATTGAGATTAATAAGCAACCTATAAGCTGCCATTTTGCATGTTGTTTTTCCCTTACTTGTTTTCAAGGATTTTCTATGTAATCTCTATGTAATGTTCTTTCTTTCTTATCTTAATTATGTATCTTGTTTAGTTTGCATTTTAGTTACTTGTACTATAGGATATAACTTATTGATCTAGCATGTAATATCAAAGTTTTATTCATAATATCTCATATTAGAGCTTTAGCTATGAAGCTTTGACTTATAAAATGTGGTATCAGAGCCATGGTGAAAAACTCCATGTGTGAGTGTTTTTTGATGTTGGCTGATTTGTGCAAGTTAAAGCTAATGTGATAGGAGGAGAGACCAAGTTGAATATGGAAAAAGTGTTTTATGGCAGGTATCTCTCTTTGCATCAAGGTGGAGGATCTCTTGGTAAAGATCTTGTTTTCTTCATGTTGCTGAAGAGAAGCTCGCAGAGAAGTTGGAGGAGAAAGCTGAAAAGTTTTGCCAGAGAAGTCAACAACCTACATAGTGTCCCTAATGGAGAAGCAACTCTAAATCTTGAGTAGCAAGTTGGTCTCCATATGTGGAAGTAGATAAGGCATGACCTTGTTATGGTTCTTGAAAACAAAGAGGAAGGGTTGTATGATGTGGTTTAATACTAACCACATGTTATTAGTCGAGATGATGAAGACAAATATCCATGCAAAAGAAGGAGGTGTAAATAAACCTAAAGATGTACCTATTTTGATGTAGTTGAGGATGAGGATGTAGAGGAACAAATTGAGACCTAGTGTTCTTGTAAGGAGAAGGCCATGCGTTTGAACATGCGGTAGAGTGTGATGCATTTCAAATGCATTCTTGAAGTTTGAAAACTCAGTAGGTGCATTAATGCACTGAGTAATACGATGACTTCCCTAGAGATGTGATTGGTCCATTATGCCATGTTTGGGCATGGTTGATAGCTAGAGGCTATGAGGAGAAGTTTGGTATTGACTTCTATGTCATCTTGTTTATTCACTACTATCAAGAGTGTTGCATGCACTATTTATTGTTCAAAGTGTTTGAGTAGTGTTATTCCTACATGGTGATCTCTCTCAGGGAGAGAAAGATAAACAATGAGGCAAAAGTATTGATGGTTTTCAAATTTAAATCATTATATGGGTTGGTGTAAATGTCGCACATGTAGTACAAAAATTTCATTACGTTCATGGAGAGCCATATTTTTTGGTAGATGTTGTTGCTATGTGTTGTTAACATGTTAGATGCAAGCCCTAACATGATTACTATTATTATGGCTTAGTTATCTAGGACACATGAGATGACGGTGATAGGAGGAGCAAACCAAGGATAGAGATACACAAGGATGGGAAAGAAAGGATGTACCCCATTTCTTGCATTGTGAGTTCTCTTCCTAGGAGTGTCCTTGAGGAGGAGAAGACATGTTATGTCATGTGTATTAGATTCATCAGGAGTAGGAAGCCTTGTGATGTTATGGTATGCACTAGATCATATATTCACAAGAAGTGGAAGTAATGAGTGGTTCATGGTAGAATACTGATTAGAGGATTGGTATGTGGAGAAGTGAGAGTCACTTCAAGTTTTATAATATGCTATGGAAGAGTAAATGTTGACAAAGTCAGTCAAGGCAGAGAAGTTCTAGTAGTGCAAGAAAACTTCTACTGGGTTTGTGTTAGGGCAAAAGAGGGCACTGATGGATAACTATTTGTACAATATTTAGGTATGGTAAAAGCTTGTGTATATTAACTTCAAGTGGGAGTATATTAGGTGTGTAGTTACTATTCATAATCACTATTCATAGTTATTATTCATGGTGATAGGACATGCTAGTGATGTGGATGGCTAGTGATGTGGCTGATTGGTGATGTGGAAGGGCCCATAGAGGGTCTCTCACATGTAATTAGGTTGATGTGATGGGAGTTGGGTATAACACTCCACCAAGGTACATGGGTTTATCCTTGGTACTTACATGGGGTTTGTATTGTGGCACAATTGGTCAAGGGTTAGGTATAGGTCAAATTTCTAAGGGACCTCATGATTCACATGTGTGGAAAAAGTCAAAATGTGATTGCAACACCTTTTGGACTTTGGTGTGAACATGAAATAAAAAGATGAGTTGTTTACTATTATTGTTTGTCCTCACTTGCAGAGTGGAAAATAATGTCTGGAGACACATGGAAGTGGCTTAAATCTTGTCTAAAGTGTCTGGACTACTTTTTTGACCCTTGCACATGAAGATAGACAACTTTTAATGATCATTATTCACCCCATATGGAGTGTGGAGAATTTATTGGGCTACCCATGATGTCACTCTCTCTTTCTCTTCTCTTTTTGGTTGTAAATGCATAAATATGCATCATTATTCTATTGTAATTAATCCTAGTACTGGATCTATGAAAACTTGAGTTTGAATGCTTAGAGGTTGGATCTTGGTGGCATTGTTATGTTTGGTTCACAACCTGAATGCTTCATGTGTAAGCATTGAGTGCATGGTTGTAATCACTGAAGGAGTTGTTAGAGGAGATGTTGTAGAAGAGTGTTGATGCTGAGATTAATATGAAGTCTAGAAGCTATCATTCTGCCCATAGTTTTTTCCCTTGCTTATTTGTAAGGGTTTTCCATGTAATCTCTGTGTAATGATCTTTATTTCTTATCTTAATTTGGTAGCTTTTTTATTATACATTTTAATTACTTCCACTGTAAGATATAACTTACTGATCTAACATGTAGTATCAAATTTTTATTATTAACATTTGGTATCAGAGCTTTGGTTGTGAAGCTTGATTTCTAACATAGAACCCACTACAATCTTGATGAGACCTAGTTTAGAGAATTAATCCTTAAGAAGAAAGTTACGAATTATACTTAAATTCTGAGAGAAAATAAGAAGGTGAATGTCATCTATGGTCACCAAAAATATGAGTACGATGCAATTTTCCTAAATGCATCAGATGACTCAGAAGTATGGATAAAAATGAAAGACACACAAATGTTTATGATGGTAGCTTAGGCTATCTAATATAATCTAAGAATTATGAAAGAATAAGTATCTAAAATGTTAGTAAAAGTACATGAGGCATGGATCCATCAATGTCCCCCAACCCAACCACATGATTCAACAAGCCCTAGCCAACTCCCCTCTCCTATAGCAAAAGAATCAAATCCACATGGGGAAGGGTCAACCAACCAAAGGGATAACTTACAGATAATAAAATATATTCCCAGGAATGTCCTTGGTCCCAGGCCAACTCTTACTCATTCAAGCTTCACTACTACATCTATGGGCATAACTACTACAATGGAGAGACCTCCACTTTCATAGGATAGGTAGAAGAGCACATTTGTTATGACACCTCTACCACTTCTTACAAATTTTACACAGATGAGTCTTCTAAAGTTTTTGGAGTATTCTTTCTCATTTATTCCAACCCCTCTCCATGTCCTCAACCAGTTCCAAAGTTATTCCAACCCCCTCCATAATTCAAAGAGTAGAGGAGAGACCATATTTTGGTCCAACTACCATAGAATAATCCCCTACTGAGGAGGAAACAAAGGGAGAAGAAGAAGAAAAGATGATATCCTTGGTAGACTATTCCATATATAAGGAAGATAATGCAGAAGTTATGATGAAAGTAGAATATAAGGTGACTTAGGAAAAAGCTTTGGCTAAAGAGGATGAAGAGGCTAAGTTGGAGAAGGCCAAATATTTGAGTTTAGGAGGATTGCAGGAAAAAGAAACATTAGCTAGTGCCTTTGACGAACAAATCCTCATAGTGGAACAAATACAAAATATAAGTGAGGTGGTTTCTTCTTTAGTTTTTTCTATTTCAATTATAAGTACTTCAGTGATATCTAGTTTTTTTTATTCGTCCATTATTTAAGCATCTACCCAAATAAGGACTCTCAAGAAGACAATCCATTTTGAAAACTTGGTGGATGTTTTTATTTTTAATTCTAAAATTTCACTAGTCCTAGTGAAACCTTTAGTCCAATTATAATTACATTTGCCACAAAGATCCCCTATACAGTTAGCCACAATATCGATTGAAAACACTCATGGCTTGACCAAATTCATAGATGAGATAAACCCATAAAGGGAGCCTTCACCATGGGATATAATTGTATATTCACCTCTTCAGTTCCCAATACAAATAAGTGCATCATTGGCACTACAAGCAATAACACCTCCTCCACCCTCTGCCTCAAAAGACCTGAGTCCCTTAGAAGGAGAAGGGGAACTTATTATTCCCAAATGGGTTAGAGAGATGCAGGGAAAGCAAAATGAGAGGCATAATTTAGTTTTTATTGAATTTTCCGTAGTCTCTACTTGGTTTGACAAAAAGAGTGGGACCATCCAAAGGGTGAGGAAGAGGAAGGTATTGAATTTGGATACAAGTGAAAAAATGAATTTGAGAAAAGAGAAAATTTATCCCCCCTGGCCAAGAAAGTTAATAGGAATCTTGGGGATCCTAACGAAGATACTAAAGAGTTTTATGCTTTTGTGGACTCAACTAGTGAATCCATGAAATAAATATACAAAAGAAAAGAAGAAGCACAATAAAGGCTATAACAGAGACAAACTATACATTCTCCTCAAGAGATAATTGATGATGTACAGAGTGCAACTACTAAGTTTTACAACATTATGTATAATATATGGGTTTTAAGAGTAGGAAGCCAACCAAATTAAAAAAATAGGACCAAACTTTGGCAACAAATTACAGAGCTAGAGAAAATGTTGAATTTCTTGGTTTAATGCTCCAGAACCAGTGCCTTCAACTAATTGAATTTAATGTCCAGCATGGATGTATCATGGTTCCTCAACTATGTAATTACAAAAAGGGATGCTTCTTTCAATTATCATAACCAAATGAAGACTCTATCAAGACATTTTATGAATCATGAAAATGAGGCCTTGGAAATTATAAAAGATACGAGGGTCACTAATGTGATTACTCCTATAGGTGAACTAGTTGACAAGCTAAATTTTGAGAACCTCCTCCAAGCAACTGCAAACAACATCAAGGAGGAAGTTGAAAGCACAATACATAAGAACAATGATGAAATTTTACAATTGGTAAATTTTTCAAAGGATAAAGTGATGAGAGTTGAAGCTTTGGGAGAAGAATTCAAGAGTTCAGAAGCTGAATAAACAAGGTTGATAGTTGAGGCCATCAAGCTCTTCAAACCTTCCTTGATCAATTTTTACATCATTAATAAGGATTTTGAAGTAGCACATGCATTATTTGAAGAACTCAAGTTAAAAGAGGTAACTTTACGGTCAGTGCTAACCACACAACCAACTGCTAGTGTTGTTACATCATCTCAAGGTTCCCAATTTTTGGGATTTGTAGTCATGCAAATTCTAATAGAGTCTTCATCTAGTTTTGATCCCACAAGGAACCTTGGTAGCTAATTTAGTTCCTCTAACTATCACTCCATCATCTTCTTCAACTAGTGATGCCACATCAACACCCATCTAAATATAAATATATACTTTCATGTTTCTGTTAAAGTTGAAACTTTGGTTCCAAATATAGGTTGTAGTATATATTGTATTTTTATCTATGAAAATATATTTTAGGATGATGGTTGTACATGCATCTTTTGCATGAGATTTGGTTATAAGTATGTAATCATCTAAAAAAAACATTTGAGTGCTAAGAGTGTTACTTGAGACCACCCATCCCTTGTTTAGCCTTTAACCTATCTTAGGGCTTGTTTAGACACTTATCCAACCTTTATGCGGGCCACATGCATCCCTAAACATCCCTAAAATAGTCATAGACCCTCACTTTAGCATCATGACCCTTAGTGCCTCAGGTTCTACCACCTAAACACTAGTGCCATAATTTGGATAATAACACCAATGGAACTAGTGTTCCAATTTGGGCATTATTGTCCTTTTCTCACCTTTGGCCACCAACATAGATCTTTTTAAAACAACACTTACCTAGGGTCAACCTAAACCTCATTTAAGACCCACACAAACACTAAAACATTATATATACATGACTTTTATGCCTTTATTCACTATATGAAAATAAAATGCAAATAACATAAATAAACTTAGAACAAAATCAAGGTTATTAATCCTTATTCTATCTTAATTCTGCATATAATCATCTCTAACATTCCCAAAATTAGATTACTCAAATTTTTAGTATCAAACACACTCAAATCACTCAAGTTGACATTCATACTAGCTTCACTTGCACTTGCACCATCACTTAAGGGGGAAAAACTACATCAGGCCTGATCCCTCCTTAAAGTATTGGTATGTAGGTAACTCTCATCACAATAGGGTGTTGAGGATGTCTAGCCTACCCCACTAACATCACACTTTGCTATTTGTACCAAATGGATTCATTAAAAATATATAGGTTTAGGGTTTACATATAAAATCATTCAAAATAGGTTACTAAAAGGGAATTAAAACTCATGCACATAAGACCAGGCTTGGCAGACTTAGATACAGGTGCACATAAAAGATTGGAATAGTTCTGTACAGAGGACACTAGTGCTCTTTGTTACACTATCCAATTAGGGTGATACTATCCAATAAGTGTTTTGACATCTGGATCCCATTTGTGATACTCAGATAAACTCTTGTCTCATTTTATAGCCTCCAAAGCTCCCATCTTAGTGAATTTACAACTAAGTACTTGATTACATCATCTATTACTATTTTTAGAAAGGTCAAACTAGGTCAATTCTATTACAAATTAGTGACTATATTTATTACATATTTCTACCCTGATTTAATATATTTAACCCCTTTAACAACCTAGGAATTAAACTCCATAACCCTAAAAAGTTAAGTTAGTTGGTGAACTTAACTTAGTTTGAATACTGCCAAAACCCTAGCCCTATATGTTGTCAAGGTTTCTATCCTTTTGTTTCCTATTTTTAGTGGTTGTGTTAGGGTTTTCAGACTTGATATATTCTACCCTAAAAACCCTCTTCGAAGATGCATTCCCAAATTTCATGGATAAAGAAGATTCTCTTCATCGTCCTCATCTCTAAGAGGGTGATAACTATTTTCCCTTTAACTAGGTCCATGCTATCACTCTTCCAAGAGGTGAGTCATTCTATACTATTGTTTTGAATGTCTATACTCAGCCTATGCATCCTTCAAAACCTTCGCTTCCCATATCTTCTCTATAGGGTGTGTGCCTACATGTTCAATCAGAAGCAACTAGGGTTTGCACTTGTGAGACTCTAAGTGATCAAATTATCAGTATGAGCAAGTTAATTTTAGAATTACAAAATCAAAATCAACTATTACATAAAAATATTATAGTATTGAAAAATCACATTACAAAATTAAAGCCTCTAGGGAACACTAATATCAATCATGTATATGCATCTTCACCTAGTCAATTTGTGGCAATAAATGTTACATATCAAAACAATAAATCACAACAAAGTGCATCTACAACTAGTAATTCAAAAATTATGCAAAGATCAAATAGAATTTTAAATGAAATTTGAAGGCAAGTGATTAAAGGTAAGTTGATCAACCTACCTCCTCTACATCCAATAAAGAGATACAAATATTATTGTGCATACCATATAATGCATGGTCATCACACATATTCATGTTTAACATTGAAAAAGCATATACAACACATCATTGCTAATGAGGAACTTAAAAAAGATAAATTAGTTAAGAAATCCACAGTGATAAAGAAACATATTAAAAAAGGGACAAATTTAGAAATAGTACAAAAGTGGCTACCAAAGCATAACTCCTAACAACAAAAGGTTCACAAAACGAAATTAGAGCAAGAAATAGTACAATAAGCATAGCTAAAGCAAGAAAAAGATACAAATATACCTATCAACAATGATGTACCACTTTCAAATTAGTATGGGTTTGGTCAAAATTATCTACAACAGTTTGATTATCAAGGTCAAAGGTTGGGCAAACATGCCCATGATATCATTATTCCTATTCTAGTAGTTGATAATGTTGGTCAACAAGGTTTGAGATTTATTGAACATCCTAAGACAAATCATTCATAGATACATTTTATCAAGATAAAATATCCGGATACATAGAAAACATTACAAAAATACCAAGAACTTAATTTGTAAAGTCAAAATCATGTTAAGCCAACAAGCATTCTCAAAAGAGGCTTTATAACAAAAGAGCCTCCAAAGCACCATATGCCTAAAATAAGCATAGTTTTAATGGGAAAAGTCATAGAATATATTACAAATCACAATTCAAAAAGGTCAACTCCATAGTTTGCAGCAATTCCCTATGCTCATCTAAATATAATAGAAATCAACACTAGCATTCCATTGGTTCAAAATCAAGATGATAATGATGAGTGAAACAATCTAGGTTATTATGATTATTATGATATGACAATGAACATTAATTAGATTCATAATGCAACTTAATTCAACTACAACATATCAATCACACTTTATGACAAGTTACCATTCCTATTTTTGACATAGGTCACATTGATAGTGAGTCTCCCATGCGACTCATCGGTTAGTATGTTCTTCCTTACTTGTACATAGTTTCATTCATTCTTACTCCTTGTATATAGTTTCATTTTCATGTAGCTTGTCAAAACATAAAAAACATTCAAATATTTACTTAGAAAATATAAATTATAGACTATATAAATTGATAAGTTTACACTTCTTATACTTGTCAGGCACTACATATGTTAGCTATTTTAGTATAGTCAATTTTTATCATACATACATGCTTCACTTGTTCTCATCAAAAGTTCAAAGATGTTTAAAGACTCAAGTCCATCACATAGATCCAGATTTACTATTATCTACCCACTGGGAGCATATACATAGATACACAAATTCCTCATTTGATACATTCGTCCATTTGGGGGCATCTTATACACAGTTTTGATTTCCAGATTACATCTTTATATATTCTAAATCATAAATTCAACATCATTATTTCTTAATATTGATCATCCTACACTACTCAGATTCATTATCAACTACTACTACTCTAGACTCAACTTATGTACATCTTTGTTCTGATATAGATTTGTAGCACATGTTCATGCATACTTTCATTTCTAGCTTTCCTAATTTAGACTTAATTATATTTCTATGTTTTTACATCTATTTGAGGGCATTCAACTATGCCATTGTTCTATGACTCTACACCACTTCCTTTCATTGTATATATGCTTTGGATATGTGCCCATGTTCTTGTATGTGCCTTTTTGATTGTGTATGCAGACATTTAAACATGTCCTTTCATATGGATCTAATCTAACTTGCTTGTTTTTTGCGTATGTGGACATTTCAACTCATCTTTCTGTCTTTCTTTTTAATATTTAGTAAGATGTGCCCATGTCCCTTGAATTATGCCCCCTTGACCTACTTTGCATGCCTCATGTGTTTTGTATGTATGCTTTCATATATGCATCATGGTCATGACACTCAAGTCTATTGCTTGTTACACACTCTAGTTTTAGATGCCATGAGGGACTTGATGCATTTATCATTCCTCCTTGGGTACTTTGACAGACAACATACCCCATCACCCTAGGTAGTTACCTAATTTATTACTTAGAGTTGTTGCTCATATACATGTTTACATTGTTATATCTATCTTGACAACCTTATGAATACTAGATCTAACATACATCATAAATTATAAACTTATGCTTAGATTATCTTACATTTCAATGTCATGTATGCACATTATATTATTTTATTACATAGATATCATATATGCTCCAGCTAACACATATCATACAAAGCTTTTTTATTTTGAGGATATTTCTTACACAGGTTCAATAACTCCCCTCAAAATAAGGGGCATTCATAGAGGTTTGTCATAGAGATCAAGCTATCTGAATGCACTCAGAGTATAGTTTTCAGCACATAGGCACAAAATACAAAAATAAGTTTAAAAAAACACAGTGGGAAATAATGACATAGAAAGTAGTTCTAGTTGCACAAAAATTATTAAAGTTAGACTTTAGCACCCAAATTGGGAAATTAACACCATCAATGATGTTGTTTACTATATGGAGCTATTATCTAATGGTCTCATTTTTAGGAAATTTTAGATTGGCCAGAAAAGTATAGAAGGTACAATTTAAGTTTGCATAGGTTGAGTTATAGATTACCAATTTTAGCTCAGTTTAGCACAACTTCATACCAGTTTACTTAGTTGGGGGCATCATGCACAACATGATCATTCCCATTTTAGTTTTAGATACTCAGATATAAATTATTACAACTCAATCTAGAATCTAAATACTCAAATATTAGATTTGGGGATATGTACATGGCATATTATTTCTGTATGCTCACTTATGCACCAATTGATTAGGTGGAATGACAAAATCCATGTCATTCTCTACATTGTACACACCACACACCATTTTCCAATTTACACACCAAATTAATGTGTTTCTCCATCTACAACGATTGGCATTCTCGAGTGGCCCAAAGCTACCTAATAGTTTTGAGTGGCTCAAAACTGTTTTAGATTTCAATGTTTCTGAGTGGCCTAGAGCCATCTTATATAGTTCATTTACATCACATAGTTTCAATTTTAGATGCATTTACTACATATAGGTAAGCAATGATAGAATCATAGTCTACTTGAGTTCTTGAGACACTTACATGAGAGCGTTAGACACACCATCAGTCTAATCCAAGATATTCATAGATCATCATCTACCAAGTAGGGTTGGGTAATGATAGAGTCAAAACTATATTTTCTCAAGCCACCCACACATGGGGATTGAGAAATCCATTGCTCAATCCAAGCTATTCACCCATTTGATCACTATCTACACACACATAAGATATGACCAGGTTTATGCATTGATTTGCATACCCAGTGATGTGTATTCATTACTTTCCTCTCTCTTACCTATTTACTCAATTTTAATTTTTTCTTTGGATATCTCTTAAGTAAGGACTGATTTATGCATGTTTCATTTACAAGAAATGTAATGGAACATGATTCACACTCAAACTCAGATTCACAGGTTTCACCTCTTAGGTAAATCCAGGTACGTTTCTTTTTTATTTATCCTAGTCATTTTGTTTGATATATTTCTAGAATAAAGTGGGGGGGGGAATTTAATCATATAAAAATGATACAAGTGAGTAGTAAGAGTGTTACTTGAGACCACCCATCCCTAGCTTAGCCCGATACCTATCTTAGGACCTATTTAGATACTTATCTAGCCTTCGTTTGGGCCACACATATCCCTAAACATACCAAAACTAGTCACAGACCCTCACTTTAGCATTTTGGCTCTTAATGCCTCAAGTTTTGCCACCTAGACACTAGTGCGATAATTTGGACAGTAGCACCAATGGTGTTAGAGTCCCAATTTGGGCGCTATTTTATTTTTCATGCCTTTGGCCACAAATAGATATATATTTTAAAACAAAAACCACCTAGGGTCAGCATAAACCTATTTCAAGACCTACACAAGCACTAGAACAATATATATACATGAATTTTATCCCTTTATTCACTAGATAGAAATTAGATGTAAATAACATAAACAAACACATAACAAGTTGTACACAATCAAGGTTATGAATCCCTCTTTTGCCCTATTTTTATAAACAACCATATACAAAATTTTAAAAATAAGATTACTTAGATTTATAGTCTCAAAAACACTCAAACTGATATTCATACTAGCATCACTTACACTTGCACCAACACTTAAGTTGGGAGAACTACATCAGGCTTGATCCCTCCTTAGAGTATTGGTATGTAGACAAATTTCATCATAATGGGTATTGAGGATGCCCAACTTACCCTACTACAATCACACTTTGCTACTTATACCAATCAGATGCCCTAACAACATGGAGGTTTAAGGTTCACATATGAAATTAGTCAAAAGAGGTCACCAATAGTGACTCAAAACTCATGCACATAAGAATATGCTTGATAGACTTAGACATAGGGGCACCTAGAAGCTCATAATAATATTACATAGAGGACACTAATGTCAAAAAGAGGACACTAGTGCCATTGATGCTACTATCTAGTTAGGGTACTACTTTATAGGAAATGTTTTGACACTTGAATCCTGTCTACGACACTCAGATCAACTCTTGTCATAGTTTACAACTTCCATATCTCCCATCTCAATTAATTTTCAAATAAGTACTTGCTTATATCATTTATTGCTATTTTTAGAAAGATCAAACTAGGTCAATTTTTTTATAAATCAATAGCTATATTTATTACGCATTTCTACTTTGATTTACTATACTTAGCACTTTTAATAACCTAAGGCTTAAACTCCATAACTCTAAAAAGATAAATCAAAACCCTATTTTTATAATTGTATTATTAGAGTTTCCTTAAGAGATAAGGCCTTCACTATCCGAAGCTTATTTATATTTTTAACCTCCCAATCCCAAAGGGAGGAGAATTTTGACTATTAAGATTAATAGAAAATTTTGAAGAAATTCTATAATTTTGGTCTTGATGTGCAAATCTTGATTCTTCTCCAACTTGTGAATTGTGTAAGAAGTTATATCATTTTGGTTTCTTAGTATTTTAGTTGTGTATGAGTTATATCTTTTACATATAGTCATTTATATTAAGTTATAGCTGATATGAATATCTTTTGCATATAAATCATAATCCCCTCTTGTAGTTGTGTTATTGCAGTCTAACAAACATGATAACCTTTGATTTTATGTGTTTCAGTATGTTGTATTTTGGTTATCTTTGAATCCTAATTATTTTTTATTATTGGTATGCTACAGTATCTTATAGTAAATATTGGTTTGTGATTTCATGTCTAAATTCTAGTTCAATCTCTAGTCTAGAAAGGTTTCATCTAGTGTAGTCCACAAGTATCCTTTCTTTCTCTACCTTTATCTTTTTTTTGAGTTTGTTTCAAAGTCATAGCCACCTTAAGATAGAACCATCACCAGTCCACCCATCTCAATTAGATTTAGATTCATCCATAGTTGACCCATCTATGGTAAATAATCTACTTTGCTCATCACTATTCTACCAGTAGGTTGTTTACAAAACCTAATACCCTGTAACTTGAGCCTTGGAGTGAATATTTTTTTATTGATCCTAAAACATTAGAGGTTACCTTGTGAAAAGTTTATGTGGTGTGCATAAAACCCACATTAGCATAATAGTTGCTCTAAATTTGGGTTTGTTGCTTTATATGGGCCCTATAGGATATGATATCACTTAAAATACAATGTGACTAGCCATCACCATCACTGCACCACTCACCTTGATATCACCTAAAATACCTTGTCAATGGTCATCATTGGAATCATGGATGAATGTAAGCTACAAGATAGACTCTTAGACATTAATGTCTTGTCTGAACATCAATAATATTACAGTTTTGATTAGAACTACACATGAGATGTGGAACTCTACCACAATCAAGGCATCTCTCATGACATCCTCAACCATGCTTAACAAAAGAAAACATCCAATCAAATATGATGCCACTTTATTTTGATATAACTAACACATTTCATTCTGCACCTCTATTGCATTGATGTGTCAATTTAAAATTCAACGTAGCCATCTGTGTGGGTATAAATTATATGTGATAAGTTTTATCCTTATATCATCGCAAAGAAATATGTTTATCTTCCAAATGGTAACATGTTTGTTGAAGCTAACATTATATTATATTATTATATGGACCCCTTGGTGTATGATATCCCTTGAATTGTAGGGGTCTAAGTATGCATTTTTATATGTTCTTAAACCTAATGTAATCGCTCTAGGTGTCATTATATTGGCAAATATGGATGAATGTAATTGACAAGATAGACTATGAGATTTCATTATCATGTCCCAACATCAATGTACTGCTGATTCAAGCTGCACATCAGACATGGAGTTGCACCGTAATTTAATCAACAAAATAGATGTAATATTTTATTGTCATAAAATGAGGGAGTGTAAATCGGTATCCCTATCGATCTCATATAATATTATTATCATATATAAGTTATATTATTATTATATTATATTTAAATGATGATGATGATGATGATGATGATGATGATGATAATAATAATAATAATAATAATAATAATAATAATAATAATAATAATAATAATAATAATAATAATAATAATAAATTAATCTTCCTAAAGACCCGAGATTTGACAGCTATGAACTATGTATGTTACTTCTATATGTAATATAAATAGCATTATTACTAACAGTTGCCCCTATGGTGCAAGAAAAGCTAGAGGTTAGATAAAACTTGTTTATATTTGGTTTACTGCAATGATAAAGTACATTAATTTGTATGTTTTTTTACTAAGTGTTTATATTTATTCCTCATTACCTTGTAAATCTAGTTTAAGTCGTATAATTTAATTATCAATTTCTTTATTACCTTTGTAAAAATATTATATAATATTTATTATATTATATAATTCATATAAATATTAGATTATATAATATATATTTTAATATTATATCAGTTTTTATATATATACTACTGATAAAAGTGTTGAAGCTATACAATACATTGAATGTAATAATAGTTAGACACACACACACACAATTGTATATAACAATAATTACAAAGCTAGAGTTATGATGAATGGTGTGAAAGATGTAACTTTGTCAATCTTTTTTCCTCCATTTTTTGAAGTTTTACATATTTACTTTCTTTCATTCTTGTAAAGCTTTCAAAGGTAAATATAGAAGAGATATACATGTCATTGATTTACTCTTGATACGATAGTAAATGTTAAGCCTTGGTGATCAATATCTCCAATATCAATTATTACTTTATTGAGTGTTATTCTTTGTGTTTTATATATGGTTAGAGCCCATACCATTTTTATAGGCATTTGACGATGATTACCTCATGTAATAGGATAAATCAGTATATGTATAGGATTCTTTACATCCCATGTATATCTAGTAAGTGTTTTGTTTTCATTTGTGAAATATATTTGCCTTTTATGTGTTATATTATGATAGACTACCTTTATACTTTGTTATGCAAACACCACTATATTATTAATATACAATAAATCACTCACATCGTAAAAATTCAAATAATATTAATCAATTTGAAACTTAATCATGCATGTACTAATACAAAAATTTTCACATCACAAAAATTATCGCATCATATTTTTCTTGTTAAGTGTTTTCTTTTCTTTTGTGAGGTAGGTTCCCCTTTTAATCAAAATTTAATCCATTACATTCCCTCCCTTCTAGGATCGATGGTCAAGCCAAGATCTTTTTTCTTAAGTGTCAAGCTGAACAAATGGAGCAATTCAATCTGTAAACTCGTTTGATGCAATGTATATTAGATGTAGCGTCTTTCCATAATCAAATAGAAAGCAATCAATAAAATATGGTACCACCCTGCGAGCTATAAACCACTTTGTAATTGGTGCGGAGTATGTGCCCTCTAGTATATGATTTTACATGAAATACCCTTTCAATACAAACTTGGGAACCTCAATATCTTCTCTCCATATCATTAAAACATTATTTTAACTATTTTTTTTCAAAAGAGAAATCTTGTTTAACAATATATAATATAATTTAACTCAAAATTAAGTAACATAATAGTATTAAAAAAAAAAGAAAATAAATAAATAAAGTCATAATTATTATTATCCAAATTTAATAATATGAAAATAATATATATAAATTAAACAATAATATAAATTATGATAGTTTTGATCTTATCAATATATTTAAATTTTAATATAATTGTTTAAATATATTATTATTATATTTAACATCGGTTTAAATTTTCTTAATTACATCTGACAACATACTCACAACTTAGTTTCATCTAATATTTATGACCAAATTATTGCTATTCAAATTCCAATATTCCAATATAAAGTCATTAAAAATCAAGTTTCCTAATATATCTAAAATAAACAATAAAACCATATTCTATTTTTGGAAAAACAGTAGAGATTTTTTTTATCATCATCAATCCATTTTAAAATGATTGTGATTTTTTTGAATCGTTGTTCTTTTAACCATTCCGGATCGCTATCAGTTCGCTGACGGACGTCTTGACAATGTGTTCCTGCATATCATTTGATTGTTTTAAGAGATATATATATATTCTCATAATGTCAAAAGAAAAAATATAATTGAACTTACCAGCTAATTCCTTAGAAATGGCCACAATGCTCTCTGAAATATTCTCAGAAAACACTAGGAATCCTTTAACAAAATGCTCGATTTAATAAATTAATTAGCATAAGCCAGAAACAGTAAGACAAAATGCTTATAAAATGTAACAAGAATCACTTACCCACCAATATTGTATGGGTATCTCAAGCCATTTGAAAAAATGATATTACTTCCAAAATCTCTCAACACTTTTCTTATACCCTGCTTGTTAATTTAAGAGTGGTGAAATTCAAATAATTACGCTTTTTTTAAAACGATTAAAGAACATCTCTCTCAAAACATTTCCGCCTCGAATTATCATTTGATTCAAAATTCGCATTCGGTTAGGAACATATATCTAATTAAATTTCCACAGAAAGGCGCGTAAATATACTGTCCTCCGAATTCAACAGTCGCCCAATGCAACCCATACGTAGCACTCCCTCGCGAAGGACTTTATGTGGAATGGCGAAGACAGTAACATCGTCTTACCAAGTGGATCACCTATTGGTAAAACCATTTCAGTGCAACTCTACACATTAACAAGCCTGGGAACCACTTTCATAACCATTGCGAGAGAGGGCTCCTGTCACCTGCCAAATAAGCATAAATAACATTTTAGAATAAATAAGCATAGTCGTTCCCCTGCTAAATATCCTCCTCCCACAAAGACCCATAGAAAACTTCATTGTTATCGATGCAGCGAGTTCGAGTAAAAATTTATTTTTACAAATAATTTAGAGTGTCAATGGTTCATCGTAATACCTAGCATATCAGCATCAACAACATGTTCGATGAAAAAACCAAACTCTTCGCGATTATCATAATACAAACTCCTAACTATAGGACTACATAAATGGTACTATGTGCTACCAAACAGCTCTGCACCACCACTGCCCTGAAGATGCAAGAAAACCCGGAAGAATTGTACTTTTTTTTTGCAATTATATCTAGTAAGTGTTTTCTTCAAATACCACAAAGCTCTCAGTGACCTATAAAGAGATTTCAACCTTGTATTACCATCGGCACTCCACCTACAACTTAAAGTGGGTTTAGGGATTAATTAAAAAAATGCAAGTGGTGAAATATTTCAAAGTGTGTTGGGTAGTGATAATGAGGGATAACGACAAGGTATTTTAGGTGATATTGTATACCAGAGGGCCCATATCATACACATGTCCCAACATCAAGGTAGTTGTTGGATTTACATGAACTACACCCATTACAAAAAGGTTTATAGCTTATAGAGTGCTAACATATTTTATTAATTATTTTTTATTTTATTACGTGAGGACTTTACATTCGATGTGTGAATTGAATAATCAATGTAATGTCGTTAATGTGGGAGAAATACATTGAGGCTATGGAGTCTATTTTCATGCTTTCGTTGTAGTTGAAGTGAGTACCAAAGTTTTTTCAAAGTGCATGCCATGTCGGTGCATAACAAGACATTATTGGTGATTCAATGTGGATGTTGTAGTGGAATCGCCATCGATTCAAAAAAAAAATAATTCACTAACGATCAATCCTAAATCACAAATAAAATTGGTAGATTTAATTTTCATACATTAAAAGATGTCCACATCATATAGTTAAAAGAGTAATATCTTAATCAAAAATATCATAATATATATTAATAAAATATTGATATTTTTATAATATTTCCATACTTGTGAAATAGCTTACATAATACATTAAAGTGTTTAATGGTAATGGTTTTAATCAACATAGTTTTGCTTACACCTGCCACGTTTACTTACCATGCGTTTGTTGGGTTTGATGGTAGCCGGTTTAACAAGCTTTTACTTCTGTTTCCTGACGGGCTTGTTTTCCGTGTTGGGCTGGATAAGACTATATTTTTCTACTATCTTGGCGCGATTACCCTTATCAGACAGTCGCGAGTTCAAAGGGGCAGCGACAACAGCAGGTAGGTGTTGCCGCCTTCCAGTTCATGCAGACAACTGTTTAGATTGATGATGATGATGATGCCTGGGCTGCCTGTTCTTCACCGCGCCATTGATTTTCGCCTTCTTCATTGCCTTCACGCAATCTTTGTTATCACCACGGCCAGGGTTCGAACCTCCCGAAGCAGCCTTTTCGTGTTCTTTTCTTGTCTTTTATTTAACTCAGCCCAAGAGCAACACCGCCACCATTCTTTTTATCTCAGCTGTTTCAACTCAAGCGGAACCGCATTCCATTTCCGTCAAGGATTTCAACGGACTCAGAAAGCCCCTCTGCGCTTTCAACAGACTACAAATATGCGTTTATCTCCATGTCTGGACAGGACATATATATAATGTATATGTACTGTGGTCGTGTTTCTTTCTGGGAGCACCAACCGCTTTACGTCTGTTTCCTGCGTTTCCACCTCCCTCAAACCGCCACCATACAAAACCATGCTGTTTACCAGGGAATATGCTGTTTTGTCGTCACGTGAGACGAATATACAGGCTTCGCCTGCTGTATAAGCCTCTGGCTTAATAATATATAATTATATTTGTTATTTTTATTATAATAATCACATTATTATTATAATATTATATATGATTATATATATTATTTTTATTATAATAATCAAATATAGATATTAATAGTTTGGTATATACTTATAATTATAATAAAATGATAATTTATAATATTATTAAATAATATATAATACAATATAATTATAACTATTAGGAATATAATATATTAATAAACCTATTAAATATATAATTATTTCTATAATATATTGTTATTAATAATATGATATTATAATAATATATAATATATTTGTATTGTATTATATAGTATTTAAGGTTTGATTTCTTTTATTACAAATATTATGTGTGACCGATTTTCATTTTTATCATTTAATGAATGAATGAAGGAATGAAATATTTTAATAACTTTACAGATGGAGGGGTTTATAGGATCTAGGGTTGTAACAATATTACCTTTTTGTTAAAACAATTCTTTAGTCCTAACTCTCTCCTTCTGATCATACAGAATTTCAGATCCCTTTTCGATACTAACTCTTTCATTGATAAATTATAAGGCCGTTGATTTCTGGTGGACACAAGCCCTGAGAGGATCACAGCTTCCCACTTCGGTGGTAATTAGTCTGCACCCTTCTATTTTCTCCCTTGCCATATTGTGAGCGAACCAGTAAAACTCCTTCATCAGCGTCTGTGCCTTACTCTCCTCCGCGTGCAATCCATACAAAAAATGAATCCCAAACAGATGAAAAACGTCAGTAATAAATGGTATTTTAATTAAAAATTACTAAAATGGATGTGTTTTTTTGGGTGCATGGCACACATTTTACAGGTCTGGGGTTCGAATCCGTGTCAGATAAGCATTCAACTCTCTTTGTGTATTTTCACCGCAACAACAACGTTGAGATTGGTAGGGTTTGTTTGTTTGCAGTGTTCTTTTATTTGTTGAATTGAGATGAATGGATTTAATCAACCACTGAACAAGGGCAATGGCATCCCAGATTGTATAGTTCCTACCCACAACTACAAATAATTCCCTAAACCAGTGGGGCTGAAAATTTCCTTCAATAATTTAAGATTTTTTTTCAATAATTTAAGAAAGTTTTTTATAAGTTAGTATGAATAATTTTTTTTAAGATTTTATAACTAATAAAAATATAAATCATTTGTTTACATATAATTCTTAAAATATATTTTAAAATTTCTCAACATAAAAAATAAATAAAAATCCATGAAATTTCTATGCTAAAAAAGCTACTAAATTTCTTAACAACACGAGGAGAAAAACATAGAGCATTAAATTAAATTTACTTCACCCATAACAAAATAATCTATTGAGTTTAGTATAGAGTACCTGAATTTTGACTGGAAAAAGCATTATTAAAAAAGTAATCTTAACAACAAAACCTCCAAATCTTTAAGTCTGAATACCAGAAAAACTATAGTTATTTTCTGCACTTGTGCCAAGCATCAATTAAATAAGGGGTTTTAGTTAATTCGTGGCTCCTCAGGGTATAAACATATATTTTCTGGGATTTGTTTATAGCTATAAATTAAAACAAATATTGGCTTTTTAGCTACTTACCTCCTGCAATCTTGGTTATAGTAAAGAAGAGCGATATCCATCTTTTCTTGATCTTTACCTCTCCTCTAACGTCTCTCTTTCCTCTTCCTGTGATGTCTTAACTTCCTAGTAATCTGCCTAACTCTTCTCCTTAACGCCCAGTCAATCTTTTTTCTTATGCATCTTCATACAGTCATCTTCTTCTACCTTGCCATCGACCTCTGTTTCCTTGGCTCCTCCTTCCTTCCAACTATCTTGTTCCCCATCTCCCTTAATTCATCCACCTTCCCTGTAACAACACACAGGGTTTTCCTTCATCGATTTCTACTACAACTACCATCTCCTACCCATTGTTAACTCCAATGACCTACTCCCTAACCATCGACCTCTCCTTTAGTTTCTTCCCCTTCATACCACCGCCACATTCTTTTCTTTCAACGTCGACCTCCTTCTCCAACAACATTTCTTCTCGTCTCCCTGATCTCCTACGTCGACCATCTCCTCCAATGTCTCCTTCACCAATTTTCCTCACTCCCTCTATACGTCTCCCATATGCTTCTCTCTTATTCCAGCACGCCTATCTTCTCCTTATGTCCTTACTTCTCTCTCCCTGGGTCGCGATACAACTCCAAAAACAACGCATTAAAAATTACAATTTACAAGCTAACAGCTGCGCCTACACCACACGACAATGCAATTATGCATATGTTTCCACTTTCCCCTTCTCCGCATGTTTGCGTGGGTTTGAAATCATATGATAATTTTGTCTTCAGGGTTTAGGGAGCACTTGCAATGAATTTCTTTCTCAATGATTCCCGAATCCCATTCCCAATTTCCCACTGTCCAAGACTCCTGCAAAGAAATAAATGTTGATAAATTTACAGCGTGTGGACTAGGTGAAGTGAAGGCAAAAGGAGATTAGGTGAATTTAGATGGCGATTCGGTGAAGATTTAAAAACTTTGGCATGCTACGGTGCTCTTCTAATAAAGCTACAAGATTTAATGTTATGGGGAGTCAGAAGTAGAGTGGTAAGACTGTTGTAAATTTGAATTGATCCTTGGAAACTTTGCTGATTTAATGTCTATTGTGCTAGTAGCCTAATTGCCGATTGGTCGCTGGGGAAAAAAATTCAAAATGTCAGACGATTGACCACTGGTCCATCATTCAACCTCAAGGACATATAGGAAGCGTTTAATAAAAACTTAAAATGGGTGATTTTTTTTTTGAACGTCAATATGACAGTCCTTTAAAAAATTTGCTGGTCTTATGCTACGTTTAAAAAAAAAATGCCAGTATTTTACGATTAAAAATGCAAAAAATGTTTAAACGGGGGTCAAATTTAACCCCTACACGCCTCTGACATAATTAATGGATAAGGGCATTTTTATATACCCAAAAAATCTTTTCTAAGGCCCTCTCAATGAAACGCCTCTAGCGTAACAAGCACACGTGAAATTTCATTTAAAAACATGACGATTGTATTTCGTACTACTAAAATATTGATCAGTCTTAAGGTCAAAACATAATGTCCTAAAGTATGTTTCAAGCCCTAATAATGACATAAAATGCCTCTCCGTACACGCTATCTTTCGTGCTAAGCTACAACAAAAACATAACAAAGCTCTAACAAAATTTTATACACTTTATGACAATTTTTAAGTTTGATTGATTGGATCATCAAAACATGTGAACTCATTAAAAAGTACTTACGTTTGATTTTTTCTTAGCATTCATGTGTAAAAAATAGGGTAAAATCCCACTGATGTCACTTAGCCTCTGCACATCAGGGTGAAAGTGCAAAAGTATGCTTTTAGTCCTCAATAACTTAGCCATACGGGCTTTCCCTATGGGCATTGAAGTGAAGTGGAGGAGAAAATTCATACCAACGAGCGAGCATTTAACCTCTTCATGTGCACATAGATTTTAAATGAAACAAAAACTCAGTGCATTTATTTATTACATAGCACTTTTTGAGATAATTAATTATGATGATTGGTCGGATACATTATTTTTTTTAAAAAATCATGTTGTTAGAGGGAGGCTCAGCCTTGGCCTAGGTAACAATGAAGCTTGTTGGGATGCCTAGTACGGGTGGACCTAGGGTGCTCCAAGTGCACTCATGCACTATTTTTTGCATCATGTGTGGAGGATTTCAATGACAACTTAGGTCCTCTGAAGTGTCACGTACATGGACTTAAATATCCCCAATTGGAGTGCACCCAGGGCACACATTAGTGGGCTTCTCAATAATGAAGCATGCACATGATAATCAAAACAGGGGAGCACACTCCTAATTTTTGCTATTACCACCAAAAAAATTCAAAAACTACCTTTTAAAATAGGCATATTAAAATTGACAGTGTACCATTCCTTGTATAAAGAGCATACCATCATGTACCCATATCCTCTTAAGAATAGAGCATCCCCATACTCTATGTGCACCAAAGATGTACTAAACCAGCTATTGTCGACATTTTGATTATGGGAATTGTGCCGAGTATAGGGAGGCCCTGAATTGACCTAGACAATAATGAAGCTTGCTTCAAATCCTAATACAAGTGGGCCGATGGTGCCCTCAAACATGGACAAGGTCAATTTTAAACATACATGGGCGTGACACTCGAGCAGTTCACATTTTTTGACATTTATAATAGAATGCCAATGAAATAGTACGCTCATGTGTGTAAACCAAACTATCTGCAACATCTAACCAAAGCTCTGTTTCATTATATCATGTGTACAGGCCCTCCCAAGTCAGCATCCTATAGTTATGTCTGTTTGTACGATGCTTATGTGGACACCATGAAAGCCACATCGTTCTCTCATCATTTGGATGTCATTGGCATTGAAATTTCATGTTTCCCTTAAACATATACTGAACTATGAGAAGGAGATCTCAACATTTTGTTTCTTTGGTTTATCAATGCATCAACCTCAAAATGAAACAATAATAATCAAAACAACCTATAACTTTCTTCCACTCAACTTTTCCACGCTTCTCAACATCTATCATCACGAGCCTCTATACACACCACTCTGTCTTTGGTGAACATACGTCCCTTCAACTTATATATTTATAATTAATATTCAAACACAAACATCAACCATGCTTTTCCAATTATTAATGTTTCATATTTTAAAAACTATAGAAAGCGCCATATGTTTTGAATGGTACATCTCATATTTGATGACTATGTTGTATGTTATAACATGTGCATTGTTTTCTCATGTATTAATTAAGAGAATCTCTTGATTTAAGATGTATTAATAGGTGTTGTAGCTTTCTCATATAGATGAAACATTTATATAATCATGTAAGAGAATCCCAATCAATGTGATATATATTTTGAAAGACAACACTAATAATTTTAAAAGAAAAAATGAATTATATATGTTATGTCCTTATTAATGAGATGAGATTCATTGGCTAAAGGAGACACTAACAATTTTCAAAGAGTAAACAAAATATACATGTTACGTCTTCATTTATGAGGTGAGTTTCATTGACCAAAATTTATCTTCTCACATAGAGATATGATTGAGCGAAGCATTTCCTTATCAAAAGAACATATCATTTGGGGGTTGCTAAATAATCCTTTTTAACAATCTTATCTAATGACCCTTGTGAAGGATAAGCCATTGTATGCATGCAGTTCATCTTCAACCATGCTTTGGCAAAACTTCAATACATTGGGCACTTTGGGTAATTTTTTACCAACAGGGTATCAACCAAAAATAGATTCAATTTTGTAACTTGATAATAAATATCAAAAATTTGAAGCCCACACTAGAAGATTGGTAACAACTCATGTAGATAATCAATAAGTTCTTAACTATTGAAGACAAATAAATGTTTCAACATTCTATTTACATCTATGTAACTAATGCCTTGGTAACATTCCATAATTGACACATGCTCAAGTTGTTAAATGTACCAATTGCATGATATAATGTGTAATGTAGAGCAAGGAAGACATGATTCTCCTTTTGGATCTAATGACGAACAATTTCATGGTAAAGTGTTGTTATGCATCAACCAAAAGGTCATGTTGACCTCCAACTTATGGGTCTCAGCTAGCTTGGTAGACAATAATTTTCTTAGGTAAATCATTAATATACTATATATAGATGCTTTCAAGCCACCTAACCTTCTAAAGATTGTTATTGTCTCTTTTACTAGCTACATAGGTCCACCATGGGATGTCAACAACCCAAAACATGCACTTATCACACCAATGATAAGAGGGAACTACAAACAACTAAATTTAAGATTACGTGAGCTTTAACAATACACAAATCTCAAGGTCTAACATTAACTAAGCTAACTATTGATATTTTAAATGTCTTTTATTAAGGTTTAAAATTAACATTAATTTTGATAGTGATATTTTTGAAGGACCTTCATTTATCACCAACTTTTTCATTTGAAGGATATGCAAGGATGCAGGACAAAAAGTGCACAACTATAAGGACTTGAAATAACAACATTTGTGCTCTATATCATTGTGACATTCTCACCTCTATAGATAACTAGGAAACATATCAAACATTATCATCACATCAAAGGTATATCTTTATTCTTCCTTCCTACTTCCTAGTATCAAGTACACTTTACATGTAACATAATTTTTGCTGAAATATATTTCTCGCCAATGTCATGCTCCTATAGACTCCTAATTTTTTTAAAATTATTGTAGTTGCAAATTTTTATCATTTTTTCATACATTTGGTTTGTTGGCTTACATTAAGATTTTATTAGCACACTTTCCCTTCACATTGGACCCACACAACTTTCATTTTCATACTTTACCTTCAAATTTTTCATTTGTTTACATTAGCATACTCAAACACATCCTTGCAAACTCAATAATTTTTATTTCCCAAGTTTTTGTCACCTTAATCAAATTCATATGGTTTGAAAGTGGTTAAGACCATTGTCATGTCATATGATTATGTTCATGTCAGTTGTGGGTCCTTTGTTCCATCGTGCCATATTTTATTATGCCTTGATTGCTAGCATCGATGATTTTCCAAAGTTACATTGAGCACAAATGTGCCCCAATTTAAATTCAAAGGAACCTATATATGCACATGTACTCTATGCTATTTATCGCCAAGCATTCTCAAGAGATACATATGTCACACATTGATCATACTCTATTAAATTTATATATAGGGTCCATAATTGTGTTAGTTATTATAAGACACACACCCACGATGCCTACATAATAAATCTATGAAATATTAGAAATAAAGTAACACAAACTCATCTAAGTAGTGTAACTACCTCTCATGATTAAGAGCATTGGCCTAATTTTTTTAGTATAACATTAACTCTCATTCATAATATGTCTCACCCATTATACCCCTATGTTATTATATAGATAAGAAATGAGGCTAAAGATAGGTTTAGTGTTTTGGTGAGTAGTTAAAAATAAGATAAAATTATTTTTAGCAGAAGTCAATTATGTATTTATATAGTTGATATTATTTTGTAATAATAAGTTATGGGTAAGTATGTACCAATTAGTGCCTACCCACAAATTATAAATAAATAATACAAGTGTATCTCAAAAATATACAATAGTGTATGAGTAATTAAATACACTAACATTCATCCTTAAGATGTATTTTGATGAATTGAAGGATAAAGGAACCAATAAACTATCCACCCTTGATGTCACCTTCCCTCATTCCCAAAATTTGCATGAGCTGAACAAATTAGTCCTCAAGCAAGGGGTTTATGAAGATGTCTACAACTTAATATCTATTAAAAAAAACTTAAGATCAATGGCCTTAGCCTTTATCAATTACCTAATATAATGCATGTGGATCTCAATGTGAATTTGAAATTGTGTTCCACTCAATTGAGAGAAATGTGGATAACACTTTGGTTATCACACCACAACAGTGTGGGTTTGGTCTATGTAAATCCAAATTCTAAAAGGAAGCATTGAATTGCAACTGACTCATAGTTGGCAGTGATAGATTCACTATAATCAACCTTCATAGTAGATAAAAAAATAATAGTCTACTTCTTGCAAGACCAAGTCATGATACCTACCCCAAGATGATGAATGTATCATGCAGTTGACTTGAAATTGTCTAATTCTCGTACCTAATCTCTATGTATGTAGTTGATAACTGTTATGTTCCCACCAGAAGTGTAACCATAAATGGAGGAATTTCCACTTGACTTGTACTCAGTCCCATAGTTAGTAGTGATAGAAAGATAACTTATAAGGTGTTTTGCAGCTTACCAATGAATTTCATGGGGGTCCTAATGGTAGTGTGATACCAATTTCAAAACATTTTTTTGGATGAATATGAGTCAAGTACAAAAGAATTCACACTAATAGCCTATAAAGTGTACCATAAACCAAAGGAGAAGAAAACTCGGCAAAAATTTTGAATCCATATTGATAAGGAGTCAGTGTGAACTTGTAATATTTCATCTTGAAGCAGTTAGGTATGTCTTGATCATAATTGGATTCATAAACTAAAATTCCTTTCTTATACTTTAAAATATGAAGACCAAGGAAAAAAATACAAGTCCAAGTCAATCATCTTAAAATACTTCATTATCTCTAGGATTTCAAATTATGAATCTACTTGGTGGAACTCCCTATGATGAATAAGTCATCAACATAGAGGACCAAAATTACAAGTTTCCTATCTAATTTATTCCTATAGATTGTGGGGTTGGAAGGATCCATGTAAAACTAAAGTTGATTAAGGGCATGTTGATATTTTCATAGCAAGCTCCAAAATCCTATTTCAAACCATATAAGGACTTTTTCAATCTGCACATAAAGCTGTAGTTCTCACTAGGAATGGACCCATGAGGTTAGGACATGTAGATTTATTATTGCAAGTTATTGGAGCAATGCATACTCATCTCCATGATTTATTCTTCATTCCATTACCATAGTGAAAATAAGCCATTAGAAACATGCCCATACAAAATCCATATTATGCACACTCGAATATTATAGAAAAAGCCACAATGAAAAAAATTATGAGTAAAATGTCTTTGTGTATATTGTCTCTCTCTCAAGTGTGATGTATAATACATAAGTCTTTTATAAATGGAGTGTCCAACTTAAATAGTATGTAAATGTTGTTTCACTCCAATCACGTGGTTTTAGTGAACAACCTATCAAATAGGATAATCAACTATTTATATGAACTCATCTAATTTGTACATACACATAAAAAATGTTACTGCAATAGTGCATAACAACTCCCCTCTTTAAGCTTAAATCTAGTATTGTGTGAATTGACACAAAACTAGGCTAGATAGATAACAACTAGGTAATCTAAGTCTAATGTGAACACACAACTCCAACACAAGTCTCCGCACAAGAAGGAGTTTTTGACATCCTTATTATAAACATATTCTATCATCATATTTTTACCTCCTTATTATCTACCATACACCAGGTCCAATGATGTTTCATGCAGATCATGCTCAATTCTGGTCATATCTTGGTTTGTTTTATTCTACTAGTGTATCATTCCTAACCCTCTACATCATTAACAATCATATTTAGGTGATAGATGATTCAAATATGATTATTTAAATGGAAATGAAGATGGATGGAAATAATTAATGATTGAAAGGGTATATATTTTAAAGCACATGTATTAGTTCTCCTGATTTCACAAAGGCCACGACAAAAAAAATTGTTACTTATATAACATTTGGTTTCTAAAGATAATGCAAATAGTAATGGATTAACTTGGATGATGGTTTTCTTACATCAACAAATACAAAAGTCTAATATGTCTCCTAAATGTTTAATTAAATCTGACTCTTACCTATGGATGAAGGAATTAAAATATTGTGTAAAGTTTGAAATAAAGTAATGTCTTATGATTTTTATAAAATTATAAATATATTCGGGGTAGTTATTTTTTAGAGTAGTTAGATGTAGCAGGTAATAAAACTGTGACAAGAGATCATGGAGTGTAGGATAAATAGTTTAGTTTCCTCAATTTTTTTTATAATGGAAATACAATTGTAAAATAAGATTTATTTTAGGTCTTTTTGTGTCTCGGGGCAAGACACCTATTAGGTCTAGGGAGTGTTAGCATGGGTAAGGGAGTAATATTTGGTTATGTGTAACCAAATTTGTCATTACATAAAAGAGCATGAATTTTTTTATTATGCCTTTTATAAAAAGAAAATGTGTAAAGAAAGGTTGAAAAGATCTGAAGAATCAAGGGAAATGTTGAACGAGAAATGGATTAGTCTATAAAGTAATGGAGAAGGAGAAGAAGGCACCATTTGAATTAATGATAAATATCATTCAGGTCATTTATATTTTCTTCTCCTTCATTTTATTATTTATTTCTCTAGTTAATCTGTGGTGCGAATGCCTATTATTTCCTTCTTTCCATTAAACTTCAGCTAATAGATAATGTGCTTCATCCTTCAAGATTATGGATACCTTTGTAAGATGTTGTGCACCCTTCTTTGAGCAAATGATTAAATTTTAGATGTGAATGATAATGATATACTATCTTATGTGAAATATAAGCTTTAAAAAGTGTGTTTTAATGACAATGTAGAATAGAATTTTGATCTTGATAGACATGTGAATGCTTAAGCTATCATTAATATTGATGGTCAACCTTATGAGCCAATATAACAACTTGCCATCCTATTTAAGAAGCTACTCTTAAAAAATACACAATAAATTATAAATATGATGAATATATTAAAATAATTTATCAATGAAGGTTTACCTCAAGTTGTATTAATTTCATAACCACCTTAAATTCATCTAATTTTTCAATGATATTTTATTCCTTATATTTCATAATATTCTTATATTCTTCCTATTTCCCAATAATATCTTACTAATATTTATAATAATATCATGTCTTCAAAACCTCAATTATAAGTTTCATTACCCTTGATAACTCATGTTACCCCTACACATACCCACCCCATGAAATCCCCCCACATAAAATATCATTCCAATTTCAATTACTCATACCAAGCCTCATGTTCTCAATCGTTCAAACAAATTACATCAACATTTTTTCCACCTTTACATTCCACCAATACTCTTTTAAAAAAACATCTTATCTAAAATCCTAAAATGGTTACCATTATGTATATTCTTCATAACATGTGAAATAAAATTAAAACCCCTTCTCGAGGAATACAAAAAATAAATAAATAATAGGTTAACTTCCAATGATATTCTTCTCACTCCTTTGGTTCATGAAAATTTATCACCATTTTCCTCCAATATTTATGGATTTAAAATTTAAATTTTAAAATAAGAAAGGATACCCTTCACATCATATTATATCCTCCTTATAATTATCTTGTGATGATAGTAATAATTTCTTACTATAATCTCACCCACAATCAAAATATATAATGAAAGATCTGATGTGTCAACTAGAACAATCTCTAGGTTGGGTGAATCCCCCATCTTAATGTTTCATTAGTATCTTTTCTAAGGGAAAATAAATGATATAAATGTAATGTAAGTATAAAAGAGGCGATGTGCTAAGATACTTTGGATATCTTTACCAAAGAAACACATAACACAAGATATACATTACTCCTCATTCTAGACTAATAAGAAAATTTAACTCTATGCAAGAGGTAAGAGATTTAACACTGAAAAAGTGCTCATAGATCAAACCATCCACAAAAATTAAGTCAATGATGGCATATAAGCCAAAAAATAAAAAATCTTTATTATAATCTTCAATAAATACACTATTGCATATTGCTTCAAAAGTTAGACAATACATGAAATTTGGATAAAAATACATGCCAATGCTAAGAGATTGTTTACAATGAGAAATTGATAAAAAACATATAGATATTAATTATTATTTATACTAAAAACCTAGAGATTGCAGAGAAAATGTGCCACATGCATATATCTAAATTTGTTATAGAATACTAGTTAACACCAATCTTGTGATGATAATTCCAAAACAATCCTTCACCTCTTGGTACAAATCCTCCTTTTCGATCAATGATAAAAAATAGTTTTTGAGTGTTTTTTACATTAAAATTCTGGTGACTTATAGGAAAATTCTTATTCGAAAGAACTAAATAAATTTAGAATATGTTGTATCCATTAATATAAATAATTAGAATTAAAAAGTGAAATTAAATAATAAATAAAAAGTGTGGATCCCTAAGTGTTAGTGTAAGATATTATTTTTCTTTTATTAGTTTATTAGGTTTATTCTATATACATGGAGTTTTCCTAAACTTGTGGGATTAGCTTGTTTAAGTGTACTTATACATAGGGAGTTACTCTTGCCCATTATCATTGGTTAGTGGATGTTAGTCTATTATAGGAGTTACATGCCTATTCTAGGCCCTTTGTGGCTATCCATGGAGGAGTTACTTACCTAACTCTCCTTTTTATACATATTGTATTAGTGAGCTATTCAATGTAAAGTTGGAATAATTTATGTCTACTTAATTTTACAATTATATCATTTGTGTGATTTTAGTTGTAGTTTGTGTGTGCTTTCCATGTTCTGTCTTTGAGTAATCTATGTCTCACATCACTCATAGAACTTGTGCATTCATTAAATCAATGATCTTGGTGTAATCCCTAATATGGTATCAGAGCATTGGGTTTGGTAAACTACTTGTCTAGTCTTTTACATTGTTTGAGTTTATGAAATCATGATTTCATTATTTACAAATAAGGACTAGTTTTTTCACATTATAGAAAGTTTTTATGCAGTGGATGTGTTTCTTGACTAGCTGCATGGTTCAACTGGTTCACAGCCTTTTTTGTGGTGAAGTTTCACATTAAGGAAAAAAAGATTAATATCACGCCATTTTATTTTTCCAAGGATCCACCTCGTAGTCAATGAGTAAATTCATGACAAGCACAAAAGAGGAAAATTTTGCATGCAAAGGTCATCTCATTATAGCCACATGTCATTTGGTTGTTCACTCCATTTTGGTTGAGTCTACATCCCTGTAATAAATACAAAGATATCAAGAACAATATTGTATTGACCTTCAACCTTCTCAATAGATGTTCTTGATTGGGTTGTGAACTATGCATTTATGTCAAAGCCCTTAATTGCATCTTATTTTGAACACTATCTTCTGACTGTCTCTTTTTTTTGTAGAACCCATCATCCCCATCAAACTTCATGATAGTACTCCTTCATGTAGCCTATCAAACTATGGTCTCCTGTTTGATTTTATATTTTTGAATCTTGCCTTTGGATGCATATGGGATATTGAAACAGTGATTTCATTAAACCCTGTTATTCCTACATTGATTTATGGAGTAAAATTTTAAACATGTAGTTTTTTTGGGTGGTTCACACTTGAATCTGCTTGCTACTATAGCTACCCATGGTCTCCTCCTAATCCTCATCTTGGTTAGCAACCTAACTCTTCTTGGTGGTGATGTATGTTCTCCTTCTCAAAGCTAAGTCTCAAAACATTAAAAACTGTGCCCTAAAATCAAAAGCTAATTTTTAAATTATTTTTTAAAATAACTTATTTTTATTTTCCACTCATTTAAAACACCACTCATTCATAGTTCATGGTTTCTCAAAACCAATAAAAAAAAGGCTTAAAACCTTAATTCTTAATTTTAATTTGTTGAAATTAAAAAGCTTTTTATAAAAATGATGGGTGGGATTTTCTATAAGTGTAACTTTAATGATGAAGGTTAGATCAGGTTGTGAGGTGATATTATAGTGGCGTATTTTAAGGTTGGATTATTAATAGTGGTGTATGGGAGATTCTTTACTTATTTTTGTATAAAACATTATAACTTGGTAAGGGTATGTAGATGATTTTTTTAATAAAAATAATATATTGTATAAAGAGATTGTAAGGATATTTTTGAGATTTGTTGTTATTTATTTGATTTTATTTATTCCATTATTATTTTGACAAATATGGAGGGTGAGGCCCAATTTCATAGGTGGCTAAAACCCTTCACAAGCAAGCCAACTTTTCTTCTCTTTTACACTCTTCCCAAACACATTTTTGGTGGTAATTAATATCCATCATGGGGCCATTTTTTGGATAAAATTGGTGAATTTTGGGTAGTTACAAGGTCCACCCAAGATCTAAATTACATTTGGCATCAGTGGCTCCGTCCCTTGACCCCCACCTATACCATGATAGGGAGTGCATCCAGGGGGCTCTACCCCTAGACCCTGTAAGGTGCTCTACCCCTTGAACCCACTAGGGTTTACCAGCCCCGTACCCCCACATTGTGGCCCCTTATTTAGTACTTCTAGTGTAATTTCTTGTACTAGAGGGTGGGATCCAATTTGATAAGAAATTAGATCCCCTCACAATAACATTTTGTATGTTTTGTTGAGATTTGTACATAAATGAATTATCGATAGATTTTGATGTTTTCCTGTTTCACATATTTGATTTTTCATGTGTCAACTAAATTGATTATATATTTTCATAGATGCATTGTCAACAAATTTTGATGTCCACTCACTGAGATGTGCATTGGCACTTATGCACTATTTGATTTTACCTGTTTGGACATATTGTTAGCAGAGTCCAATGTTCATACATTTGATCATGCTATGTTACTTGAAAACATAGGGGGGGTCATTATTTATTGTCTTAGAGGGTTTGTTATGGGACCTAATGTCAGGATCTACTGCCGACTAAGGACACAATTGATTACCTTTGTATTAACAACTAAACACAGAATTTAACCAGAATGATAAGTAACTAGAAATATGAAACAACACAGAATATGAGAGACAATACCCAATTGTATTAATAAACATTCAAAAGAAAATACAATAAAGAAGATGCCACACTTCTTCTTCCCACACCTCTAGAGCTCCCACACTTCTAGGGTTCACCTGTAATTCTCCTTCAACACTTTACTCTCTCATCACGGTCACAACACTCAACTCAAACACAGAGTTGTTGTTCACCTCAACCAGTCAGTAACAACGCTGCCAGTACACCAAGTACACAACCATACTCCAAGTAGATCTCCCTTAAACCTACAACACCCTGCACATCAACAAACCTTACTTACCATGCAGATATCTCTACACCTTGAAGAACCCTTGTCCTTGCCTCACCAAGTCCTTATGAGTCTTCAACCAGTACCCCGGTGGATCTTCTACCAAAACTTGCACAACCTACAACTCTCCCTGATCATACACACTCAGCACCCCTTTAGAACTAGGAGAAGCTAATCCCTGCTCTCTTCTACAAGCCCTCTTGGCTATCTAGCACTCTTTCTCTCTCTCTTTTGAAGGAGCTAATCTTTGCTCTCTCTCTCTAGTACAATTTTACAATACAGCCCATGAGTCTATTATATAGATCTCATGCATACAATAATTAGACTTTCTTAATTACAATAATTAGACACGCAACTCCAAGACTATAATTAGCCTTTAACATGCAAACTGACAGTCCAAAAATAGACCTATTTTCGACCCGCATGCAAATGCATGCACACACAGGTTGACAATGTCGGATCCTTACTGACTGATGTCGGCCAACTCATAACTGACGTTAGTTTCTTCTGCACTGTAATATGACTGACATCGATTGATCAGACTAACGTCAGTTTTTCTGCAACTTGTTCTGCAACTCAGCAACCTCCGTAACTCTCCTCCATGTCTGCATCAGTGAAGCTTTTAGCTCCACAATCTAACACCTAATTTATATTTTGTACGCACACTCAATTTCTATGACTTCTGTGCCATTTTGGTGTCATTTTCATAGATTTCTCTCACATTTTTGGAAGCATATTAGTTGAGCTTGGTGTCCATCATTTGAGTGTGCATTGTCACTCGTGTAGTGTTTTTTCTCATTGAACTTATTTAGTGTCTTATCTTAGTCATGTAGACTCTACTTGAGAGATACTAGCTAATGAGGAGAGTTGATTATACACCAGTGGTTCCTCTTGGATAGACCAATTATGTTTTTTGGTCTGCGTATATGGAGCACTTTCTCACAAGAAAGAATCATATGCCATTACTATATGGATAGATTCTTGCTCCCACTAATCCTATTTGGTACAATAAGTGGGATAAGACTTGTGACAAGGTTCTTGGTACTTTACTGTTACATGTTTCTATGGATCTTCTTTACCATGTAGAACATACAAAATGTTCCTACAATGTTTGGAACATCGTATTGAGATCTATGCCACTCCTCCTCCTCTTCCTATCATCTCTTCAGAGACTATTGTACTCCCTCATCTTAATCCTATTTAGTTTGATGACAAATTTATGGTGGATTGTGTTATTTATTCTATTGAGACACCACTACAGGATGAGATTATGCTTGACCTCAGCTGTCCTATTGTATATTATACTTTTGTCCCTATTGAAGATGTTGCTCTTCTAAAGACTTATAGTTTTTTTCTTGGAGGATTCTAATATTTGCAGTATGAGTACACCCATTGAGAGCTTCGATGACTCATAATTTATTATGGATATTCATATTACAGACCTATGTGCTTCATATGTAATATATTATTTAGTTTTGATAGTTGTTGAGTTGAGTTCTCGTCTTCACATAGACATTCCTATAATGAATGTTCCATGTCCTTCTTTTGATAGGTTCACTTCAATGACATTACATCCAATTCTTATGCACGATCTTACCAAATCTATGCCATGCCTTATTTTTGAACCTCTTTCAGATATATTTATACTGCTACTTTCATATTCCATTATTGAATGGGTAGACCTTCAGTACACACCTCGTGTTGTTCTTTTATCAAAAGGAATTTACATTATTCGATGCATATGGAACTTCTTCAATCTTTAGGAAGAGGATCTCATCAGTGACATTCATCATGTTTTGAGCTCTATTGTAGGTAGCTTCAACATATTTTATGGATACTTCTTAGCTCTTACCTTTATGTGCTATGTTTCTCTCATTTTTGGACACATTTTCTATTGTGCTCGATTCCCTTAGAGCTGCATTATTTATTTTCTCTTTTTTTTTGGAAGGGGGAGTTTTTTACCTATGGGTTTTTTCCTTTTCTCCACTGTATTAGAGTTACTTTGTACATGTCTACCTCAATAGGCCTTGTTAATAGGACCCATTTATTTTTTACCCACCTAATATATGCTTATGGGGTACGTTAGTGTAGGATATTATTTTATTTTTATTAGTTTAATAGGTTTATTTTACATACATGAAGTTTTCCTACACTTGTGGGATTAGCTTGGTTAGGTGTACTTACACATAGGGAGTTACTCTTTCCCATCATCAACGGTTAGTGGATGTTATTTTGTCATAGGAGTTACATGACTATTCTAGGCCCTTTGTGGTTGTTCATGAAGGAGTTACTTACTTGACTCTTCTATTTGTACATATTTTATTAGTGATTTATTCAATGGAGTGTTCAAGTAATTTATGTTTAGATTTTTTTATAATCATCTTGTTTGTGTGATTTTAGTTACTTTCAGTTTGTGAATGCTTACCCTTTTTTGCCTTTGAGCAATCTATGTCTTGCATCACTCATAAAACTTGTGAATTCATTGAATCAGTGAACTTAACATTATCCCCAGTACTAAATAGACCATGGGATTTATGCATAGACAGTATTTATCTCATTTCACTCTAATTGAGTTGGAAGTTTGGTCTTCAAAATCATATGAAAACTCATTACAGTTCCATGGTATCTTAATATGAGTGGTTTTTGAGTTTATCCATTGCATGATGTCAAGCCCTGCAATCCAACTAATGGTGCTATCACTTTAACAATGTCCTTTGTTATTGGGGCCTTAACCCAATCTTTGAGCATCAAATATTTTTTCTTTTTTCCCTCCTTTAGTTGAAGGAAAGATCCCTTTTGATAATAAATGTTTGGTTAGTTACTCAAGTGAAATTAATTCCACATTGCATAAAAAATTTGATGCATTCTTGATTTCCACTTATTGTTTTGGCCATAATAGCTAGATCTATCTCAGATTTCCATACTACTTCTTTGTTTGGAATAATAATGGCCTTTTCAGATACTCAAACTTCTTAGTCATTCTTATTTATATAAACCTAATGGTGAACATAATATATAGTTGGTTATTTAAGATTTAAACTTGGCTCATTTGTGCACATTTGGCTCTTTCTAAACACTTTTCATTCACATTGGATAACTCATAACAACCTGATTTCATATTTCCTCATAAACACCTCAAATATGTCAATTAACAACATTACAATCCATTCAGTCATCCCACACTTCTCTTGATTTGTGTTTCATGATAATTTTATGCCATGACCAAAATCGATGGTGATTGATTCTAGTCACTTACCTTTTATGGGTCCTTTTCACCATATGATGAATTCCTTGCCTTGATTATTGGTTCTCACTATTTATCATGGTTTGTCTATGCCCACATGTGTCCAATTTTGAATTCAAAGGACCATATACATACACATGTACCTTAATTTATTTATGATATTTTAATATTAATTAATTCAAGGTTGTTGATCCATATATTGAGTATATCCATTACACACTTTTAAAGAAGCCTGCACATTGATCCCATTGTTCCCTCATCATCTACTCAAGTATTGTGCCTACACACTTATACCTGAATAAGGTTAAATTATAGATCATATAGTTTCATTTTATTACATATGGAGAGGATCTGAAGTCCTTTATCTCATTTGGGTTGGGAACACTCAAAAGCATTATACTATATGAGTCACAGTTCTAACGATACAATATATGTAACTAAAACCCTCACGGGTTAAATGCCAATAACACCATAAATTTTGTATAGTAAAATGGATAAATTATGTGAAATTAAGGTTACATCAAAGGAAAAAGTATTTTGATATTTATAAGCATCATCAAGACATTTTTATTGAGGTTTATATTTTTTAGCTACAATAAAGCATCTTAGAAAACTTCATAACCCAAATAACAACTATGCCATAATCATAACAAATTTATAGATTTGATTGAATGGTACCATAATATATGGTCAATTTCAACTTGACCATAATCAACAGTGGTCAATTTTGGTCATCATCAGAGACTCAATATTTTAGGGTTCAATTCTGCATATTATTAGAGCCAATTTATAGCATCAGAAGTAAGTTATAGAATCAAGGTAATTTATGATAAGGTAATGAATCTCTCTTTGTATATATCTTTCAATTATTATTCTAATAATCATTTTATCTTAAAATTCTAAATATTAGGCATTGAGGCATGTTTTATCACTATAGTTTATTGTATTATCATAGATCTCATTTGTGCCATTTTTTTTAGGGCATTATGAAATCTTAAGTCACCTTATTGTATAAAATTTTGTAAACCCTTAAATTTTATAGCCTATCAACCTTAGGGTTATATTATTGCTTCCTTTACCTCTTAGGGTCTAATTCTAAATTCCAAATCTAATTTTGAGATTTTGGTATGTTGTGTTCATCTACTTTATCCTTAGCCTTAGTTTATTGTGTTTGTTCAATAAAGCATTTTGGTAAACATGTTATTTTGACTATTCAAACTCATAGTTTATTTTTCCTTCACCTCATAAGTTTGGATTTCACCTCTCTAATTTTGGTTTTGCTCACTTATTTCATCATTATACCTATATCCTTTTGTGCTCTTCATGTTTACATCTTATGATTATTAAGAAAGCTACATCTTCAATTCCTACTAGGCAAAGTGTTATAATTTGTGGTGCATATATTAATTTAATTTACCTCTCTTTCCTTGGTAATAATGTTTATTTATAAAATAAAATGGAAATTATAGACTAAATCTTTTCTCCTTCTATTGTTGATAATGCAAAAGTGAATGGTGAACATACTTATAGTGAAAGTGATTATTATTGTAATGATAATGATGTAGATGACAATGATATAAATTTTATGAATGAGTATGTAGATGAATAAAGAGTAAAAATACTTGTTCACTTTATAAAATTTATTAAGTCCAATATTGAACAATTGAATAACATATTTATTACATTAAAAGATGTGCAAAATCAAAGTTTGTATAAGGAATCTACACCTGAGAATGAGCATGTTACATATGATCATTTTAATTTTTATAATATGTCTCCTAGATGCTCTCCTTGTATACTAGGTGGTGAGGCTACTACTCTTAGTGCTCCTGCTGTTACCTTTGTGCTTCCACTTACTACTTCTTATGATATTACAATGATCATTCCTACAAAACCTATTGATTATTAAGTCCCTCTTATTTTTACTAGACCTCATCAACCCACTTATAATTTTATCTATTGGTCATGGTTTTGGAAAAAACATTATAACATCATTTCCTACATATTAGAATCATGTTTTAGCTCTTAAAAATGCTCCTTCATCTCAAGGTACATTTATATAACAAGTTATTCAATATATTTAAGTGAAAATTAAATAACTCACTCAAGGACCTCAACTACCTAGCCATGTTGTCACTTCTCATGACATATTGCAAAACTTATTGTCTCATGAGGTCCTAGTCTATACTTTGGTGTGCCTAAATTTGAATCATATACAATGAAAAGAGTGATCCTTCCTATCATATTACATATTTTTATTCTTTGGTTTTTAATATGATGATATATTGATGTATAAACATTTTATTAAGGTCTCAAGGACTATGCATTGAATTGGTTTCATTCCCTACCATCGAGCTATGTGCATTATTTTAATGAATTTTTTAATAACTTTTTATCTATTTTTTCTATCAACATTAGCCAAAAATTTAAATTTTCATAACTTTCCCAACTTAAACAAGGACCAAATGAGAATGTCAATGAGTATTTGCTTAAATTCAATACCTCACTTATGTAAATGTCTCACCAACTACATCATAGTGAGTTACAAAGTATTTTATCCAAAATTTTGCTTCAACCTCTCAAAGATAAATTGATGTTTAAAATGTATCAATACTTTGTTGAGCTTTGAAATATGGTTCACAACTATGAGATCAAACTTTTAGATGTCAACATGCTTAAATATGGGTCTAATTCCTATACCTTTATAAATTATGAATATAAATGTAAATAAAAATAAATATTAAGGATAATGATAAACCTAATTTTCAAGTTGATAATGAGGAATATATATAGTAAATATGGTATTAAAAATATCTAATATGCTTATTGTTCCTCCTTGAGCACCTAGATGTTTACAAGGCTATCTGAGAATCCTCACCAAATATTTAAATGGTTATTTGAATTCAAAACGTTATATTTTTCTCCATAACGTTATTAGATACATCTTGAATTTTACTTGGAAGCTATGATGAGAATGTTAATTATGAGTACCATAGATATTTATGACATAATACCAACAAATGTTATACATTTAGACATAGTGATCCAAATTTTAGATTAGTAATGTTAACCTCATGGGTTAAATAATTATCTATTATCATTTTATAATGATGTAACTTGAAACCCTCTTTCTTTTACTATTTTTTAGCTATAACATTGATAGAGTTCAAGAAGAAGTTATGATATCCTAAGACCTAAAGCATATAGGTTTTGGTACAAAGGCTAAAAAAAGTAGGAGATGTTATCAAAAGTACAATTTTATTTCATATTTGTGTTCCTCTTGAAAAATTATGTAACTTTAAAAAAAAGGACATGTCAATCTAAGTTTGTATGCAAAATTATGGCCTCCAAAAGTTAGTGCATTTTACCCAGCAATGAAACCACCCCAATAGTTGTGAAAGATTCTATGATGGTGACAAAATTACCCTAATAGTTTTATAACCACCACAAGCTTAACCTATGATTTCATCACCAATGTGGCACTTTTTTCCTATAGTTCAAGGTAGTTTTATCATGAGACAAAGAACAATGTGAGAAACAACTGAAGATAGTTTCTATTCATCTTATAAGTCTTTTAGGATTCCATTTTGAGTTCTCTTTGGTTCCTAAGTTGTATATATGTATATGGATAGGGTCTTTGTAAGAAAGATAAAATGTTCTTAACAATATTTCTTCTTGATTGTATGTAGTTTTCTAAGTTGGAGTGTGGAAATGAGAAGGAAGTGAGAAAGTTACAAAGCATGTGAGTGTTTGAACATATTTTAATTTAAATTATGTTCATGAAATCCTAAAAAATGTAGTAAACTTGTGATGGAACCATGAGATAGTCGAATAAGGAGGAGGTCCCTCACTTTTGATAGAGTTTTCTCAGTTTTGAGTTTATTCAAGGTAATATGGTGTCTCTTTAATTATGTTTTGCTAGTTCCTTACTCTATATTCTTTGTTCAAGTATTCATTTTAAATATACAATATTCATTATTCAATCTTGAGCACATTTAATGACTATTGTATGAAATTAACAAGTGCTTTATTTTTTTTGGGAATATAGTGTTTAGTTCCTAAACAATAAAGGGTCTAGACTAAGGGGAAAAATATAGTTTAATATTGAAAAATACAAATATTTATCTAATAATTTACATGGGGAAGAGAAATGAACTTATCTAAAAAAGGACTGAAAAAAATGATTGAAGGGCTAGAAATTGATGTGTAGGGATAGGATACTATCATGAATCTAGATCTAGTATTTATTTTCTAATTGGATAGGAGTGCCAAAAGTGGACAAGAGTGGCATCAACACTATAGTCCACCTCTACCAATTTTGTCTAGGAGATCTAAGCTTTTTGGGTTTTGTCTACTGCCCCAGTGTGAGCCTATGTATAAAATAATAGAGGTTGGAAGTCAATAGAACTCACTATAGGTCCATTTAAATATCCAAACCTTATATCTATCTACACACATGTAAACAACAAATCCATCAAAAGCAAAAGGGGGAAAAACTAGGTTAGGGGAAGAATGATTGCACTATCTAGAACCCCTACTGTCTTGATCACTGCCTACATTAACCCTCAATCTAGGGTCTTAGATCAAATGTAGTTCTCACTTAAGGAACATGCATAATCAATGCACATGATAGATGAAATAATGAATTTTGCTTAGGCCCTTTCTTGATCAAGCATGCAAGTCTATGTGTGATGTATAATGCTGAGCTATACTATTGATTGATTTTTATTATATAATGTGCCAAAGTAGTAAGTGCTAGGTATAAAATGCCTTGTGTAGTCCTTTATATAAGAGACTCTTCATTTTGAATTTGGGATATTTATTTGCATTCTCCGACATCAAAGATATAAATAAAACTTAAGGGAGGGGATAAGAAGGGTTTATGACCTGTTAAGCACAAAAAAATGACTGTTGGACAATAGTGCTTAAAAAGATAGGAGCATTGAGTGCTGTAGTCTTATATAATTCTATTATTTAGGACTCAAAAAAATAGGCTGGGACTAACACAAACCAAGTCTGGGGGTTCCTGGAGGTATAGGTCAGTTGATTGAGATAACATAGAGGTGATAAAAGCAATAAACAAGACCAATATAAGTAAAACAAAGACATGACTAATGTGAACAAGGATCATATTCTCCAGTTAGAGTCTCCTATGAAAGGACTGTGAAAAGACATGATATGTGTGGTTGCTTGACCAATTTAGGGTGTATACATTTGCCCCCATTTTATTTTAGTGATGCAATGCAATGAAGTATTATAGTAAAATAAAGAAAATAAAATGTGTACCTAAACCTACCTACGTGGAGATAAGTGTGCTGAAAAAGGGTCCAACTAAATTCTTGGCTAGGGAAGTGGATGGAGAGCTGAATAATGCCTGGAGAAAGAAAATAATCCCTGAAATGGATGCCCCCTATACTAAATTTGAATATGGAATCCATGTAATCATGGAGGAGGGCAATGCTCTCCCCCTGTGCCGAATCTGGATGGAAATGAGAAATGTTTGGAGGCCCAAAACGAATGTCTATCCTCTATCCCACATAAAATCATGTAAGCTAGAATGTGTGCATAGAATTTATATACTATAAAAAGAAAAGTTTATCATGCCCCCACTCTGAATAATCTGAACTAGAACTAAGAAGTGCTCAAAGGTCTAAAACCAATGTATATCCTCTGTCCCACACAAACTTGTGTAGTCTGGGTCTGGGTAATGCTATGGACCAATCACTATAGACAATCATACGGTCTAACCTAGTGATAACCTAGGTACAAACTAGGTGTAACCTAAAACTCTGGTAAATTTGCAAGAAGAGAATGGCATGTCTTGCCATTCCAATCTGTATAATCCTAGATGGTGAAGAATATGAACATCTATGCCATGCCCCCAAATTTGGTATGTGAGTGATGCGTATGTATAATATAGTAATCTATATAATCACATGTAATATGAGTTATCATGCCATGTCCCATGTGCAAAACTAGAGATTAAAACACTGTGCTCTACACTATGCCTATAATTTGCTATTTGGTCTTGTAATTATGTCATGTTGTATGAAGTTGTATTGTGTGAGATGTGTAGTATGTACATGCCCCTAAATTTGGTATATGAGTATGAATCTATATCAAGGTCACTATGCATCCATATAAGCTGAACCACTGTATTTGACTAGTCTATATATCTATAAGCTGAAATCACTATGGATCTATATGACTTGAATCATTATATCTGAATAGTCTATGTATCTGTAAACTAAAGGTATATCCCCCTGAATGTCCTGAGTAATGCTGAGTAACCCATGTAGTCTGAATCACTATATATCTTGACTGGTCTAATCTGAATATGATAATCTTAATACTAGAGGTATATGAGCCATGGTGTATCTATCTATGAGAGTGGACAGGTATGTTTGATAAGTGTAGGAATAGGAATATTAGAAATGATGCCCCCTTTTTGGGAGAGGGATGATATCTGTGATAGAGAAGGTTGAGCTAAAAGTGATGACTTAGTGGCATAATGATAGAAAAAAGGTTGGTATAATTTGAATGGATTGAGAGGTTGGTTGATTGTTTATACTAAGTTGTTGAAAGTGAAACAAGTTTTGATTAGTAGGGACCAAATTGTGTATCTGGGTATAAGAGAGATATAGAGATGTGTGTACTATATTAGGCAAATGATGTGATAAAAGAGTGATTCTTGCTTTATGTTGAAGGTGTTGTTATCATGATTATGTGGAACAAAATTATTTGTAAAATGGAGCTATGGGATTCTAGTTTTGGGTAAAATAGTATTTTGATTTGAATGAGAAAGTTGTTTGATATAGAAAAATTGGATTGATTCTTGATTCATTTGTGCATTGACTAGTTTGAGATTTGGAGCTCTGAAAAAGGAGATATGTTGAGGAGATGAGCACATTTTGTGACATGATTTGAGTAGTTGGTAGCCCAAGTTGAGGCTAGTGGGGAGGTTACCTTAGTAAGTAGCTAAAATGTGTGATTTTTGCTTGTTTAGAAGCCTTTTTTTGATGTTTTTGAGCTATTTTGAAGTGTTTTAGGAAATTTCCATTAGTTCCAATGCTCTTTTCTAGTTTTCAACACTGTTGTTAAGGTTTCAGTGCTATTGTCTAGTGCTAGTGTCCTTTTGCTGTGCTATTATCCATTAGGGCTATTTTTTTGGGATTTTGAGTCATTTCTTGTTATTATGTAGCTTAGTTATATTCCTTGGCATGGTTGACTAACATATATTCTATTTTTTGGTGTTTCTATAGGGCAAGGTATGGATGAGGGAGTTCTATAGAGGCCAAGTGATGGAGCCACTGAGATTGTTACCTTTATCAACAGATGAGAGGGCTGTGATGGATAGGGTAGGGCTGGGTCATGTGTGTAACCTAAAAACTATGCAGTGGGGTATGTATTTGATTATCACCTTATATGAGAGGTGAAATGTAGAAACATGTACTTTATGGCTTTCTACTAGAGAGATTATGATTACTTTGGAGGATGTGTATCATATTCTACATTTGCTAGTTAGTGAACATTAGGTGACATTGTAGGATGACATGGGTGTGGATGCTATTGATCATGCATCCTTGTATTTTGCTAGTGTGCCCTCAGGCATACATCAAAGAGGTAGTGATAGTGATGTATTATTATCAGTTATTATATAGTCAAGTGTTCTACCCCTGTGGAAGTGGTTAGCTATGTTGTTTGATTCATTTGTTACTGTGGATGGGAGTGGGATGTTGATTACATATAGGATGCATATGATTATGTGCAATATAGAGGTGTATGGTACTATGTTCTCATGGGGTAGGACTATGCTTTCCCACTTATATAGGGATATTTACAGGTTTACTTAAGAGGCATTCAGTGGCAGTGTGAGTGCAACTACTTTATTACATTGTTGGGATTAGGAGCACATAACGGTTGTGTGGTTGATAGGATTATCGAGGGGGAGGTGGGCACCTCCACAACCATTTGGGGAATGATGGATGAGTATGTTGGCTATTCGATCTCCTAGGATAGATCACTATTGATGATTTTTAAATATATTGGTGGCTCAGGATGTCATATGGATGCCCTATAGAGGATTCCCTAGGTAGCTTGAGGATGGAGTGTAGTTGTGGTATATGAGGGTCAATTGTTGGTTACATGACCGCTAGGTTGGAGTGTATGAGCACTTTCAATATGAGCACGTGACTATATAGTTTGGGGTACCACAATATGTGCCCCCTATATCATGGGTGTGGATGAGGAGTGTATAGGCACCAGTGAGGGCAAGAGCTCATGGGAGACCTATTAAGATTGAGTTAGCACCATTACCTTTAGATGAATGAGATGCAGCTATAGATATTATTGATATAGATGATGTTGGATGCACAGAGGCATATACCACATGGTAGATGAGGCATTAGTGGGCTCCATTATATCCTATTAATGGATGAGATGCCCTTGAGTATGAGGATCTTATTCTGATCCAGATGATGGGAGGTCAACATTGATTATTTTTGAATTGTGTATAAGTTTTTGCTTGTTTAGAAAATGTATATCTAACATAGTGTTGTAATTTTTACATGCAGGTAGAGTGGGAGGTGATTAGGATGAATCACATGCTGGGGGAAGAGGTGGAGATGATGGGTTCGAGGTGAACATCATTGAGTCGACAATCCAAGAGCTCACATGGCATGTTCTTGATGATGCAGTGGAGGAGGGTTTGATAGAGTGAGTGACAATTATAGTTAGTATTTATGCTCATTTGATTAATAGAGTTGCTATAGTGATATCTACATATGTTAGAGCAGTGAGAGAGAGATGAGCTGAGGGTTGAGCTAGATAAGCATAGGATGCCTCCACCTGATTATGGATTGATGAGTACGTAGATTATGGATGAGTACATGGATATTTAGATGTGGTATGTAGCTTTTCGTGATGATCATGGGTAGTTATTGGAGTGAGAGAGCTGATGTAAGAGGCATTTGGGAGCTCAAGGAGGTGTAGTGTCCTCGAGTGCTAGGCTAGACTATGGGACTAGTACTGGAGGAGGAAGTGAGATTGAGAGTGAGGGCATGATGCCCATTCATGATTGATTGTATCTTGATATGAAGTATATGTTTTGAAAACATTGCTATATATATATATATATATATATATATATATATATATATATATATATATATATATATATATATATGGATATTGTTTGTATTTTGACTCATGTGTAATGTGTTATGGGATTTAAAATATATTGTTATATTCATTGCATATGGTTGTTTTAGAAGTAGTTGATTTGGTATTAATGTTGAGGCTATTTATGTGTTTGGTAAAATGGTACTTGGAATATGATTTGATTGTTGTTGATATGTTCAAGTGTGATCTCAGATTTTTGATTTTGAAATGTATGTAAGTAAAGAAATTTATTTGGTTTGTAATTATATGAGGGTAAAAAATTTGTTGGTTTTGCAATTGGGAAATTATTGGGATAAATTGAGCTAATTTCAGATTGGTAAATTATTTCCATAAAATAAAATTTGGTAAGATCTGGATTTTTGATAATCTAGTTTTGGCTATGAATAGTTATTGGGAATTAAAAATGTTAGTTGTTAGTATTTGGGGATGTAAGATAGCACGCTGTATGTATTACTTCCTCGAGAGTGGCTCAAGAATACAAAGGCTAGCTAGACCTTTACCTCCATCATTTCCATACTAAGTGAATCTATGAAATGAGGCTAGTATGAATGTGCATCTTATCACTCTGTGTTGTATCACTATCTGAACCCTGATGGCCAACTGAACAAGTGCCCATACTACTCATGCTGTGTAGGAATATGCTCTATATCTGATACTATCTACTATGTACTAACTATATCTATGTGTGGAGACTCTATAACATGTAACTTTATAAGTAATGTAAATGAAACTATGTGCTATGAATAATTCTTATCTATCCATAATCGTATACCCTATGGCCTCTACTATGATGTGTATGAATGAGCCATAGATTGAGCTGGAGTTGAAACCTATGATGAGGGCTCATTTAATCTCAATAATAATGGATTGATACATGAGATAGGCCCTGGAAAATCTAGCCATAGTGAATATTTATTGTGAGCAGTAATTTGCGATGTGGGTTCATTTAATCTTAACCATAACATATTGCTATGTGAGATAGGACCCAAAAAATTTGGTCATAATGAATATTTCTCGTGAGTAGTACTCTATTGTGGTGCTTGTGACTTTGTTGGATATGTATATAGAACTAAACTATGTAATCCTAAAACTACAGTTCTATATGTAGGCTTCTCTCACTATATTAGTTTTCAAATCTTTTGAATAGTTGAAATAGGAGATCTCCTATGAGGCTCTGTCCTAGAACCTACATTTCTCTCATGATGAGTGACTGATGATTCATATAAAGGAATGCCTTGGGATGACTCAGTCATGGATGAATGAGGTCTATGGTTCCATGATGGAGGACATCTTGGTGCCCCTATGTGAATGTTATGATGCCATTATCAACACATCTACTAATGCAATCTCTGAGTCCATAACAATTATTATCTCTGTGTCCACAAATATGATGATAGTTATAAAAGGGTAGATGTGGTTATCTATATAAGATATGTGGATCTCACTTATTAGTATAAGGCAATGTGATTAACCTCATATCTAATAGTGTTGATAATATGACACATGGGCTATCTTGCTTTGATTCAAACTATAGTGTTGTCTTGCTATTGTTCTCTATAGTGCATACTGTAGGTTGTGTTCTGAAGATTGGGTCTTTGTTCTTAATTGGTTTCTTTTATGGTTGTTGTATGCTATCTTGTTTAGGACATGGTGGATGATGGATGCTAGGAGCTATAGATACTATTGTGAAATCTAATCAACTGAATCTACCTCAATCAATCCCAATTACTTTTCCAAAGCTAAAACTGTATAGCATAAGTGCCTAAAAGAAGACTCTATTTGATATAGTATATGCTCAAGTAGAGGTTGGTGAATCCCCTTAATAAAAATATGGTGAATCTCTAAATATGTTAGTTTGTATATCAATCTTAACATGTGATTCTTGAATCGTAAGATATAATCACTAACTAGATCTGAAGTATTCTGATGTAAAGTTTCAAGTTTCTCATATGTAACATGAGGGCCCATGTTTGCTATATAATATCTAAGAAATGCCTCTTCTAAGTCATCATATGTATGCAAGGAATGAATGAGGAGTAGATGAAAGAACTAATTTTGTGCTTCCCCCACTAATGTCTTTTAGAATAACTTAAGTAGAATCAAATTACTTGCATTAGATGGAAAATCCTTTCGAAAGGCCTGGATGTTATGAATGGATCTCCAATTCCATCAAAGTGAGGTAATGATGGTATCTATAAATTCTTAGATAATGAAGCTTTTATAAATGTCTTCAAAAGAGGGTTACCATGTAGATCATTGGCATCCATCTAAGACTTATAGGCCTTGTTTTCCAAGGTAAGGAGATGTACTTGGTGTTATAATTCACCCACTTCATGCATTAAAGAGATAATATCCTAGGATGGTACATTAGCATCTTGAAGTGGTTCATTTAATCATTGAATTTAATTGTTAATTTTAGCCATTGGAATGCTACATTTAGCAATTGGATCATAAAGAGGGGGTGTACTCACTTGAACCTTGGGAGTAATGGTAAATTGGACCTTATTAGAGGGATGTGGGCTACCATTCTCTTTATGTGGAGAGTGAGAACTAGGTTCTACTGTAGTGAGGGGTGGCTTGAGAGATTCATTGGTATCTTTATGTTTTAGTGTATCACATTCTAATTGAGTAGAAGATGTGATATTAGCATGAATATGTGCATTATTTGAAATAGAATCAATCATAGAAGTAGATATAACTTGTGGAAGTTCATTATGTTTGAGAGGAGAAGTGAGAGAAGAGTTAGAAACATGAGATGTATATTCTTCTTCACTATGTGCATAATAATCATCATTGTTCCATTCATTGTCATCATTGGAATATTGTTCATAATCACTCTCATTTTTATATTCATTTGCATGTTCACTATCATATTCATTATCAATTCCATCATTGTTAGGGAGAGGTGTAAGAGAAGAATTTAATTCCTTTTGAATGTGGAATAAATTATCATTGGAAATTTGAATATTATGTGCATCGATGCTATCCATAGATGGAGTACATGATTTTTTTTCATGAGAAGTAAGAGAAAGAGATTCATCATTTATCTCTTCTTTGGAAAAAGTAGAGTTAGGAACATGAGATGTATCATTTGAACTATGTAGTGGTAATTTGATTCTATTGTATTTATATTGTAATTTGAACATTAAAGTAGCAGAGAGAGAGAGAGAGAGAGAGAGAGAGAGAGAGAGAGAGAGAGAGAGAGAGAGAGAGAGAGAGAGAGAGAGAGAGAGAGAGAGAGAGAGAGAGAGATTAGGTTCACAAAGAAAATTATCACCAACTAGAGGTTCACTTAGAAGTGCATGACTAATTTGTTTATTTGGTGTATTATGCAGAGGAGAATGAGGTGAGAAGAATCTTTCCCATTTATCAAAATTATTTTATTTAGAAGAAGGAATAAAAGAGACAGGTTTGAGAAAAGAAGATGCATCTATTTGTGCTTCACTATCATTTTCATGTATATCATCATATTCCTCATTACAAAAATAGTAATTATCTTCATTGTAAATAAAATTATTTTCCACATTTTTAGCTAATGTGCAATTTTGCAAATTTGTCCATTCATTGTCATAATTATGAGAGAAATTTAGAAATTGATCTATGGGATGAGAGGGAAGAAGTGCCTTATAGGCCATTTTATTTTTTTCACCAAAGAGATTGTGTAAAAGTACTATTATGTAAATGAATCAAAAATAACTACTAACATAGAGATTTTGAAATTTTGTTTGACAAAATAAACAATTTGCAAAAATTTCAAATTATTTTAAAAAAAATTGTAAGGGAGGAAAACTTGGGGTTCGAGGACCTAGTTTGGAAATTTGGGATTTTGAGCTAGGTTTTAGAATTTTTGAAAATTATGCCAATAATTTAAATTCTAAAAATAAATTTGAATATAATAAATGCACAACAATTTATACAAAAATAAAAAATTTGAAATTAAATTTTTGTACAAGAAAACTACTAATATTGAAATATTGAAATTATTTTTGACAAAGTAAACATTTTGCAAAAATTCCAAAATATTTTTCTAAAATTTGCAAGGAAGGATTGGGGTTTGAGGTCCTAGTTTGGAAATCTAGGGTTTTAGAATTTTTGAAAATTATGTCAATAATTTAAATTCTAAAAATAGTTTTGAATAAAATAAATGCACAAAAATTTATATAAAAATTAGAAATTTTAATTTAAATTTTTGTGATACCTAGGGTTTTAGATTAGTTTGAAGTAATTCAGGTTCACCAAATATGTAATGTGCCAAAGTAGTAAGTACTAGGTATAAAATGCCTTGTGTAGTCCTTTATATATGAGACTCTTCATTTTGAATTTGGGAGCTTTATTCACATAAGCTGACATAAAAAATATAAATAAAACTTAAGGGAGGGGCTAACAAGGGTTTAAGACCCATTAAGCAAGAATAATGGTCAGTGGACAATATCGCCAGAAAAGATAAGAGTGTCAGGTGTTATAGTCCTATAGAATTTTGTTGTTTGGGACTCAAAAAAATAGGCTAGGATTGACACAGACCAAGTCTAGGGCTTCCTAGAGGTATAGGTCAGTTGATTGAGATAACAAATAGGTGATAAAAGCAATAAACAAGACCAAGATAAGTAAAATAAAGACATGGCTAATGTGAACAAGGGTCATATTCTCCAGTCAGAGTCTCTTGTGAAAAGACTATGAAAAGACATGATATGTGTGGTTGCTTAACCAATTTAGGGTGTATACAACAAATAAATAATAATTTATTCAATTAAAGAATTATTAGGAATGTATAAGATCCATATTGGTGAAACTTAGTGTGGAATATCCACCTAATTTATAGATCAAATTAGTATGAGAGTTGGTTAGTGTTACATAGTGTGTGGCCTGTTTGGTGATAATTTTAAAGATATATTCCCATTACAAGAGGATAAATTGCCAGTGAAAAGGGTTATTTGGTCTCTTTAAAACAAGAGATATTAAAAATAAATTGGAAGAGATAAGTTATAAGTATGGCTTCTGAAGATGAGAGGATATACCTAAAATGGTGAAAGAATATTAAAACAATCAGAAGAGGATGTTGCAAGCATATATCAATCCATGAATGAGCTTGGGAAGATTATGAAGGTTATCATGGAAAAGCTAGGAGTTTCTTTGGATACTTACTAAGCAAGTAAGGAGCTTAAGACTTATGACCATGAGAAATAAAAGCCCCAATCCAGCCAAGCTCCACACCCATTCAAAGAAAAGGAAAATATTGACATTAAGCCATATGAAGGTGAGGTAAATTCATATAATCTTGATCATCGGTTAGCCCAATTGGAAATATTCTTTAATTTGCTTCAAATTAGTGAATAACAAACAATTTCATTCACAAAGTTGAAGCTATCTAGTCATGCTCTAACTTTTTTTGAGAGTTATCTTGATTCTTTGGTTGTTAAAAAGTTACCACCAATTATTACTAAGGATGAATTTAAAACTTTGATTAAGAATCAATTTTATCCTAATTGTTATGAAGAGGAAATGTTTATTGAATGGAATTTTTGGAGGCAACAAGAAGGCTAAAGTGTGCACACCTATACAAGTGAGTTGCAAAATAAGGTGGTTCAAATGGGAAAATATGCATTTGATTGTGATATCCTCATGAAATATGCTGGAGGGATGCATAATAACTTAAGGAGGCCGATTTTAATTTCCAAGCCAAAAGACATAGATGATGATTGTTCTCAATCCCACTATCTTGAGATGGATGAGAGTAAAGGTCCATATTCCTTTTCAAAATATTCTTATGTATCAAATAATAAAGGTGCAATCAATGCTACTGATATAGTTGACAATAAGGATACTCAACAACATTATGGGCATTGTGATGTTGATATCCACTTTGAACAATTTTTTTGGAAGTTTCATCCAAATTTGCATCCGTTCAAAAATAATAAAAATAAGAAGAAAATGCCATGATGTCACTTCAAGGACAAGAGATTCATTGTAGCTCAGATTTAGATGACAAGTTATGTTTTACCTCTATGTAAAAAAAGGTATGTTTCGATAGTAATGATGTTCAAGGCAAATATGAACCTTCTAAATTTATCCATATAAAAGTTTAGATTAAGATGGTAAAAGATGATGCTCTTTTGAATTCTTGCTCTCAATCAAATTTGATTAACAAATAACTAGTACAAATTCTTGGGTTGTAAATGCATGATCATCCTAATCCTTATGGTCTAGTATGGGTGAAACAATGAGTATAGATAAGGGTTTTCAAACAATGCAGAGTTAAGTTTTCAATAAATGAACATTTCATTGATGAAGTTGTTATAGATGTTGCACTTGTTGACATTTATGGGATAGTTTTTGGTAGTACCTATATGTATGTTAGATATGCTATTTTTAAGAGAGGTTTAATCATTATCATTTGGTTAAGAATGGGAAAAACTACACCATAAAATCCCATGAAGGAAAATCCAAGCTCTCTTTGGTAAGCTCTGCTGAAGGTAATCGGTTGCTTAATGCTAGTGGGAAGTTTTATTTCCTCATTTTGAAAAATGAGCAATAATGCAAGGATACTCATAGTATGTCTTCTAAAAAAGATCATGATATGTAGTTACCATCAGGATGTTCTCTTCTAGATATTTATCTTCCTCAAGAAGGAAGTGAACCACATAAAGGGTATGAAAAGGTGGACTCAATATATCACAAGGTTGATAATTTCATTCAGCATATGAACCTCCAAGTACAATAGAGGTTCAAGAAGTGGGGAAATAAATTTCCTCACCATATGAGTTCCTAAGCTTTGGGGACTAAAAGCCTTCAAATTGGGGAGGCATGGTCTAAAATTTTGATTGGTAATGTCATCTTCATGGGTTAAATAATTTATATTCTCATTTTCTAATTATGTAACTTTAAACCCTCTTTCTATTTCTATTTGTTAATTTTAACCATTGATAAAGTTAAAAAATTGGTGTGACACCCTAAGACCTAAAACATATAGGATTTGATGAATAAACTAAAATAATATGATGTCATCAAAATTAAAATTTGATTTTATATTTTTGTTCTTCTAAAAAAAAGGTGCAACTTAAAAAAACATGTCAATTTAAGTTCGTATGCAAATTTTAAGCCTCTAGAAGTTAGTGCATTTTGCCCAATAATGAAACTGACCTAATGATTGTGCTATACTATATGATGGTAACGTAACTAACTCAAGAGTTTATTAAGTACCACATAGCTTAAACAGTGGTTTCTTCACTACCATGATAATTTTTGTTTGTAATTCAAGTTAGTTTTGTCATGAGATAAAGAATGATGTAAGAAACAACTACATATGGTTCTTCTTCATCTTCTGTGTATTTTAGGATTCTATTTCCAAATTTATTTGGTGTATAATTTTATATGTGTATGAAAATGGTTTTTGTTAGCAAGAGGAGTTGTTCTTAGCAATATTTATTTTTTATTGTATGTGGTTTTCTGAGTTGGAGTGTGGAAATGAGAAAATTTTAGAGCATGTGAGTGTTTAAACATATTGTAATGTGAAGTATGTTCATGAAGGTCTCAATAGGGTAGTAAAGTTGTAATAGAATCATGAGATAGTGGAACAATGAGAATATTCCTCACTTTTATCAGAGTTTTCTCAGTTTTGAGTTCTATATTATTTTTTCAATTATTCATTCTAAGTATAAAATACTTAAAATTCAATCCTAAGCATATTAAATTACTATGTTATGTAATTAAAAAGAAAATAGTGATTTAGTTTATCAGGGAATTGTTAGGAATGTATAGGATCCATGTTGGTAAAACTTAGTGTGGAATATCCACCTAGTTTATGGATTTCCTAAGATAAAATATATCATTGATAAAAATATTATTTAAGTGGAATAACCTAATAGTATATTGAATTAATTAGTTTCTTCTCCAAAAAAATACCTAAAAGTCTTCAACAATCCACTACCAAATTCTGATACTACAAAGTAACTTGATGTTCACATGTTAACACCTGTAACACAACCAATTATTTCCAATGAATTTGTATTGTATGGTATATATGTATGGTTAAATATTAAAAAAATAAGTCTCATCTATTACTTTCTATGAATATGATATTCCAATGAATAAATATAACAATGTTCCACTATATGTACATGCTTTTATTGATTCATAGATCATATAGTTACACATGGCATTATGCCAAAAAATGGTTCAAGTCAAAAGTTATGTAAAATGTGATTCATTACTATTAGAGGGGTTAATATACAATAATTACTTGGTACATCCATGGTTATAAAGTGTTATGATGGTCATAGACAAACATCTCTACGGGTATCACATTACGCACCATCTTAGGTCATAAGACCCTTTTATTATGTTTTTATGTGTTGTCAAATAATGGGACATACAATATTTTACTTGGATTCCTATAGATAAATAAAATGAGAGATATCCCATCCATATTAAACCAATGTCTTAATTATGTTCATTGTAAACAAATATTTCCTATTCATGACACACCTTATGAGTTACCTATGCAACATTAACAACAACATGACATATTACCTAAATTATTTCATATAGAGTTATATCTCCTATAAATACAGATTCTAGAGCCACATATCTTAGTGTTACAAATCCTAGAGTTATACCACTTAGAGTTTTAGTACCTACTCATCCATGTCATAATATTTTATTAGCATGACATCTTACTTTTGTTCATGCTAAATCACATAAAAATGTTTAAAATACATAATGAAACATTTAAATTAATAGACATTATTAATTTTAATAGGTTAAGTTAGATCCTATATCCCATCAACATGGTGTCTCTCTTAGTGATGATGATTCACATTATCATACAACTCGTTATATTTTCTAGTGATTCATCTAATTCCTCACATTAGTTGCATTTGTTTTTATAGACATTTATATGAGATTATTGGTTAGCATTTCTTGCCTATCTCATGAATGTCAACAATTTAATCTACTATACATAGATTCTTTTTATCATTTCTACTATTTATCCATGCCTTTCATGTTCCTTCTTCTAGTGTCATAGTTATATTTTAGGGTGCATCTTCATTCCTTTTATATTTTCACCACCTTCATCCCTTGAGTTTCCCTTGCCTCATACTTCCTCTAGGTTTTACATCTATATTTTGGCTTAGTTTGTAATTAAATTCTTTAATCCCCTTGGTTTATGTTAGTTACTTTATTGGCTTGGCATTTGACTCTTTTGATTGTATATCCCATTCTAAAAGGCCTGTGAAGACTTCATATATATATATATATATATATTGATTAATTCCACCCTATCATGAATTGAATTTTGAGGGAAGTTATATGCTATTAGGAATCCTCTTCTCCTTTCTTATTCTCATTTTCACACTTTGTCTTACTTCTTCTCATTTTTTACCCTTAGCTTGCTTCTTTGTTTCCTCATTCTTTAACCTCCTAGCTTGTTTGTTGCTTGATTGAGCTATCATAACTTATTATTTATTGTGATCATTATATTATTCATTCCTTGGTACTTTATTCCATAAAAAATGTAAAATATAAAAAAATACAAAAAATATTTTCTTTTATCTTTGTGAAACACTAATATAAATCCTTGTTTATTTAATGCTAAATTTTTACAGACACATATTAGAAAAACGATTCTCAAGGTACTATGTGACTGAGTGAGATGCATGCTTATGGATTTAAAGAATATTTAGAGATTAATTACACTCCTACCTAGGGGCAATCTCACAAAGGAAACATATCTATATTGGGGGCATTTATTCTGTGGGTTTATGATACTATCTTCATACTTTCCATTTTCACATAGAGATTTAGACAATTTTGTATACATATCTTACTCTAACTTACATCTTGTGTGCTACATTACATGGATACATTGTGTGCCCTAGGATTTCATAATTACTTGCATGTGCATGCGTGTGCTTGTGTGTGTTTCTTATCATGTCATGTCTTGTGTTGTCCATATAGGATAACCTATTTGTTAAGTTGTGTCATTGATTTCTTATAGGTCACATTTATTCTTCGATGGTTTTATTTATTCTATGTGTGGTTACATGATTATGTGTAATTACATTGTCTATACTATGTGATATCTATACTTAGTATCATGATCTATCTCATCCATGATATTAATTTTATTGCACTATGCTTATTTCCTATGTTGTCTAATATGTATCTATTGGGGCATATTGACATTATTGTATGTGATCATTACTATATCTCACTCTCTTTAAGGCACTTTGATATATTAAGGCATGCTAATTTTCCCTCTCATTGTGAACTTATCTCCTATACATTAGCATTTGGGGAATGATACATACATTTGTCTAATGGTCCTACATTACTTATATCAAGACATCTCATGTCCTTCATACACCTAGTCACATTATGATTACTATTTATTGATAAATGTTATTACTATTTATTTTATGCATTAGGGCATATCATTTATTCCTCTTTATCAAGTCTACATTGCATCATATCACTTTAACCTCCATTTTACACCCTCGCATGGGTGGCATATTTATATGGAGCCTTACATGATATATTTATATAATCACATATGCATGTTTAAAAATATAATTTCAACTATTATAAAAATTAAACTTAATTTATATGTTACTCATGGTAATTTTAATGTTTTTATTTTAATTTATATGTTACTCATGGTAATTTTAATATTTTTCTTTTAAGATGAGTGATTTGTAGGTCAATCCCTCACCTCAAAATGGGGCATCCGTCATGAATATTCAGTGACTATCAGATTCTGTCATTAGTTACGAATATTTTTAATCACTAAAGATTCATTAGAGAGTCACCAAATATCTACTTCCTTGATCGAGAAGTAGATTTTTTTCCATAATAAGTTTAATCCTAGTTTACAATACTACTTTTTAGTTTTAACAATAGAGTTCCTAGCATAAAAATATGGTTCATATAGCACCAAGTGTTTTCATTCCCATTATTATTTTTCCAATTTGACTTATTTAATTCATTTACATTCACACCAATTTAGTAGGTCATTGATATAAATTTATGCATTAACATTTGCTTATCAGTAAATTTAAGTTTTTGACACTAGAGCATGAGTGAAGCAATCCAAAAATCCACAATCTTCATTCTTCCATCCCTATTAGGTAACGTACATGTATTTTCTTATTTTTATTTTACTTTGATACTCATGGTTGAATTCACACTCAAACTGATGCATTATGTGGACACCTAAATTTGGTACAAGTCATGTTTTCATCATATCTTTTTCATACCTAGTCACACTTGGCTCATTTTCATAAATTTGGTCTTTTTGGACACTTACCATACATATTAGCTCCTCCATAGTCTTATGTCTTCTAAACTTTCTCATAAACATCTCAATTTTTTTTATTTTCTACATTAGGATCCATTTAGTCACCATACACTTCTCCTAATCTCTATTCATAATATTTTTATGCCATAACCCAGATTGATAGTCACCAATTTTGGTATAACCATATTCAAGGATGGTTGATTCTAGTCATTTTCATTTTTTGGGTTCATTTCACCATGTGTTGATTTCCTATTCCCTGAATTTTGGTTCTCATTTTTTCCATAGTCAACCTAGGTGTGAATGTGTCTAAATTTGAATTTAAATAAGAATATGTATACACATGTGCCCTAATTCATTTATGATCTTTGATTATAAAATAATTCTAAGTTGTTAAATACATATTGAATATATTTGTATCACATTTATCAAGGAGTTTATGCATTTATACCTGTATAATATACTAAAGTCTTGTGCCTACACACTTGTACTAAAATAATGTTGCATTATAGAGTATATGAATGCATTTGACTATTTAGTGATAGGATGTGAAGTCCTTTCTCTTGTTTAGGTTGGGAACACTCATAAGCACTAGAATTACATGAGCCTTGATTCTGAGTGTAGTAGTAGTAATAATAATAATAATAATAATAATAATAATAATAATAATAATAACTCTTATGGAGGTATTGGCCACTAATGTTGCACATTTTATATAGTTTTTGATCAATTTTGTGAATTTGGGGTTACATCAAAAGATATGCTATTATAATATTTTCAAGCATCATTATAACATTTAAAACAAAGTTTCTATTCATAAATTACCAATGAAACATCTCAATTTTTTTCAAACCCCCATGACCAACTAGGCCACAATTGTAACAACTAATTATAATCAATAGAATAACTCTATAATTAGCGGTCAATTAATGTTTTACCATAATTTATTATGGTCAATTTTGGTCATAATTAGAGACTTACTTTGCTTCTTAAGGTTCCAATTTACATAGTGCTAAAGCCTATTATATATCACTAAAAATTATTTTCAGAACCTCAAAAGTGAGAATATGGTACTCATTTATCTTTTTTCATATATTTAAATTTTATTTTTAATTATTAATCATTTCAACTTTAAATTTTAAATATTAGGCATTGAGGTAGGTTTGATTGCTGTAATTTATTTTATTATCATAGATTTCCTTTATGCCAAATATTTCATATCATCGTGTACTTTTAAATCACATTTTTGTAAAATGTGTCTATATTAATTAGGATCAACAAGCTCAAAATCTATATAATTAAGAATTTTGACACCAAGTTCACAAGGAGTAGAAATTGGTTTGTAGTGAAGCATATTGAATTTAGATAACAAATCATATGGATATTTGAATTAAGAAAATATACTGCTATCATTTTATTTCCAAATTTGCATGCCTAAAGAATAATGTAAAAGACCTAAAAGACCTAACTATACCATTTTAAAAGATTTATTTAAAACATTCTTAGTAGAATAAATCATTGAAGTATTACTACTAATAATTATAAAATATTAAACATATAAGATTATGATAATTATGCCATTAGTAGTTTTTTAGTAAAAATGTTAGGATCATTATAGCTACAAGAAAAACCTTGATCCAAAAAAAACTATGTATTTTAGTATATTATTATATAGGCAATAGCTTCAAACCATAAATTACTTTGTTTAATTTTTATATAAGATATTCATTTCATTTATTAATAAAATTAAGAGGTTTAGACATATTTTTTTTTTGCAAATCATCATTAAAAAATGCACTCTTAACACAACCTTAGCAGGCCATTCAATTCTTTAAAAAAAAACCTTTCTTGGTGCCCAGATTTCTACAGCTTATCCTCCCAGAGTACCCAAAAATATCTAACGATACCCAAAACCCTTGTTTCGTACCTTGACTTTCATTAAATACACTTTAGAATGCCCTTTACAAACCCCTTTTTAGGTGCCCAGATTTTTACATCTTATATTCACAAACTCGGAAACCCCAAAAACCCTTGCTGTAACTTTTCATCAATCGTACTTCAAAATGCGCTTACAAATCCACAGATTTTATACATGCCAACTTCATACAGTCCTCACAAACCCCAAAAACCCTTGCTATAACTTTTCATCAATTGTACTTCAAAATGCGCTTAGAAATCCACAGATTTATACATGCCAGCTTCATACAGGCCTCACAAACCCCAAAAACCCTAATTTAGCACCTTGAATTTCAACAACCGTAGTTCAAAATGCCCTCAGATTCCCCTTCATAAATTCATCAGAAAGCCCTAATAACCCCCAAATCCTTGTCTTCTTACAATTTTACTTAAGAAGCCCCGATTTCAGTGTTTTTTTCTTTCCAAGTCAAAAATTTGGAGTTTCACAACCCTAGCTAAAAACACTTAAGAAATCGCACATACCTGCGTTTGAAACAAATTCCACACTGTTTCAGCTCCAAAAAAAAGTCAATGTTGAAATTTGTGTGTAAACTGCTGAAATCTTAACCATAAATAGTTAAAAAGGGCTCAATTTTTTCGTGCAACGCTCAGGAATTCTCATCGACGGGCCAAAAAATTCTTAAGAACCCTTCTTTGCCTAAACCTGACGCGTATTTAAGTCGATCTGAACTGGAAAAACCAACACTCCACCTCAAGCAAACAAGCAAAAGCTTAATTTCAGTTCATCCGCGTGCATTTCGTAGACATTTCGCGTACGTTTCGACCGAACTTCATTTCATTTCCCCTGCATTTCGACCGTCTCTTTAACAAGATCCACTTTCCGCGGATTTCATTTCATCTGCATTCCACGTAATTCCGATATAATTTCATTTCCAGTGGATTTCATTCCGACAAAATTTGATGCCGGCGCATTTCGTCTCCATTTGGATTATGAGTTATGGTGTCACGTGGTGTCTATTGAAGAGGGCAACGTGGACAAAAACAATTGCCACTAAAATGCTAACACGTGGACGAATTAAAGTAAAGATTGTACGATTTCTATGTCATCACGTAGTGGAAGCAAGTGGGTTTCATAAACATACCAATGTATATGAGCATCTAAAGCTAAAACAATATTAATTGTTGGCATCTTAGAAAAAAATCCAATGCTTCATTATAATAAATTATTTAATTTTTATAAAACTATATAAATAGCTACTCTTTTATCCTTATACTTGATTATCAAATGTAAACTTATATTTTAACAACTATTTACAACTAAATAAAATTGTAACTTTAGGAAGAGGGATTAAGTCCTAAGTTTGATTAGAAAATAAAGAGTTTTATTCATTATGCATAGTTTTTCCCCATTGAGGGTGACCTTTAAATTGTTGAAGTGTTTGAGGATCATTATTATTCATAAATTTAGACATCAAACATAATTATAAAATTGTCTCTTAGATTTACAAAAAATATTAACATTATATCAAATATGTATGATTATATAGTTGTTCTTACCCACATAGGCACAAGCTTAAATGGAGTAATACTAGAAGATAGAAGTAGGAACAATAAGAGTATCAATATACTATGCACAACATTTAATTGGTTGTCCCTTGAATTAAAAGAAAAAATAATAAGAAATAGTATCAAGAGAATTTGAAGTATTATGACAATCATCCACATTATTTTTAGTAATTTTAACATATCTTCTAATATTTATTTTGTTACTTTGTGGTTCATACACTCTAAAGCCTTATATTCCTTAACATAAACAACAAATATGTGCATTTTATTTAGAATCTATTTTTTTACATTTTTGTTGAGCAATATAAATAAATCCATCACAATCAAAGACATACAAATATTTCAAATTATAGTTTCTACCACTCCTAGCTTCATCACGAGTAATTTTTGACACAAATTTAGTAAGAGTCTTATTAATAAAATAAATAACACAATACATACATTCAACCCAAAAATTATAATACATATTTTAACATGTAACATACACTTAAACATTTCAATAATAATCATATACTTACAATCAACAACATTATTTTAATTAGGTGTGTAAGAAACAATATATTGATATTTAGTACCATATTGCCTACAATATGTAAGAACATAAGAATTGACATATTTAGTAATATTATCATTATGTAAAATATACATTGAATAATTAGATTATTTTTCATCCAAGACATAAAATTTAATAAAAGCATCTAAAACTTTTGATCTTTAGATTTCAAAAAATAAATTAAAAATTTCAAATTCTAGAAAATAAATTTAAATTTTATCAACACAATTATGTACAAAAGTTTGAGAATATTTAGCATCTCTAATAGAAATTTGCATTAAACCTAAAAGATTATTAAAAAAATACAATTTTTTATTTGCACGTTTATATTCATTTTTAATGAAAAGATTGTCTATGAATTTTAGTAACTTACATCTAGTAAAAACATAAATAGTAGTAGGGATTTTAGGAAATCCATGAACCATGTCTAATTTAATTATAAGTACAACTATTCAACAATTGATATAATATATTATTTTATGTCATAAGATACTATTAACAGAAGAAACTAGAAGTGGAAGAGGAGAATTATATAAATCTAAACAAATCATTTTTATATAAAAATGTGGTAGAAACAACTTTAAAATTCTTCTTAAGTAACTTAACATAAATATTTTAAATAGATAGACATTGTATTACTATTTTTATAGTTGAAGAACATAAAGTAGATTTAACTTTACATTAGGTATAATAAAAAATTAATATAATTCACCATTATGACTAATTACAATATCAATTACTTATATATTACTTAAAGCATGATTTACAAGAAATTATTAATTCCTGATTTACAAGAAATTATTGACTAATAAAATGATTTAATTTTAGATAAATAACTAAATCAACATTAAATGTCTTATGTTGTGTAACACCATAACCAATAATCCATTCAATATTAAAGGAAGAACCTAAAGCAAAAGTAAAAACAAACTTAGTATTAGATTTATATTATTTTTGAGTCTTATTATTAACTCTTATCATTTTTAATATCTCTTTGTTTGTGAAAGCAATGAGATTCATCATGACCATTATTATGATAATAAATACAAACAATTTTCTTTTAAAGTTTAAATTTGATTGGTTTTCCTTTTTTTCCTTTTTGTTATTAGATTTAAAATGATCTCTATTATTATTATTTTTGTGTTCAAGTTTAGATACAAATGCATGCTCATTTTCCTTATAACTACCAAACTAAGGTAAGTTTCATCTTTCTTATCATAAACAATTACAAAAATGATTCAGCTAAGTTATTAGAGTGGGAATAACTAGTTGAGAGTATAAAGAGTATATATTTGTAATGAATTGTTAAAAAGATATAGGTAAAATCTTTTTTATAATAATATAAATTAAATTTAAATTAGAAATATTAAAAAAAACTATTTAATTGTAAATTTAAAGAAATAAATTTTGTTAAAAAATTATTTATTCTTTTAAAATCAATATATTTAAAATTGATTTTGAATTTGAATTTTTTGATATTCATTTACAACATTATAAATATATTTAAAATTTATCCAAGTATTAAAAGTACTCTCATAATTTTCAATATGAACATGAATTTTATGTGACATTTTTATTCTAATTAAATTTAAAGCATCTTTCATTTTTAAACTTCCACTTTTTCTTAGTTTTGATAAAAGTTATATCATCATATATTTTTTCTCTACTTTATATATTGCATATGTGATTTTCATAAGTAGTAATTTGAAGAGATAATTTTAAATTCAAAAATTAATTGAAATAATATACTTTAAATATTCATTCTACCAAAGAAATCACAAAAAATACAACTACTTCAATATAATTAAGATTAAAAGTAAAATAAACAAAATACAAATAAACTGAAATAAAAAAATAAAAATATTCAATTAAAATTTATCAATTTTAAACAATTAAAAATAAAAACTATTTTAAATAATTTAATATTAAAAATGTATATTAATGTTTTTTTTTAAACAATAAACTTAAAAAAGTAAAAAGAAAATTAATAAAAAATTAACTTAAAATTTAAAGAATATTATAAAAAATATTTTTTAAAAACATAAAAGAAAAAAAAAAGTTAAATTATAATATATATATATATATATATATATATATATATATATATATATATAAATAATAAAAAACACACACTAAAAGTTTTGTGTAAAGGACCCCAATTTTTTTTTAATACTTATATTTGTATCCCCAAAACATTCAAAGAGAAATTATTTTACTTTTTAAAAAATTCTTTGCATTGCTTTTTAAATTATTTACATGCAAACCAAACAATATAGTGTGTTATTTTCTAGGTAAAAAGTATAATACAAATGTTTATGGAAAGTAGAAGAAATTAATGCTAATCATATAATTACACAAGTGTTGTAAAAATAAAATAAAATAAATGAAAAAATCAAATAATAGAAGTAGCAGTGAAAAACATCAACAATAGAAGCAGTAGTAATAGTAACAATAATAATAGAAGCAACAATAATTTTAATATAATAAGTTACTAAGTATTTATAAATAAATATATATATTTCAATATTAGTGATTTTTTTTTGAAATCATTGATGAGATTTGGAGTGAGTTGGTAAAATAATTTAATTTTTTCTAACTCCACTCAGATTCAAATCTCTTTGGGTGTGTGATGTGACCTTATGTGATGTATTTGAGACTTATTAACTATAATTTAGTATTTGTGAGACTTATCTAAAACCATGAAAACATAAATTACAATACAAAAGAAATATAAATATTATTTAAAAGTAAGTTAAATTATGAAAATGTGGAGACAAAAATTGACAAGTGGAAAAGTTGTTATAAGGTAAGAAAACTCCATGTATATTAAAAGAAAATGACTTATAAAAACTATTCTCTAAATTCAAATATTTATGAAGGGATTAAAATATTTATAAAGGGATTAGAAGAAATAATTAAATAGAAAAGAAGAATAAATTTCAAGTGTGTATAAAAAGAATAGAAGAGAATATTTTAAAATAGAGTTAAGATGTCCTTCAAAGAAAACATTTTAAGAGGATTGAGATAAAACTAGCTATGCTAGGGTTTCCCATGGTCAACTTGCCTTGCCTTGTTTGTTTTCTTATCAATATTATATATCAATTATACAGGTCTTTCTAGTGGTCTTGTGAATTAATTTTACTAAACACTCTATCCTGTGGGTGGGGTAATCCTATGTAATGGCTTCTTCATGATCGAATGCAACTGTTGTTATGAGAGATGAGAGGAATGGCACCCAAAAAGATTAGAAGTTTGTCTTGAAGTTTTATGATGAGGTATATCCTCAACCCTTTGATCTCAACCAGAGGTATGTCTTTTTGGTGATGTTATTGAAAGTGCATGCAAATAGTATGAAAAATTCTCACTTATTTCTTATTTTGTCAATTGAGTGGACCCTTAGAGGAGTCTATCTAGAATTGGTTTTTCTACCATTGGGAGCCTACGAGCATCCATGTGATTAGTGTCTATAACCTCACCAAAGGGGTTTTCGTATTTATTTTTAAAGAGTCCTTGCCAAATCAAGTTGTTGGTTTATACAAAACACACTCTTGATTTTATCCTAGTTGGACCCAATATTTCAAATCTATAGACCAAACCTTTCTTAGAGTTCCCATCTAAGTTGATTTTCTCGACATGTTAGTGCACCTTTGGTCCTTTGTGGAGAAAATGTTTACACCCATTGGGCATATTATTTATGAGAAATAACCCAAGTGGTTCTCCTCTTACCCTAACAAATTAGTTTTGCATTAAGGTGGGCATATCTAAAGATCTGAAAGAGTTCATTGATATCCAGGTAGTTGATACTCACTGAACATGGAAATTTGTGTACTTTAATCTACCTAACACTTTATTTTCTTGTCAGGTGTCTAAGCATTGTATCAGATATTGTCCCCTTATGGGAAATTTGAAGCCTTCTTTGGTCCCTCTACAACCCAAAAAGTCTAAGATGGTGGAAAATGGGGATGGTTGGACCATGATTAACTCTAAAAAATCACAACTAGGGTTGAAACCCTCCTCTACAACACTTCTCCTCCAATAAACAAGCCTTATAAAGAGATACCCACCTCACCTCCCCCTATTGTTATAGTCTCCCAAGCCTAATAGAGCCTAGTTTCTAACAATTCCCATGATTCTATGGTCCTTCCTATGGGGATATCCTTAAACAACAACCCATTATCTCAATGGTTGCACAACTCACCCATAGTGGTGGTGACTGTCCTTGAGATGAGAATGGGGTAAATGCTATTCCATCATGCTGGGAGGATCTTATCACCTAGACTAGTGCAATAGTTTTGCAGTGTCAACAAATTTTTAGGAGGGACATGGGGAGTTCTACATGGATGATATTTCCCAATGAACTTGTTATCCTGAAATATTTGAGGTCTTATAGAGTCCTCCCAGAAATACTCTATGTGTGCTTCCTGCCAATGGATAGGTTCTTTATATTTTTTTTATCTCTAAGAAGTTAGTGTTTCAAGATTTCTTCTATAAACTTATCTATGTTGTATTTGGCATGATGTCACCCATATTTACACTTTACATGAATATGGATGCATGCCAATCCCAACATATTGGTTTTTCCTAAATTTTATTATTTCATTATTGCCATGGGGGAGGACTCGTCACACCAAGTTATTTATTAGGTATCCTTAACATTTACACCCTTAATAATGGTCCTAATAGATCTCTAATTTGGAAATCAATAGCTGACAACCTCCCCACCAGTATATGACTAGTGTGTAGGGATTTTAATATGATTGAGCATTCCAAGGACAAATTTGGTGCCTTTCCTATGAGGTGGTCTTTATATATTGTGAAGTATGGTATTATTTCAAGAATAAATGGGTTTTTTTTACCCTATCGTCGAGTGGCACTCATATAATACCATGTCTTGGTTTATGTGGCATAATTAGCATGTTGGGGATCACTGGGAGCTCAAAAGGCTTGGCCTTTATATGTTGTTAAGTTAAAATATTTTCTCTTTTTCCAATATTAATGGCGAGTCTATCATTTTCCATTCAAAATTGGTTCCCTTCGATCATGATCCTATCTCATATAGAATGGAATGGGTCACAGGGTTGTACAAGATGCCACATACTTAGTTTATCCTCAATACTTATATCTTAGGCCATGCTGACACCATCCATTTGATTGCTTGAGTTTGTAACTTTGACCCCCTCCCTCCTTATGCTACCAAATGGGTTTAGTGATGGAATCAAGCCATTCTACGCACCACCACCTTCCTCTACCACTATGGGAAGCAACTTGCGTGTGTTAAAAATCCTTGTGAGGTGGTTATGTTTAATAAATTTCATAGGGTCTCCTCCCTTCTTAAGCTTAATCCTTTTAATACTCATATGCATAATCTTGTTGCCACCCTCAAACACCACATTAAGGTGGAATATAGCCATGTTGTCAGAGGGGCAAAACTATGTGCTTGGCTACATTGGCTCAAGGTTGGAAATAAAGCTTCCAAAGATTTTTTCAAGTCCCTCAGGGCCAAATAGGATCATGATCAGATCAAGGCCATTAAATTGGCCAAAACTAGGCTTACCTCCCTCCTAGACATCTCCTCAACCTTCATGAATTACTGCCAACTACTGTTTAAATTTTAGGAGGTCATGACATAAAGATCTCAGGCATTATAGGAATGCCTCGACGTGGTTCCTTGTAAAGTTAAAATGTTTGACCAATGGCCATGTGACTCACCCTTGACCCTCCGGGAACTCATAGAGGATCTCTAATGCATTAGTAATAATAAGTACCTAGGGCTCGATGGTTTCCCATGTGAATTATATAAAGTTACATGGGAATTTGTTGGGTTGGACTTGATTCAAATATATAAATATGACATGTAAAACCATTCTTTGGGAGCTTTAATTAATCAAGGTAATATTAAGTTTATACCCAAAATGAGTGATTTGGATCTCATTACCAATTGGTAGCCCATCATTTTGTTGAATGTCTCCTACAAAATTCTTTCAAAATTTCTTACCAGCCTGCTCTTTTTTATTCTTCTTGTAATTATTAGACCTAAACAAATCAGTTTCATTAGAGGGAGGTATATTCTAGATAATCTCATTTTCATCTAGGAGTGCATGGAATGGGCTAGAGTTTCTTATTAGTAAACCATTTTTATCAAGCTTAACTTTGAAAAATACTATGACATAAATGAATGGCCATTTATTTTAGCTATGTTAAAAGCTCTAGGTTTCAACCAGTACTTTATTTTGGTAGTCCAAACTTTACTTTCAGATGCTTCAACCTACTTGACCATTAATGACTTTAATTTGGATAACATTTACCTATAATAGCCCATCAGGCAAGGTTGCCCTCTTGCTCTGGTGTTATATGTTATCTCTGTAGAAGCTTTAGGATGTTTTATTTCCTCTAACATTGAGTAGGGCTTGGTTTAAAGTATCTTTTTACTTGACCATTCTTCTCAGATCATTAATGAACATTTTATTTATGACACATTCTTTATGATCAAAGAACATGAATAAACCTTCTTATAAGCTATGAAATGTCTTAATATTATTGGTTTGGCCTCTAGGTTTAGTTTACAATGGATTAAGACTCAATATTTCAGATAAAGTATGATCCCTATGCCTAATTGGCTTCTCCAATTTAATTGGAAATGGATTGTGCCTAGATAATAGTTCAAATTTCTTGGCATTCCTTTTGCCTTTGACTGCTCTTTAGTTTAGCTATGACAATATTTCATTAGTAGAGTGGAGAAGAAAGTTGAATATTGGATTACGAAGTTGTTATCCTTAGTAGGTTAATTCTAAATTTGTATGAAAATTTTGGTTGCCACCCATGTTTATTATTCCCCCTATTGGGCCCCTACAAAATTGTCTTATGATGACTTAGCTAAAATTCTCAAGGACTTTCTTTGGTCTATTTCCAAGCATACTAAATGTTTCCATCATGTGGCTTGAGATATTTTTCACCTTCCTTGGGATAAAGGAGGCATCCAAATTGTTGACCTTATAGATATAGTGCAGCCTTATGTGCCAAATGAGTTATTCACACCATTGAAGCTAATGAGGTTTGAAAAATCCTCCTAAGGCTTATATCTCTTGTAGGGCACCCTATGGTAAACAAAATTGGAAGAATATAGGCTTGTAGTCCCTTATCATCACTATGATTCCTATCAAAATTGAAGGCTCATTTGTTTACAGGAGTATATAGAAAGGTTTTGAAGTTGTTAAGCCACACATAAAATGGATTAGGGATGGTTTTCATATAGGTATAACTTTCAATGATCACAACTTCTGGTGGTCTCTATTATGATAGGCATTAATATTTTATTAACTAAATAGCCTAGAATTAAAGCCCTTAGACTCTTTAGAAAAGGTATTTTTACCATTCGAGATTTGGTTGCCGCTAGGGACTAGATTCCTTGGCCAAATTTTAAAATTAAATTTCAATTGAACAATATTGACTTACCTTCAATCCTCCACATCTAAGAGCTTATTCATAATGTTATGATTCATAATTTGGGTTTGCAATTTCACTGGGCATGGTGGAAGGACTGGGGATGGAATTGTAACACCCTTTTTAAGAATTATTCCTAGGTCTTCTATATCAAGTCATAAGCCCTTATCCTCTAGTCTTTGCAAGCTCAATAGGCATTAGGGGATTAAATCCTCCCAAAAAAATTAGATTACCGGATTTGAACATAATTTGGAATGTCAAGATGGAGCCTAAGATCACCCACTACCTTTGGTGCCTATTCTATCAAAGTATCCCGCTTAGGGAGTGGATCTCTCACATGAGTATTGCTCTACCCAAGTGTCCTACTTGTCAATGACCCAAGTCATTCAAGCACCTCTTTTGGTTCTACCCATGAGCCCAATCTGCTTGGAATTAGATCCATAGCCTATTCTAGAGTTATCACCCTAATCCTTTTTCTTGGTGGCTTGCTCTTTTAGGGGACTCAACCAATTGGCCAAGTTTTATTGATTTTCTATGGAATTTTTTTAGTCCATTATTCCTTTCCAAATATGAAAAGTTAGAAATAATGTTATATTCAACAATGATGAATATTCTTATCATTTTTTATATTAATGATAAGGTTTATATTATTTTATTGGTTTACATGTAGATTCAAGCCCAAACAAACAAGGTTGCGATGGAAGTTTACCACCTGTACAAGCTACGAGACCACTGGGGGAGTACCCCTTACACTATGAATCAGGTGACACTAGATGGGCCACCTTAGGGGCTGTCACTGCCACCTTCTAAGAGGTCATAATTTGGTCATGTAGTCGTGGTCACTTCTCCCCTCACTTTTATCAAAGGGGTGAGGCTCACTACTACCCCATGATAAAATTGACACAACCCCCTCTCGTAGAGGCTCTCCTACTGGTAATGATAATTAAGTATATAATGTTGATGGATAGACTATTGGTATGAATTTAGACCCCCGGATGGTTGGGTAGCACTGGATTCTCCTATCATAGATCCTTTTACTTGGGCGACTCTTCCACCCAAGGATGATCCCTTGCCTCCTCCCTTAGGTGCTACAACTTATGCTTAATTTTTGTGTTGTAGTTTGATTTTTAGTACCATGTTGTCCAGCCTTTTAATTTCCTAGTTTTCATCTATGTTGATTCGTGTTTTTCCTTCAATGAGAAGTTTAAATTGTGAATATCAATTAGATGCTTTGTTATGTAACATTTATGTATTATTTTTTGTACAATATATAATATCTTGAAGCATTTTAATAGTAAATAGAGTTAATAAATCAAAAGAATTATAAAATAACTATATTATTATGCTAACTTTTTTATAATATAATATAAAAATTTATATGAAAATAAACCTACATACTAAAACTAATATTAAAATTATAAAATAACTTATATAAAAAATAATCTTGAAAAAAGAAAAATTCTTAAGAAATCTTAAAATCTATTCAAGATCAATCCTTCAAAATAGGGGCCAATTGTTTGATCTACAAATGGTAGTATGTTGAATATTTTGAAAGAATGTCAGTTCCATTTTTTTCCAAAAAAAGGGCCAATTTATTTTCAACATATATTGTATTCAATTTTAATTAGAAATATTCTTACACAAAATGAGAAAGAAAACATGAAAATTATATAAATATAATTATCTTTTAATTATAAATATTGTTTTATTGAAAATATTAGAAATATATATTATTATAAAATTTATTTAAAATATAAAATAAAAATAATATTTTATAAATATTATTTAAATATATTTATATACATTAAATGTATTTTCAACATTTGTCCGCTACCATATATGAAAAATATGGCCATCATCATCCTTCCAAAATTTTTGCTCATCATCCACAATAATTATCTACTTGCCATTTATATTTCCGTGCTGATTTGGTATAGAAATTTTTCAGAATTCTAAAGTTATTTTCATTTTCCTTACATCTGGATTACTATCTCTGTGGTGCCGTTAAAAATCATCATCATTTGATTTCTCCGATGCCATTAGAAATCAGGATCTTCAGGGCTCAGATGTGGCACAGGAAGTGGAAGCAGGTCCATATATTCTGGCACGAAATCCGGAAGTTCATCCAGCTAGGGAATACATGTCACCAATCTTACCTTTCACAACTGCCTTCTGCTACTTGACAGGCTCTTTGATATCATGGACAACGTTCAAAACTCCAAATTGTGGAATACTGTTGCCATATTTTCAGATAGGGGGTCCACCTGAAGTGGTGGCGGTGGTAGACAAGATTAGTGAGGAGAATCAGCAGGGGATACAATAGCCGACAATGAGTATAGGAGCTTGATCAATTCACGGTGATTTTCATGCACATGAATAGTACCTCGTTTTTTATTATGCTCACCATTCTTAGGTCATGGTTTTATGGTATTTTAATTGTGAAAATATTTAGTCGTGTTGTAAAAATTATTTAAAAGAAATTATGCAGTAAAGTTATATGGATTTTATAAAATTGTAAAAATTATCCATGCACATGAAATTTAAGTAGTTTGGATATTAAAAAATTATAACTTAAATTTTTATTCTCTGTAAAGTACTTCTTTTATGCTTAAATTTTTTTCTGCGGGTGCTGCAAATTCTTGTCCCCAACGTCTATTTATCTTTGAAAATTTCTTCTATTTACAGTTTTGTTCCTATTTTACCCTCTCCATAAGACCACTTTTTTATTCTCAACTATAAACACCCATTTATCTTTGGAATTATTGTAATCTATAAAACCACAATTTTCAAAAAAAAAAAAAGTCTACATACTTCTTCATTTTTATTTCCAATATTCTTTGATGGATGTTTAAAACTATTAAGCTATTCTTTTGGCACATTAGAACACATCTCACATCATGTAAAAATATCAACATTGTGTGAGTACACCCTACAATAGACATTGCTTTCAACCTGATAAATTTGATGGGTATGTAATTGTATTTACATTTAATTTTTTTAAAAAGAATATAATTTAATTGTGTGTCAATGTAAGGTTAATTTTTCACAAACTTTAAAAATAAAATTAATTATATATTTATTTATTATATATATTAATATTATAAATTTTATTAAATTTGAAAAGTAATATTGAAAAAATAGTTTCGAAAATAAATATAATATAAAATTAAAAAGCATAATGACACTTCTATTAAGACCACCTAATTCTAAAAAAATTAATTTACTATTGGCGTTGGTCAGGGAGTGGATTTCAATATGCAAATACTACCTTATAAGTTTAATGTTAACACATTTTTATTTTTTTCTTTCATTTTTTCTACGATGTTATAGTTAGTGGGTGGGAAGGCTTACAATTATGCAATTTTTTTTAAATTTTTTATTTATTAAAGCTTTGTGTTATTTTTAAAACTTTATTAATTTGGGTAAGTGTATAAAGTTGGACAAAAATAAGTTTATTTGTGGACATATTTTTTTTTTAAAATGATAAATTTAAATTTATGTAGATAAATTGAGATGGATAAGTTTAAAATTTGAGTGTGATATGCATTTCAAGTTTAGTTTTCATTTAAAAAAAAATTGTTAAGTAAAACATTTAAAACTTGAAGAGGAACTCCTATTTTTTAAATAAAAATAGAGTAGATAGATGGATGTATGGCTTCTCATTTTTTCATCATTATTTAATACTGTTTGAAACTTTTTGGTGAAAATTAAGATAAGATTACCTAGTTTCTTATTTTTTATAATTTTTCAATGAATATTTTTTAATTAATGAATGCATGTAGATTTAGACCTAGTTTATGACCATATAAGTTTTTTTACATTTGGATCAATGTAAACAAAAATTATATATATTTATGGCATATAGTGGCCTAATAAAATTATAGTTAAAAATCAACATAAATATAAACATTTAAATAGTCCAAAGTTTTGAAAAATCATATATTTGAAAAGAGGAGAGCATGCTCGTCATTGTAATAATAATTTTATGAATTGTATAACTGAAATTCATAGTGTATTTGGAAATGGAAGTTGATTTCTCTTTTCTTTTTTTAATCAAAGATCTCATATTTGGTTGTGTTGATAGGGCCAAGCCTTTGGCTCAAGAATCCAAGCCATTTCTAAACCAAAATACTTGGTTTTGAATTCAAACATACCGTAATGCATATACTTTATGTTGACATATAACAAAAAAAATATATATTGGAATGGATACAATGCAAAATTAGTGCGTACGCTTTACATTGACATAACAAAAAAACAAAAAAGATGTATTAGAAAAGGTAGAATGCAAAAGAGGGATGAATCAGAAGGTGGGGGGGATGGTTTACTAAAATAAATGTAAAGTATATGTTGGCATTGCTATTTTTTTTAATTTTTAATTTATTTTAATAAATATAATAAATTAGGGTCACTCTGTATTTGATAGAGTTGGTCTAACAGCTGCATGCTTTACGATGTAGGAGATAATTTTTTAAAATCTAATCTCGTTAGTACTTAGTCATTTTCAAGATTTCAATATTGAACCTACTGATTTCAAGGCATAAATTTTGAAATTGATATTAATTTTGGGTAAATATATAGTCATTTTTAGGTTTTGACACCTTCCATATTACTTGCTGGCATTTATAGGAGTCATAGGTTTGTGAAAATTAAAGTTCCAAAACTAATGCACACCCAACTACTTGTATATTTCAATTTCACTTATGATTAGGTCCATTATAAGCGAAAAAGTGACACAACAACACCATAATCATTTGATACTAGGGTAAATAGGGATAATTTGTACCAAATTTAGGCAAGGTCACCTCAATTCAATTTGAATTCATGCTAAACTAGTGTGCATGGGGAAACATAAGTTACATTAGTGACTTATGTACACCAAACCACCCATTCATGATTATTTTACTTATGATTAAGTCTATTATAGACTAAAAAAGACTCAAAAACACCATATCTACTTATGACCAAGGTAAATGAAAATAATAGACCCACCACACTAATGTAACCCATACATAATAAAGTCCACACAATGATATCAAACTTAGTTGAAACCAACCACCGTATTAATAGGGTAAGAATTAACCATCACGTCATGTTACCCACACTTGGATTTCATTATGTATCAATAAACATCATGAAATATGTATAAATATGACATCAATCTATTTTATGTATGGATATGTAATTCATCACACAAATCATTCATACTATGTGGGCATTTTGAACATTGGGTCACTTGGGCCATACCATATATATTACATATGTAATGTAGTAACATTTATCATTAATAGACTTGTTTAGTCATTGATAGACTTATTCAATAAATAGAGTGAGCTAGATATAGCCAATAAAATTGATATAACCTGGATCTTGTCTCTAATCACTCTAAATCCATTTAAGAGATCGGGGTACCAATATATATTATGTCAATTAAAATATATACTATGTCAATGACAATGAAACTATATATCTATATAGTGGGGGGTGGTTACATGATCATTTTATTGTTCACTAAAGAATATGGAGTCACCATATCATTAATTCCTATTTGTTACAATCGAATGATCCAAAAATATTTTGTATGCAATATGATTCACATTGATTCATTCACTTAGAGGAAGCCTAACCTATATAGATATGGGATATGGATATGGCATTAATTCATTATGGTCATACCAAATTTGACAAAGTAGGGCAGAGAAATTAGTCTACTCATTAGGACTATGACTCAAATACTAAAATTTCAAACCCTATAAACCCCTCACTCTTCTCAAACATAGATAAAGATAGATGAGTTCCAATATATAGATATGGGCCCTCGATTAATATAATAAATTAATTGAGTCTCCATCTATAAATAGGGACCTTGTTATCATCCCTAATCACTCTCTCATTAACCATCATCCTACCTCATTATACCTAGTCACTCCCTCATCATCCCTCACTATCCCTCATCCTCCACAATCATCCCTAATCACTCCCTCATTTACCCTCACTTTCTATAAAAACACCCTCATCGATCTTCATCATTCCTAATCACTCCATCTCCACCCATTATCATACCTAATCACTCCCTCATTGACCCTCATCATCCCTAATCACTCCAACATTGTTCCTTATCATCCCTCATTATACCTAGTCACACCATCATTGACCCTCATTATCTGTCATCATCCATAAGCACTCTATAATCAACCCTCATTATCCCTAATCACTCCCTCATTAACCCTCATCATACCTCATTATCCCTAATCACTCCCTCATTGGCCTTCATCATCCCTCATAATCCCTAGTCACACACTCATCAAGCTTCATTGTCTCTAAAAACTCCCTAATCATCCCTCATTTTCCCACATAGCACCTAATCACTCCCACATCATTCTTAATCATCCCTAATCTCTCCCTCATCTTCCCTCATCATCCCTTATAATTTGTTATGAAAAAGTTTTGCACCATATCTATATATGAGGGGTAATATTTATTCTCTAGGTGACCTCTAAAATAGTGCCTAGTGACTATTTGGGATGTCCAAAACTTCCCATTTTTTAGGAAGTAAGTACTCATTTTGTAGTCTATCTTTCAGTGCCCATTTTATTTGTTTCATCTGAAGTACTTTTTCAGTGCCCATTGAATAAGAAGGAATGGAATGAATAAGTTTTTCACACATGGGGTAGATAAGGTCACTTAGATAATAGATATTACCCCCCATATATGAATATGATGTAAGACTTTTTCATCATCCCTCATCATCCTTAATTACTCCTTCATCATCCCTCATCATCTCTAATCACTCCCTCATCAAACCTCATCATCCCTAGTCACTCCCCCATCATCCTTCATCATTCCTAATCACTCCCTTATCATCCCTTATAATCCCTAAGCACTCCCTCATTAAACCTCATCATCCATCATCATCCCTAATATTTCTTTCCTCATCCCTCCTCATCCCTAATCACTCCTTCCAATACCTTTATTGTGGGTGTAGTTAATTTTTGCTTGTACCCAATCCTACCTAGTGACTCTTTTCTATATATAGGTTAGAGTGCCCCATCTTATTTCAAGATATGACTCGTTTAATGCCCCTCAATCTAAATCATGTGTTTTAGTTCCCATTCAACAAGAAAGAATGGATTGAATCAGTCTTGCACACATGGAGTAGAGAAGGTCACCCAAATAATACAAATTACCCCTATATATAAATATAGTGAAAGACTTTTTCATCGCCCCTCATCATCCTTAATCACTCCCTCATTGACCCTCATTTTCCCTAATCACTCCTCATCAACCCTCACTATCCCTAGTCACTCCCTCATCATACCTCATCATCCCTAATCACTCCCTCTTCATCCCTTATCATCCCTAATCACTCCCTCATCGACCCTCATTATCCTCAATAATTTCTAATCACTCTTTCCTCATCCCTCCTAATCCATAATTACCCCCTCCAATATATTTATGGTGGATAAAATGGCTTTTTGCTTATGCTCGATCATCACCAGTCACTCCTTTCTCTATATAGGTTAGAATACCATCTCTCCTTTCAAGATATGGTTTAGTCATTCCACCTATACTTTCTATAAATAGGTGATCATTCCCCATTTCCTAATTTTCAATAATCCATTGATAATTCCCCTTCTCTTTTATCCCTTGATTTGATAATGCCTTCTCTATTTATTTTCATTCATGATAATTCCCCATCTCCTTTCAAGATATGGCTTGGGTATTCAATTAGGTATAGAAGATTAAAGATATGGTTAGGTAAGATCGATATGGTTACAAATAGATATAATATTAAAGATCAAGATATGGTTTTGGTATTTTATCAGATAGGGTATATCAAGTAGGTAATTAAAGTAGTTATGGCATAATCAAGTCTGTAGGGCATACTCAAGTAGGTAGGGCATAATCGAGTAGGTATAGAAATAAGGAATGGTAGGTAGGGCATACTCAATAGGTAAAGTAGGTAGGTAATACTCATGTACAAGAAGGTAAGTAGGGAATAATTAAAATCAAGATATGATCAAGTATTTAGTTAGATCATACTCAATATCAATATATGGCTCAAATATTCAATCAGGTAGGGCATAATCAAATAGGTAGAGTAATTAAGGCATACTCGAGTAGGTAAATTAAGTAGGTCATACTTAATAGTTTAGATATATTACACACATAACACGATTCAAAACTTCATTTCTCATTCCATCTAGTGGGAAGCAAACTTCCTTTACCAACAACAAAATCTAAGTAGGTAGGAAAAATTTATATGCAAGATATAGATTAAGAAGTAAGATCCCCTTCATAGAAAATAATCTATTCTATAAATGGAAAGTATGTAGGTGAAAAATGAAGTTATCAATAATAAAGCTTCCCTTGCCTTATTGGGTAGGGTATAGATAGGTAGGTAAGGTAAGAATAAAACTATCTATCAGAGAGTAAGCTTCCCTTAATAATTATGCCTTACTCTAGAATCAAAGTCAATATAGATATTAGGAATAAAAACTTATCTTGATAACTATTCCTGATTCCCTTTATATATATTTAGAAGGAAATATTCCCTTAATATGTTATTAGGTGAAGCAAAGATAGATATCAATAAGGCAAGCTTCCCTTGCCGTAATCCTTGGCATAGATGAAGTAGGTAAGGAATGAAATGCTATAGATTGGAGTAGGGCCTTCAAAATGTTCCCCACATATATGTATGTTGGGGGAACCATTCCTATGCTATCCTTTGATATATTATATTGGGGATTGGGGTATACTTAGAGTATAAAAGGGTGCTAGTTTGGCCTTTATATCTCACCAAGACATGCCCAAGATCTAAATATCCCCTTCTTGATACAATGGATTAAGGTATATTTCCTTCTTTCCCTTCATAGATAAAGTTGGGTATATATCAAGTTGGGTTAGGAAACACACTCTACTGACTCCCTGATTAGAACAGACTCTACCAAATTGGTGACCACCTATCTATCTATTTGGAAATACACTCTACTATGGATAAAATCTTAATGAAATATATAGAAACAATAACTCAACTATGGGGATGGAATTGGAATTCTCAACTCATTTCTAGTTTCCCTATATATATATATATTCTCAACTCTAGGATTAGGATTATTAGATGGCTAAATATCGATCTATATATGTAAGTAATAAAATTTCATCTCACCCTTTACTCACTTTCCTTCCTATTTATTCTAGTATAGGGATATCAATGCACACTCTCTCCATGGTGTGGGTGTGGATCACTAGATAGATCTTTGAATCCCACTAGATAATAAGATGATATCTTTGAGTTCCTTATTTTAGTGAAAGAGGATGAGTGAAAGAAGAGTTTCTTTGAGCCTTATTTTAGTGAGTAAAATTTGGAATCATAATAGAATCTAATCAGTCATAGGTGGGAAGCCACTACACCCACCATCAAGGTATTGGAAGGAGTAATTAGGGATGAGAAGGGAGTAAGTAGGGATAATGAGGGATGATGAGGGTAAATGAGGGAGTGATTAGGGATGATGAGGGATGGTGAGGGTGAATGAGGGAGTGTATGGATGATGAAGGATAAGGAGGGAGTGATTAGAAATGATGAGGGATGATGAGTGAGTGATTAGGGATGACGAGGGATGAGGAGGGAGTGATTGTGGATGATGAGACATGGTGAGGGTGAATGAGGGAGTAATTAGAGATGATGAGGGAGTGATTAGAGATGATAAGGGATGGTAAGTATCAATAGGGGAGTATTTAGGGATAATGTAGGATGAGGAGGGAGTGATTAGGGATGATTAAATAAAAGGATGGTATTATTAGGGATGAGGGATGGATGATAAGCAAAGTATTTTTTAAGGGTGAATTTTCACTGTTTGGTACAATTTATGGATTTTTTTTGAGTTTAGTGAATTTTTATTAAAAGGTAGTTTGTTAATAGTTCATCCTAAAATCATGGTATATAGTATAAAAATTGTGCATATAGCCAAAAACCCTTCATGTGAATGTGGATAAATTTTCATAAGTGATCTATCCTACTTTAATGTTTTCCTAAATATTCCCATTGAACATAGGGTTAGAAATAATTATCTTCCAATTGTCTTCCACTATCTTAAAATATTGTTGCTAAGTCATACTGTAATGAAATTACTTCAAGAATTAAGTATAATAGCAGAATTATATCCAAATATGACTGAAATATATCCAAATATATGATAATAGATAAGCCACTTCGAGGGGGAAACCTCCACAAGCTTCAATAAGATTAGAATTCACAATATGATGATAAATGATTACCCACTACCTCCTATACTCCTATATATAGTCTAACTAGGCCATGGTTACTCCATAGGCTGACCTACTAATCTAAAGAAAGCATAGATAAATGTAATATAATGTCAAAGAGGGATAAGTAAGCCACAAGTCGGCTAATACTATCCTCATAATGTGATAGGTTAGGGGTGTAACATGCCCTTCCCCTTCAAACCAATATTGTCCTCAATGTTGAACAACTGTGGATGTTGTTGCAGAAATTCTTCACCTTCCCAAGTTGCATCTTCACTGCTTTGGTTTTTCCACTTGATCAAATATTCCTTAATCTCTCTAGTTCTCAACCTCTTAGTACATGTTTGGAGGATCTTCTATGGTTCCAAAATGACTCATCCTTCTTCATCTAGTTCTGGGAGATTTATTTGGGTGGAAACTTTCTGTCCAATGACCTTCTTCAAACAAGAAACATGAAATACTGGTGTATGTGAGATGAATGAGGTAACTCGAGCTTGTAAGCCACACTTCCAATTTTTTGTAGAACCTGATAAGGGCCATAATACTTTGGAGCAAGTTTGTTGTCCTTTTTCTGTTGCTTCAAGGACATCTGCTTGTAAGGTTGCAAATGAACAAATACCCAATCACCCACCTCAAAATTTTGCTCACTTTGGTGTTGATCTGCTTGTTGCTTCATCTTATTTTATGCCAAGGCCAAATTCTCTCTCAAAATAGCCATAACCTCTTGTTGATGTTGAATGTGATCTTCCACATCTCGAACCTAAAGAAGTGATGGAAGGTGGATGGTAACCATATAGTGCTAGAAATGGAGACATTTTAGAAGAGGTATGGAAAGATGTGTTATACCACCATTCTGCAAGTGGTAGCCATTTAACCCAATGTTCTTGTTTATCTGATACAAAACAACGGAGATACCCCTCTAAACATTTGTTAACCACTTCAGTTTGTCCTTCAGATTAGGGGTGGTAAGATGAGCTATGAGCTAGCTGAGTACCCAAACAAGAAAATAGTTTAGTCTAGAAATTAATAGTGAAAATAGGATCACGATCACTTAAAATTATTTTTGGGGTTCCATGTAATTTGAGAATTTCTTCCATAAAAATAGCCGCGACTGTACTTGCTGAAAATGGGTGTGAGAGAGCACAAAAATGGGAATATTTTGTAAGCCTATCCACAATGACCAAAATAACATTATTACCTTCAGAACAAGGCAACCCAGTGATGAAATCCATGGAAACCTCCTCCCACATTTGACTAGGAATTGCTAATGGTTGTAACAAACTTGGGGTCTTAACTGTTTCACCTTTATTCTATTGGCATATCATGCATTCTTCCACAAAATTTTGTACATCTCCCTTGAGTCCTTACTAAAATAATTCTTTCTTAATTCTATGATAAGTTTTCAAGAACCCTGATTGTCCCCCAAGTGGAGATGCATGCAACTCTGCAAGAATCTTATGCTTAAGCTCTGAAGTTTTGCACAAGTATAACCTACCCTTATACCATAGGACATTACCTTTCCATTCAAATTTGTTAGAGGATAAATTACCTTGCTGGAGATTCTGAATCAGAACCTGTGTATCCTTGTCTTGATCCCATTCTAACCTAGCTTCATCCACCCAATCTACTTGCAATATGGACATTGCATAAAGTAATGCTTCTATGGATGCATCCCGTCTAGATAGTGCATCTGCTACTACATTATCTTTACCCTTCTTGTAGATGATTTCAAAATCATAACCCAACATTTTGGTTACCCAATTTTATTGTTCCTCAGATGATAATCTTTGCTCCAAAAAGTATTTGAGACTATCATGATCCGTTTTCACCTTAAAGTGTCTACCCATCAGATAAGGCCTCCATTATTTAACTGCATGAAGAATAGCCATCATTTATTTCTCATAGATAGGTTTTTGTAGATTCTTACCTTTGAATTGATGACTTTCAAATGCAATGGGTCTTCCTACATTAGTACTGCCCTCAATCTAGACCCAAAAGCATCACATTCAACAGTGAATGTTTGTGAGAAGTCTGGAGTAGCCAAAATTGGAGTGGTGCACATAGCTACTTTATTTTTCTCAAATGCTTTGGTGGCATCATCATTCCAATGGAAAGCATCCTTATTTAGCAATGCAGTGAGTGGAGCTACTATGCTGCCATAATCTTTCACAAGTCTTCTATAGTAACCTGTTAGTCCAAGAAAACCGTGAAGGTTTTTGAGAGTTTTTCGCATGGGCCATTCCATTATCACTTTGATCTTCTGAGGATCAAATTTGAACCCTTCATGGGAAACAATGTGACCAAGGTACTCTACTTCCTATACTCCAAAAGCACATTTAGATGGCTTCGCATAAAGTTGGTGCTTCTCCAAAACTATCAACACCTATTTCACATGTTGCAGATGTGCTTCCCATGTTTGACTATAAATCAATATGTCATCAAAGAAAACTATCACAAACTTCCTTAAAAAAGGCCTAAAAATAGTGTTCATCAAACTCTGAAAATTAGATGGTGCATTTGTAAGACCAAAGGGCATTACCAAAAACTCATAATGGCCCTCATGTGTTCTAAAAGCAGTTTTATGAACATCTTCATCCTTGATTCTAATTTGATGGTACCCCGAGCAAAGATCCAATTTTGTGAAATAATTATCACCATGCAACTCATCAAGTAAATCATCAATTACTGGAATAGGAAACTTAACTTTGATGGTGTACTTGTTGAGTTCCCTATAATCTGGGCACATCCTCCATGTGTCATCCTTCTTCCGCACCATGACCACTGGTGATGAATATGCACTTTGACTATGCTTGATGATCCTTGCCTCCAGCATCTCATGGACCATCTTTTCAATTTCACTCTTTTGTGCATATGGATATCTATATGGTCTGATATTTGGTGGTTGACTACCTGTAATTAGTTGAATGGCATGATCATGTTCTCTTTTTGGTGGTAGTCCTTTTGGCATGGCCCCAAACATAGATGAGTGGTCTTCAAGAATTATTTGTAGATCAGGATGTGTAGATACCTTTGTGGGTTGAACTTATATGGAGCATAATCGTGCAATAATTCCCTCTGCCCCCTTTTTTAGCATCTTGGATCTGATGTGAACTAACCAATTGTGGAGATTTTGCATGTAATCCATGTAGTTCAATTTTTCTTACCTTCAGAATGAAAGTGCATGAATAGTTCTTGGAAGTTCATCTCAATGGTACCTAAGGTTGTGAGCCATTGGAATCCCAAAACAATGTTTGTGTTACCCATGGGAATAGCAAACATAGGAGAGTCGAGATTGTACCCACCCATAGTAAGCTTAATACTATGGCATTTGCCTGAACAATTAATTGTGCCACCATCTACAATCATGACCTAAAATTCTAGTGTTGGGTAGATGAAACAGTTCAATCGAGTGGCCAAATTATGGTTTATAAAGTTATGTGTGCTCCCTGAATCAATCAACACTGTCACCTTCTATTTCTTGAGGAAACCCACCACCTTAAGAGTTTGTGGAGTGCTAATACCTGCAAGTGCATGACAAGAGATTGTAGGTTGGGAATCTTCAGGTACCTCCTCTATATCTTCCTCATCATCATTGGAGGCATCATCTACTTCTTCATCTTTATTTGGTCCCTCAATGTAGAATAACTTCTTCTCAACACATCTATGTCCTTTACTCCAATTGCTATCACAACCAAAACATAATCCTTTTGCACGCTTTTCTTCAATTTGCTGAGGGGTCAATCTAGAAGGTGGAGGAAATGTTGATGATGATATGCTACGATCTTTGAAGTGAGTGAATGGCTAGTTCTTGTTGGCTATGAATTTTTCCTCAGCTCTATGTGCTAGGATAATAGATTCAAAAATATTAAGTGGATTAAACATGCATACCTCATGTTGAATGTGGTCCTTGAGTCCACCCAAAAATAGGTCATTCAAGTTTGCATTAGAATTTGTCTCCACACGTAAGGATAGGTTCTGAAAATGATGAATATAATCCTTGACAGAGCTAGTTTGTCACAATTTTGCCAGTTGGCTAAAGTAATTATCTGTCACACTATTGCCATAGTGTAATTGTAGCTGCTCTGTAAAAATTGACCAGGTGACATTGAGACTCATCTTTTTCTTTTGAGCACACAACCATCGATACCAAATGAATTGATCAGGTTCAAGATACAAGGATGCCATGGTAACCTTTTGTCCACTTGGAATCTGATGTAGGTCAAAAAAACTCTCCATTTGGTTGAGCCAATTGAGTGGATCTTTTCCATCGAATTTGTGCATATCCACTTTTGGTAATAGGTTCCTCTGTGGCCATGGAGTTGGATTTGAAGTAGACTGGTTAGGAGAACCACCTTGGTGGGTTTTTGAAATAGAGTTAGCTTGATGATTTGATTGATTAATGTTCAAATTCGTCATGATATATCCCAAACTATCTTGTATGGATTGCATATTAGATTGTATGTCTTGCACCTCACTCTGAATGCCTTACACACTATAGTCAAGCTGGCTCACTTTGTGATCTATGTCAGAAAACCCTGGTACAAAGGGTCTATTACACCCCCCTTCTGACTCCATCTCATCCTTGTTAGGAGTTTTTCTTGGAGTTTTAGCACCCTTTCCTCGGCCCCGAGTTTGTGGACCTGCCATAAAAGGGTTTTACGATGTCGACCCTTATTGACACTTTTGACCCAACTTTGACCAAGTGATTTTGGAATTATTTCGGCCTCAAATCAAAATATACAAAGAACAAACCATAGCCAAATTTTTTTAATCTTTCCAAAAATATAAACAACTCAGAAAAATTATTTGAATTGCGCACTATAGAGCAATTTTATGAAAAAACATAAAATAGTGATAACTTTTGAAAAACAAATCCAAATGAGTTAAAATTTTAATGGAAGCTTAATTTTATTATTTCAAACCTTTAGTATAAACTTTTCAGATAAATTTTCAACCTATTTTTATATATCGCAAAAATTAAAAATTTAGTGTTTTGCCCACAAGATTGCCCAAATCGCAGCTCTGATACCACTTGTAATGAAATTACTTCAAGAATTAAGTATAACAACAGAATTATATCCAAATATGACTGAAATATATCCAAATATATGATAATAGATAAGCCACTTCGAGGGGGCAACCTCCACAAGCTTCAATAAGAGCAGAATTCACAATATGATGATAAATGATTACCCACTACCTCCTATATATAGTCTAAATAGGCCATGGTTACTCCATAGGCCGACCTACTAATCTAAAGAAAGCATAGATAAATGTAATATAATTTCAAAGAGGGATAAGTAAGCCACAAGTAGGCTAATACTATCCTCATACATGTGATAGGTTAGGGGCGTAGCACATACATATTACTAATGTCTTCTCCATTTCCTATCCATATGCTATTGAATTCTTCCTATGCATGTAGTCTACAAATAGTCATTTTATCAAGCTAGTCTCTACCACTTTCATGTGAAGATGGAGTGTTGTGCTATGGGAACTCTGTATGTAAAGTTTAGAATATTTGATTAAGCAGGAATGGTACAATATCATATTTGAATATGAGAAGTTCTTTGATGATAGTACAATCAATGACCCAGTCACCTTCAACAAGAAGAAAAAGCAAACGCATTACTCTGAATCACCATCACATAATAATATTTCTATAAATGGAAGAAAAATTGGATATGTTATGGAGAAGCATGGAATTTATAGGGGATAACTCTATGTTAGGGAAGAGAAGCAATTCCATGACACCATTATAAAAATGGTGAGTTTAATCAGCATGTACTAACCACAAGCATGTTGGTCTTTGCTAGTCATTGATGACATCGTCTTTGCCGGTCATCATCACCAATGTTAAACCTACATTAAACTGAATACCACTAAATGATCTTGCCATGGTCAGTGCCACCATCACCACCAACATCACCATTTCATGTTACCGTAGGTTAAGAAAATAATAAGAAAAAAGAGTGAAAACATTATTTTGAAATTCCCACCAATTTCTCCATTTCCCATGCCTTTCTCCCTTTCCCCCAATTTAGGATTTAGAGAGTGATGGAAAGTAAGGGTGAGAAATAGAAAGGAAGGGTGAGCGTCAACATCACAAATGAAAATAGTGCCAACATTTTCCTCCTAGTTTACCCAACTCCTCTTGCACCACTTTTTTAGAGTTTAAATTGTAGTATACTAGAAATTAATGATAGTATCAATTTTTAATATACTATAAATTCATGATAGTATTAGTATACATATATCATGTTGATTTAATAATTATTTTGGTGGTTAAGAATTGTGAAATGTCTGCACCTTGTGATACTACTATTCTTTTTTTTGACCTATGGTAGTAATATACATTCTTTCACAACACTGCCCCCGTGTGCCCTTCTTGATGTGTTGGTTCCTCCATATTCTACTAATGATGGTAGGAATTATACATATTCTTGAAAATCCCATAGAAAAGTTCATCCTGATAATAGGGTTTTAGTTCAGCTAGGCAATTTAGTATCTATTTTCATATCATAAATGAGGTACGGGCCCTCACATGTACATAGTTTTGGATCAACAGATGCAATCAAGAAGCACCAGGGGTGAAATAACAACACAAAACAAGAACATAGAACCCAATACCCTGGCATCAATCTTACAACAAGACCATACATAAATCTAGGATAGAACTAGGAAGATGATTAAAATAGGCCCCAAGTAGGGAACGAACTAGAACATAGAAGCAAAAAAAATACTGGATATAAAACATAGTATAACACATATATAATAAAAAGAAACAACTGCGATCAAGAATCCCAAGTATGGGTTCTCACAAGAGGGCCTTGTCTAAGTGTAACACTTCCAGGAAGATAATTTTCTAGAAGCCCCAACATTGCCACCACCCCAAACTCGACAGGGTTGTTTCTGCTGATCGCAACATAAACCATTGCAGTACCCTTGGATGATTTAGTCTATGAATCCTTCATCCCTACCAATACCAACACTTTGATTTTAAAGAACAATGATAAAAATGATTTTTTCTTTTAGAATCCACAAGCTCCTATGTAGTTTTAATACTATCCAAATATCCCAGTAGGTGTGTACATTGAGTATATTGGTCTCAAAAAATTGCATTTCTAGGTAAGTTTCCATCATCATCAACACATTGTCATTTTATTCCCACCATTGTACTTCAATGGGTTTACATGTGCACTATTTTGTATATCTTTAATGACTTTTTTCTCTTCTTTGGCATTAAAGTTTTACTATTTGATTTGCATTAAATTATGAAATATTTTGAACTTATGTCCTATACTTTATCCGTGTGTGCATCTAATTTTACAATGTTCCTTTTTGACATATAAAATTCATTAGTTTTTGTTTTGGTTTGCCTTGTATTTTTTAAACTTATATCCTATACTTTTTCTATGTGCATTCAATTTTGTAACGTTCTTGACATATACAAGTCATTAGTTTTTGTTTTTATTTGACTTGTATTTTTTAGTAGTATATTATGATAGTATATGATTTAAATATTTTTTACGATAAAAAAGCTTAACATTATTTACAACATGAACACAATCAAGGGGTAGCTTCCATAAAAATAACACAATCATCCATATTCACAGTAATATGTATTTAATAATATAGTTTGTTGCAAAAATTAAAATGTAATTTAAAAACTATATATTAAATTCACTTTGAAAAAATAGTTGACGTATAGCCACTAGAATCTACTTTTTTGGCATGCTTAAACACATTTAAAACAATTTTTGAATAGTTAATTTACTAATTTTAGAAGAATTATTGTAAAAAAAATATCATTTAAAAAAATGTTTTATGTATTGTAGCTTAGATCTTATTTCAAGAGTTAAGATTAAAAAGATTTGAAATGTTTTAAACTTTATATTGGTTTTTGAAAAATGTAGAATATTGATAACCAATTTGTGACAACATTGTTAGATTGTGTGCATGTGTGGTATTAGAAGTTTGATCCCAACTAGACAATGATTGACTTCGATAATTAAAGGTAGAATTTTTGAAGGAATTTTATCTTACTAGATTTCAAGAAATAAATCATCTCTACCTCGAATGAGTTTAAAAATGATAATGTTGTCAAAATGTTGTATGACATCCATCCATTGCAAAATACACAATGGTTTCTTAAAGGATCTCCATGAACATTTATAAAAAAGGTGATTATGATTTTTTTTTTAATGAGTAGATCTCACACATATACATGGAAATAAATATTTGGTTGAGGTACAGGAAGACTATTCCCATGAACATGCTTCAAATGTGGCCAGCCTAGATGTAGGTCATATGAGTGTATACTGGCATAAGGGGAAGATAACATAAGGTCTAAAGTTGGGGCACATGTTATGAATGGATAAGTAGAGTAAATTGGAACTATTAAACACTTTTTAGATTTATACCATAGAGAAAACCTCATGATAAATAAGGTATTTCTCTTTCTGCTAAAAGAGGATAGTGAACTAGTGCATAGGAAGAACATGTTCCGAAAGGTGTGTATGTCAAGAGGTAAGTGATACAAAGTAATTATGGATAATGTTAGCACATAAAATTAAGTTTTGTGTAAGATGGTGGATATATTGGGTTTGTATAAGGTGACACATCCAAACCCATATTAGGTTTCATGGATTTAAAAGGACCATATTGTGTTGGTAAATGAGAAATACTTGATGAAATTCATAATTGGCACACACCAAGATAAGGTATGGTGTGATGTGATACCAAAGGACGTGTGTCATGAAATTTTAAAGTGGCCTTAGAAATATGACTTGAATGTTATGCATGATCAAAGAGTGGAAATATATCACTTATAAATGATTGCAATAATTTCATGCCAAGTTTGTTGAAGGACAAGAAAGAAGGAGAGCACAACACTACCCTGCTATCATTGTATTCCATGCAATTGTGTCATGTGGATTCATTTTATCAAATAGTTCATGTGCCTTCAGTATGATTCCAAATTTTTCATACACATGTATTAGGGGATTTATAAGTACATCATCTCTTACAAATCCACTTTCAATTATTTTTTCATGGAACTCCATACCCTTTTCCAAATCTCCCACATTTTGTCAAATACATCTCATGTCTTGTGTAAACTTCCACATTTTGCATACATGTCTATCAGGGCACTCATGACAACCACATATAATAAAAAATCACTTCATATTATGCTTTGATGGATATACATACCCTCTTTTAAAGCTCCCATTTTGGCACAGGCTGGGGATATGCTAGCAAAGGATGTGGAGTCTAGATTTACACCTACCAATTGCATTTGTTCAAAGGTATCCAAATCCTTTTCACCAAGCCCATCTTGAGCATACCTTGTTATCATTGTATTTCATGGAATTTGAAGAATTTATGAAGTGAAATTTTTTAGAAATAGATGATCAATACTCTTCAAGGAAATATTTGAAAGGTAAATCCTCAACATTTTAGTAAGAAAGTTGGGGAAAGGATATAAAAATGAAATGAGATTAAAATGATCCAAGATTCACAATAAAAAATAGCCTTTCTTTCCCACTTAAACCTTATGTTAAAGTACACACTTGATGTGCAAATACATGACCAAGCCTTTAATTTTATATAGGCATCCACTAAAAATGGAATAATACCTCCATTGATGTACATATTTGCTTTGATGAAGGCTTTCTTCCACCCTTCCACATTTTATATAAGTTTAAATGGACTCATGTCCAATAACAATATTGTATCCTTAGAGCTTCATCTACATTGTATAAACTTAAAAACATTTGGCAATATAGAAATGAGATGGCTTGAAAGATTGAATGATACCAAAATGGTAGTTCCTTTCAAGTAACTTGTAATTTACACATATATATTTTCTTTTTTTGGGTACAAGTGTAAAAGAAAAATCTCCAACCTTAACCAAGCTTTTTGAAGGAAATGAGAGGCACATTATGACTCCATCTCAGTATAGAGGACCATAAAATACTTGTAAAGTACTAGTGTTGAATGTTAATATGATATTTGTCATATTGGCTTCTTATATTTGTATGACACCACTTTAGAGTATGATGTTTATGTCAGAGGTGTTTCTACATTGAATAAGATCCTCTTTCCTATGCAGTCTGTATGGTGGTCTTTATCCACCTTTATAAAAATAATTGATACATATTTCACAACTAAATTCTTACAAGTATATTTCTAAAGTTAATTTTTTATAATAAAAATGATTGAATCTTTTGACAATCTATATTTTAAATTAACTGAGTGATGGATAATCAATCTTTTGAAGAATCTGTTGCGTAAGATGTAGTGGATCTTGTATATAATTTGTTTTTGGTAGTTTGTGTGTTTGTTTACAGTATGTTGCTATTTTCAGAACCCCTCTCTAGTTGGAATTTCAATCACTTACGGAATTCCCTAATCCAACTTAGAGATGCAACAAGAAGAGACTTTGATCAAGTTTTAGTCGAATTGAATGAATTTTTTTGTTGGCCACCATCTACTTGGGCTACTCATGCAAATCACATTGCCAGGAATTGTTGGAATACTAATAATGATTTTACTTTGGAGCTATTAAAAGGCAATTGGTCACATTGATAAATAGAAATGATAGATATAATTTTTAAGTCTAATCTGTCATCAAAATTAATTATTCTGCAACATGGAATATCTTTGAATCCCATGATGAAAATTTGGTTTTACATATACATTGATAGAACTTGTTATGCAACATTCTTGCTAGAAATATTCTTTCATACATATCACCTTGTGATTAGATTTTGACTTTCAATGTTGGACGATATTCATGATAATTGTGTACAAATGTGGAATTATCTAGATTCAAATCTTGAATTATATCTTGAACATGTGTTGGATGAACTTACATACCAAGAAGCAATGTGGAAAAGAAGTCATTTTACAACACCATCACAAGAATATGAGGATGATATAAATTTTCGTGATCATGATGGACACTACTCAAATTAGTTTTAAAAAATTGATATTGAATAGTGGTATATGACTACTTTAATACAAATATTTTCCATTTAGTCTATTCCATCCATAAAATCTTAGATAATGGAATTTACTATAGTTAGTGGCAATCAAATTTTGTAAGTCGAATGTTGACTCATCATCTAGATCCCTAAACATCTTTCCTATATTATGTGGGATGGAGATGACAAATTTTTGTATAATTTTGTACATGTAATGAAGAAGAATCTTTCATTTAGTTTCATAATTGTGTTTAGTCATCTCATGGGCCTCCCTAATTTTAGGGGCCAAAAATTATGGTCTAGTAGGTGAGAAGTATGGTCGTGGTGGTCTATGAGGAAATCATTTAAAAAAATTGGTGACCTATTTTGCTACACTAAATCTCTAATAACTCAATATGGGTTATGACCTGACCTTACTATGGGTGATAAGGCAATATACCATTACAATTGAATGGGATAAGTTGCATCCCATATGGGCTCATACAATTTGTAATGCACACATGTAAATTTGTTTTATTGTGTCACTTACTAGCATTTCTTTTCACATGGTGCCCATATATACTAGTATGTACATGCCTCTAATTCAATACATCAAATGATTAGTTGATGGAAAAAAAAACCTCACATGGGATTCTTAGTAATTTCACTATTTTTTGACCCTGTCCTGATTCTATGGGCTTTGTAGTAAATTTGCTATTTTTAAAACCATGTCTTCATTTTATGGGCTTCCTAGAAATTTATCTTTTTTTAACACTTTCTTGAAGCTATGGGATTTTTATAAAAATAAAATTCATGTGTCCTACCCATATGCATGTAGTTAGTGCATGCCACTTAAGATCATCTATAAATGCAACTACCTCGTGCATGCACTATTTTGTCTATTTCTACATTTTGATGCATTTATTTTGATATGTCTTATGAAGGGTTTTATATTGATTTCAATGAGATTTTATACATTCTTATAACCTTTTTTCATAGTTTATATCATATTTTTCTTAATTGGTTTGAATTCTCATATTTTAATTTCTATGTACAGTTCATGGTTTCTATTTGTGGTATGTTTGACTAGCACGTGCATTTATTGGTTACATTTGAGTGGAAAGGAAGACATATTTATATGAAAATCATGTTATTTTCTCTTCAAAATGAAATCATATTGTAATATGGCACTTTTCTATTCGATGAAGTGTCTTTACATTGTTCCTCCTACATTGCTTTAATAGATGGGCTAGGCTTATGTTTGTATTTGCGCAACCAAATAAGTGTGTGCATAAATATCAATTCCAAAGATGTTTATCATTAAATTATAGGGGATAGGGATGTGCCTTGAGGTTAAATAATTGAGCTACATGATAGCATGACTTCCATGTATGGGTTTTTTCTAGATATTCACATTTGTTACATAAATATATGTCTTCAACAAGCATCATTAGGGTAGAAACAAAATTAAATACTACAAATCACTATGGATGCATTTGTAATGCCTGATTTAGAAGACATTCTCACATGGAAATTTTTTTTGATACTTTGATTGATTTTGCATTGGTCGACATAGTTGTTGATGTCGACATGTATCTATTCTCATTTACTCATTGTGTAATGTTCACTTTTGTAGCTGACATACTATTCTCCATTATTTTCCCCTACTTGATGTGATTTTCAATGGAAGTCATGATTTTTTTTTTATACATCTGTTGCACTTCTCTTGATAATTTAAACATATCTTTATACAAACTTTATTTTTACTCTTTATATGGTGTCATGAACTTCCTAATGTTTTTACATATGACACACTCTAAAATAGATTTATAGATTGAACAACCCAATACAGGTTAAATGTAATAGTGCATGCAAAACAATGTATTTAAATGAGAGGTAGAAAAAATGTATCCAAAAAGGGCATTCTCTTTTTTGTCGATGCATATGAGTCTAACTACCCATTTTGATGACGTCTACATGTTTTAATGTTGATTGGACCAAATTATGCTTATATTATATACATTATTCAATCATTCTCCTTTTTAAATTATAGTATATGACAAATGACATTCAATAAAAAAAAGTCCACTATAATACATGGAAACTTGCGTTCACTCAATACCAAAATTCCATTTCTAATTTTTTTAATGACATGTTCTCCTCGTAAGCTACAATAGATGGCAAAAAAGTGGGAAGAAATAATGTGCCTTAAACTACAGAAGCCATGTGAGGGTCCATTTGATTGTCTTTGTATCAAGTGGGATAGTTTTCCTAACGTCAATGATGAATAATTTGGGTTACTTAGGTTGAGTAGGACATGGTTAACAACTTCATCAAAGGAGAATAAAGAAGGGAATTATTCTCTACAATTTTTCATGTCTCACATGGCAAGAGAAATTTAGATTTTATTAGAAAGTATAGAAGGATCATCACCACCTTTGAATATATCATGTCAGTCACCTCACACTATATATTGAAAGCTGGTGTCTATTCAGATGCTATTATGTTCTATTCATGTACACTTTTGTTCATTTTACATGACTATTTATTTATTCACCAAAATCATGTAGTTATTGGTGTTCATATGGCCCTGATGACTTTCAAGAAATTGATGCCATGTGAAAAGACAAGTCTTTAATGCCCAAGTTTAGAAAGGGTAGCTGACTAGGTCGAAGACATATAAGGTGTGGTTGTCATTTTCATTTTAGCACACGATGCATGGTCTATAGATCTGATCGTGTGTTGCTCATATACAATCAAGTAGAACACATAAACAATAAATGCAACTATTGCCATGACTAAAAATATGAATAGTTTAAGGGAAAGAAATGTTTTTTTGATCCTTACATTAGCACCCAACTTAATGAATGGGTTCATATGATACTATTATTGGGAATGTCTATTGATTCTATCCACCTTAAACACTGGGAGATGGTGCATGAAAAACTTGAATTATTTAATGGTGAAACAAGTGGGATGATTTCTTGAGCAAGGATGACATATACAATAGAGAGCAATTGATCAAGGATGCAAATTACATGTATAATGCTGATGATGAAATAAGTGTTTGAGAGTGGGCACTGGTGAATCTTGATAAGTGGTTTTTCTATTAGGGATACAATAGGGGAGATCTTGATGGGGATGGGGAAATCCCCTTCATCTTGGGAATCAAACTCCCACAACAACTAGAATGTTTGTTGAGATTTGGGAAGCATAACTTATTGGTGATGGATGCAATGTTTGAGATGAATGTAATGAAGGTATTATGCCAATGTTTGTAAGATTATTTGATAATATTAGTTGTTCTGATGTTTTTAATAATAGTAGTCATTCCAATGTTTTTATTTTTTTATTATATAGTTCCAATTATACACACTATTGGCATTTGATTCCAAACATGAATGTGTGCCCGTTACAAGGGTCATTATGTTTCAGTCATGTATTTTCAGCATAAGACAATGGATGAAAATTCTTCTTCAAAGAGTGCATTTGAAAGAGATTGAATGGACAATCAGTGCCTTCATGGTTAATGATTCTGGTGTAGAGATAAAAGCTATTAGGTGCATCTTCGTTATTCTTACATACATCATGGACTTCATATTTGTATCTTCATAGACACTTACCCACCTTATTCCATTAAATTAAACAAAACTATTGTGTTATGTAGGGAGTCATTTGACTATGAGGTCTACTTATGCATTTGGCATATTCATCGCACGTGGTTGAAGAATTTGATAGAAAAGGTGAAAGATGATGATGCAATATGTGTGGTGTTTAAGGAATTAGGGTTCATAATTCATAGTTGTGCTAATGAGGACATGGTTATAAGGGAATCCAATTTTTTTAAGAAATATATTACTCCTCTAAGCTTGATTTTGTTGAATATTGGGAATAACATTGGGCATATAGGGTTAGAATGTGGTTGCAATGTTATCGAACACTTTTTCATGCTGGGTAAGACACCAATGCATCTATAGAATCATACCATTTCCATTTGAAATATCATTTCCTAAGCACAATAATGGATTTTTCACATCATAGGGTGGATTGGTTGGTTCATCAACTAACAACATTGGTTCATAATTATTGGTGGCTACAAGTATGCAAGGACATTAACTTCCACATGAACTTCAAATTAGAAAGACATGAAAATATTTCATGGGTATGGGATTTGAATATCCCAGATTCTCATGTTACCTTTGAAAGTAGTGAACATCATATGACATGGGTACAAATTATGAATATGAGACATTGAATTATCACATCTTTAATGTAGTGCCTTCTATGTTGATGTGTAATTGATTATTTTCACTCCAAGGATATACTTGCAAGCATGTGGTCAAGGTGGACCTGATGAGAAAGATGAAAACTCAAGTAGTTGTAAAGGATGTAGCCATAATGCATGGTGTTAATGAGAGCATCAAAAACATTGATGTTGAATACCATGTAAGTTTTGTTTCCCCCTATATTATATGCATTGACAATTTGAGGTGACTATAGTTTGTGTAATACATTTCTATTACCCAGGTCAAAGACAACGAATTTTGAATTGAAAATGAGGGTGAAGGCATGGATGTCATAGGTTTGCACACTAAAATTCATGGTGTATCGGATATGGATATGTAAGGATCAAACCATGTAATATAAGGTCTTGTAGTAAATCTGGTGGATGACACTAAAAACCAGTTGAGGGGGGCTGATATTATAAGTCTAGTAACTGCTTGCAATCACATGTTTTTCATATTTTTAGGCATTTTTAGCTGTATGCTTTTCAATTTATGAATATATATTATATACTCCTGGAGTTCATGATGTTAAGGCCTTGAGATACAGAGCACAAGATATGTTTGAGATATGTTGTGCAGTAGATAGAAGCATAAAAACTATGGAATTCTTCAAAAACTATATGGCACATGTTTACAACAAGGTACATAGTAGGGAAATATTGAATGTAAAACACCCAATGCCTCGTCCATTTAAAAAATTAAATGGTGGACATGGAACTTACACATGTAGACAGAGAGACTTCATAGAAAATATGAATATATGCAGACATCAGAGCATGTTGCAGGAGACTACAATTTTTCCAAACCCACCTCGTAACAATCCAAAATGACAAGTCTAGGATGATGATCTTAATAGGGTAGTGGAGTGAGATAAGGGTGGACATAATAGAGATAATGCATCCTAATTACAACCCTTTTTAGGTTTTAGTTATAACACAATAATAATAAATGCATGTGACAACAATAAATGCATGCAACAAAAAATAAATACCTTTTTAAAGATAAATAGTTCTCTTAGACTGCCCACATGTAGTAACATATTGCATAGATGTAATATCTCTTAATTGATTTTTTTAATGATATTTAAAGCTAATCTGAGGAATACGGTAAAGCTAGCCATTATTTTCAACAAAAATTGAATTTATAAATATTATATAAATAAATAATGTTACTAATATTATATAAATAAATAATGCAATAGTTCTGAGGTTTATTTGAATGGTTAGTAGCTTTAGTACCTTGTTCATGATTGGGAGTCTCTTTATTCCTCTTGTCCCTTAACAACACTCTTGATCATTGTTTTCTCAGTGTATACAACTCTGCCTGTTTACCACACAATGCTTTTAGCCTTTTTTAAGGCTTTTTTTGGCTAGTACAGAGGTATACAAAAGAATATTAGAAATTTATTAACCTTTTAAACTACCTTCTATTTATTATTATTTTATCTTAAACTTTTTTTGTCCAATTCAATTCCTAACCCACTTTTATAGTCACATTTTGGCCCATATTTAGGCCTATTAGGCCTCTAACTCCTATTTCAACACATAGTGCCTTCTAACTATACAAACATGTATAGAAACATTGAAAAAACTTAAAAATATTGTATCCATTATCCATATCTATTTAATGATAAATTTTCATATATTTTCATGGAGGAATCTTCCATAATCTCCATTCTTGTCATGAAACCCTAGATTAGGGCTTATAGACTATGTGAGGACCCGAGAGAATTTAAATTGCTCGCACACACTTCCAACAAAGTTTATAACCTTTTTGAGGGTTGTTTAGGGTCTATGGGTCCTATGAGAATCTTCTCCATTAATTGGTCCCTACACTCCTTTGCTCAACTTTTTAAGAATAATTTTGGTCTCTCTGCCTACACAGACATAGTCTGCAGGGTCTGTGGGATTTATCTTAAGTGTTTAGACCTCTAAATATTGGTTTATAAATATTGATATATTTTACTAAGCCTTTGATATAAATTCTCAAACTTGTTTCAATTTTTGAATACCACCTCAACACCATTATGTAACACATTCACAAATTTTCATGTTTGGACTATCTATGTTTACATTGTTATAACAGAGTTACATGTTCTTATAACAAACTAGTGTAAATAAATAAATTAATTGAATCAATGCATTCAATAAACATGCCAAGGACTCAACCATTCCATATCAATCATCATAAACATGTCACTATGATATCTTCCTTTCTGTTGGTGCGTACACATAAGGTTATATCTTGATTCCAAGAATTCTAAAACTTATTACAAGAAATAGGTATGCAAATTGAATAACTCACCTCTATCTTCTTGATGTTGACCTTATTGACTCCTTCACTTTAACAAGGACATCACTTGTCATTTTTCTTGATGCTATTTGATGTAAAGCCATTTTTCATACTCTACTATATTCAACCTCTGATACTTGAAAACTCCAACACTCAAGCATTCAATTTAGTATGTTTTCCCTTTTTGGTCAAATCTTGCATTAAATCTTCCGTAAGTTATCTTACTTGTCAACTTTATCACTCTTGCATATTCATATGGAAAAAAATATATAATGGAGAAGCTAAATGTGAAATGATAAACATTGCACCAAATCTCGTGTGTGGTGGCCAGTTTCATCAATTGGAGGGGGATTGGAAGCACAAAAAATTTCATCCATCCTCATGGATTATGAAGGGTGAATGTTATCTTGAATTACAACATGACATATCCTTTGTACGACATTATAATGGTGAGCTATGAGTACATGACATTCATAGATAGGCTTGATACTAATTTATACATACAATGGTCATATGAATGGCTACATGATGATGCCATTTTGCCTAATGTGTGGGGTACTCTTGGTGCCATTCCAGCCTATTTAGGGCCCTTCTTGGAGAAGTTCTTGCTAATGAAGGTGTATAATGATCTAGATGTCTATGTGCATCTCGATTAAGTATAAAACATATTCATTGGTGTGAAACTACCATACTGAGTGCATTTCAAACTATACAATGTTAAAAAATAACCTCTTTCATGCCTCTAGTCTTTGTCCAATGCAGCCATATGCAACATTGTAGAAGAGGTACACAATCTCCCACAACACATATTTTCTTCTCATCCTACTAGGGTGAAGTATTTCAAGAATAAAACCACTAGTTTTTACACACATGTTGTAGAGGATGAAAGTGATGGTGACTATAATCCATCGGATGATAGTGATGGTTCATAAAGTGAATAAAATAATTATATAAAAATATCTTTCAATATTGATAAACATTTTTTAGTCTTGTAATCGGTTATGTTTCAACATGTTTTTTTTATTGCTAAAGAAAGTACATATTTATTTTTTTATTGCTTGAAGTTCTGATTCTTACTCCTATCATTCAAATTATACCTTCACTTTTACATGTATCCATATTGACCCAAAATGTGCTAATATTTTGCGACAAGTCTATAATAGTGTTTGATGTTTTGATCATGTAATGTTTTGATGATCAAATGAATAAAGAAATACATGATTATATGTTTTTATATCCTTGAATAGTATTTTATTCTTATGAATGAAATAATGTCTTTGAAAAGCACTTGAGTCCATGAATAATTTTATATTTGTGTTAAGTTATAGATTTGGATAAGACTGTAGGTTACAATTTGTTAGGGAGCAATGGGGTGACCTCTTCAAGTTATTCAAATAAATATTACATTTCATGTTGTTCCTTGGAGGTACTAACATCATAGTGATCCTTTGAAGATTGAGTTATAGCTACAACACCTCTTATATCTCCCCAATCAGGTATCCAAACTCATTAGAATGTTCATCTGACACTAGAAATGGAATTGACCCCCTCTTAGGGATTTAGACTTAGACAAGACCAAGTAGGTATGCTTGCATCTTTGCAACTTTAGACCACATTTTTGTGTTTTAGGAATCTATGGATGGTTCCTCATGTTTTTACATGTCCTATTCAAAATTTTACACCCTTATTTAAGGTGTTTTCCACCTTCAACTCACCTAGTTATCCTCTTCTTTCAAAGTCTATAGGTTAGCATCCTAGGGGAGTACCCTCTATTTTGTCTGAGACAAAATAGAGGATAATTCCAATATTATCTCACCAAAATTTATTATTTGAGGAGTTTATCCGAGTTTTATTGGTGATCTGTATAATATTTTAGCTCTTGATCGCCTCATTAGACGCTCTAAATGCAGAAAAAACCAAGACAGACTCCTAGGGAAATTTACTATATGTAGGGTCTTGACATATGACTATAGGTTGCACTATTGAAGTCCATATTATATATTATCTCCATGTTGTAAGAGTCCCTTTAGATGTTTTACATCATTTTTGAGGTCTCTTACTCATATTTTGATCATCAATCCTTTATCAAACCTTGTATTATTTACCTCTCATCTTGATCTGCTCAAGACTACAGGTTGACTGACTATGTTTCCTTATTTTACCCTACCTGTAGGAGCTAATTACATGATTTAGGCCTTGATAAAAATGTTTATAGACTTTATTAGGGATCCCAAGATAATTTTTTACTCATTTGGATCTATCTACATCATTCCCATGATGTATCAATAACCCTAACATCAAATTCTTACTCACTGCCAACTATAGTCAACTGTGTTGGAGTAAACATGGGTCTTAGATGTGGGTATCCACCTTGAATTCTGTGTCACATCATTTATTTTCCCTTTGTGCTCTTTGAAGGAAACTTTCACTAACAAGTATTGGTGTTTCCTTGTCTAGACTACATCAAACACCTTTTGGATTCTTTAAACACCTAATAGGCCACATAATATGTCAAACAACTTTTGGACTCTCCAAAAATGTCCATGAATGTTTGAAAACCTAAAGACACCATGACTGTAGCTGGGAACAAGCAAAAATTTGACTTTGAGCTTGATATGACTATGTGCTTGATCAATGCATGATGTTAGACTAGGAGTTTAGTCTAGGTGTAATAAGATCATCTAAGATCATTAATATGACAATAGAGAGTGAATTCATAGATTCATTTTGAATAGAGATACTAAGAGAAAGTTACCAAGCCAAACAAAGATCAAATACTATTACTATTTAAAGAGGTTTATGAACAAGGTGAAGCACTTATTGAGATCATTGTACATAGTAAACTTGTAAATGAACTTATTCGACATTATAAAACCTCCAATCACTTCGAAATAATTATAAAACCATTGTATGGTGATCAAATAGTATGAAAACACATTTATACATGAATTGGAGTCAAAATATATTAGTAAACAACCATTTTCCATACCTTTCTAGGTCTCTTAACATTCACATACATAAATTCTGAACACAATCATTCATTCATTCATAAACAACTTAAATACACAAGATGAAGTAAACAACTGATGGAAAATAAACATCAATTTTGTAGATTAAAATGTGAATAAGCATGTGTTTCAATTGATTTCCATCCAAATTCATAAGCATACATCATGGAATACTGGACACATAAGTCATTGCACATAACTAATTATCATTGTTCATGTATGGAGTACCGCATCTATTTGGAGACATACCATTGGCTTGTTCAAACAAGATATAGAACTCCACCTTAAAATCCTATAGCTGGTGCTCATATATGGCAACTATTCCTTCATGATTTGATTGCATAGCCCACACATTCTCTTCCCTTACATCATGGAGTGCTTTTGTGTTAGGTATGGGCAACTTGTAGATTGATAATCTTTATTTTAGCATTCATCTTCTCATCCCTCAGTGTAAGAAGTGCATGGTGAAAATTCTTGACCTCTCTAGTTCTGTTAGCCAATGCATTTTATAACTTGATAACCTTTTCCCTTGCACCATCAAGAAGCTTAGACAAAAAATGGTTTTCCCTCTTGAGTGATTTTTTTCAACCACTAATGACATTTATAAACCAAGATGTTCTTATGCACCCATTGCCTTCTAGGATCTCATCCTTGTGAGAAGTTATTTCATGTCCTTAGGAAATTGGGAAGCCACATTCTCTTCTAGATTTGGGACTTCATTTGCAAAAAATACATGTGAAAGTCAATGATAGAATTCAATATTTTTAGCATTGAAAAGTTGAAAAAAGCTAAAACAACCATTTTCCATACCTTTCTAGGTCTCTTAACATTCACATACATAAATTTTGAACACAGTCATTCATTCATTCATTCATTCATTCATAAACAACTTAAATACACAAGATGAAGTAAACAACTGATGGAAAATAAACATCAATTTTATAGATTAAAATGTGAATAAACATGTTTCAATTGATTTCCATCCAAATTCAAAAGCATACATCATGGAATACTGGACACATAAGTCATTGCACATAACTAATTATCATTGTTCATGTATGGAGTACTGCATCTATTTGGAGACATACCATTGGCTTGTGTAAATACGATATAGAACTCCACCTTTAAAACCTACAGTTGGTGCTCATATATGGCAACTATTCCTTCATGATTCGATAGCATAGCCCACATAGTCTCTTCCCTTACATCATAGAGTGCTTTTGTGTAGGTATGGGCAGCTTGTAGATTGATCATCTTTATTTTAGCATTCATCTTCTCATCCCTCAGTGTGAGAAGTGCATGGTGAAACTTCTTGACCTCTCTAGTCCTGTTAGCCAATGTATTTTATAACTTTATAACCTTTTCCCTTGCACCATCAAGAAGCTCAGACAAAAAATGGTTTTACCTCTTGAGTGATTTTTTTTACAAACACTAATGACAGTTACAAACCAAGATGTTCTTATGCACCCATTGCCTTCTAGGATCTCATCCTTGTGAGAAGTTATTCCATGTCCTCAAGCAATTGGGAAGCCACAATCTCTTCTAGATTTGGGACTTCATTTGCAAAAAATACATGTGAAAGTCAATGATAGAATTCAATATTTTTAGCATTGAAAAGTTGAAAAAAGCTAGACATAAATGAGGGTCCATGAGAATATTCAAAAGCTAAGAACATCCAATTTTTTATATTGGAGTGTTGCTCCATTCCTTCTCACCCCTCCTCCCCTACCTCAATCCTTGGGCCTAGACATCAATAGTTGTTATGTCGATTGCCTAAATAGATAAACACATGATATGAGACAAATGAATATTAGAGAGCCAAGCCATGCATACAAATATTATATTGTACTCCTTCCCACCATGGTTACTTTTATATAGACATAAAGACATGCAAATATGTGCACTTTATCACCAACATGTGAAAGAATGAAAGGAGAAGAAGGTATACATGTGAAGATGATAGATAAATTGTATACCATACACATAAAAATATATGATGAGTACATGGGGAAAGCATTGCATCATTGAACCATGCATGATTGTGCAATACATCAGTAAATGCAAATTAACCACCAAACCATTGATTAAATCAAACATAACCAAAATGCATGTATATAAATAATAGTATCTAAGGTAGTAACCACAAGGTAATATTAATGTTCATGCCATGGCCATTAGGCCTATGGAAATGGATAAACAAGTGTAAGTAGTCAATCACATGAATATACGTATATGCATATGTCACCCTGGACACTTGCATTTAAAAATGTGTAATTTAGAAATCTTGACAAAATGCAAGAATAAGACACCAAAATGAAGAAAAAAATTATTAGTTTTGGTAAATAAGAAGAAAGTATCATACCTCATAAACATGGCCCATCCATGCCTATGACTGCACCAACTCATCTCCACCAAAAGCTTATATGCAATAATAATATACAACACTATCAAAATATATAATGGTAGGGTTGAAAGAAAGGTAGGGGGAATAAATAAGAGTGCATATAATATATAGTCATTGTAAGAAGTACAATATCAAATTTTAAGGTAACCTATCATGTAAAATTTCATTTATTACGTCCCCCCTGATGAACATATCAACCATTCCACAAATGCATTTATCTCAAAGGAATGTGATCATCATCACTAGAATGGGCTTGAGGGTCATCCCTCTATAAATGAAATGGTGATTATTGTAGAAATATCAATGTTAATATTGATTAATTTGAATTGAACTTAACATCAATTTCATGAAAACTAATGAACATAATACATTTAACCTGAGGTCCATTGTTGCATGCACCTTGATGTTCCTCCACCAATTCTCTTTCTCACTCCATTTGTTGATGATATTCTCTTCACTGAATGTAGGATTCCCTTCTCTATGCCAAATTTTCACTCGAATCATATACACCCATCTCGTCATTGATAGAATTCAAGGCTATCTCATTGAGATAACATAATTTGGACACATCCTCCCTAGCCAACCATGATCTTTATAGCCTATCTCTCTTGTTGATACTCTATTTTTTCAAGAGTTAGTTTATTGGCTTCCTTTTTGTTTGACTTTTATTAATTTCGCTTCCCTTAGGCTTACATTTCCCACTTTTGGCACACCTAAGGGGCCTCCTTGGAATGGGTTGTCAATCATGAATCTTACAATGGTGAGTGTTAAGTATATCTCATGATCAAAATAGATGGCCACCATTAACTCAAAATGTGTCGCATGGCCTCAACAAGCAAAGGTGCACATTCTGCCTCACAATACCCCAATCCTCGATTCTATACTTGCTTGCATACTATCATTCAAAAAAGAAGAGATGTGAGGTTAAAAGCATAAACCAATAAACAAATAAATAACATCATCAAACACAATAAAATGTTAAAATCATAAAACAATAAACATAAGATAATGTCATCAAAGACAATCAAATGTTATTACAACATTTGGTTCCTCCTCCATTTCATATTATGAAGCATCCAAAATCTAGTCACCATCATCATCATCAACATCTTCATCATCTTTGTCATTGAGGTCATATGACTCCATCTGCTCTTGCCACATAGGTGGACATATTTATGTGAGTCAAACTCCAAACATATATGAAACAACAAACACAGGGCTATGAACATGGTAAATGAAAGAGAGAGTACAAAAAATATGCACATTTATAGGGATGAAGTCATTATACAAGTGACTATCAACCACATCCATGTGGTTCCACTCCACCCCTTCCAATTAAAACACAAAACAAAAACAACATATAAAAACACATGGTGTGTTAAGAGTATTATAATTTTGATTGTTGTAAGAGGGAAGAAAGAAACATTATTTAACATGAAGAGTAATAAAACATTAAGGGCAGCCAAAGGTTCTCATACATCTCTTCAAAAATAGTCATTGGATGCTTCGGGGACACCCTCTTCACCTTTGGTCTACTCCACCCCCTCTTCTTGCAATATTAAAAAAGATGTAACATATCAAAATATGGATGCATGGTTCATCATATTTGAGAATGGAAAATGAAATAGAGAGTATAATAAATATGCATATTTTTAGGGAATAATTCATTATGCAGGTGACTATCATCCACGTCTACGTGGCTCCACTTCACCCCTTCCAACTAAAACACAAATAAAAATTAACATAGAGAAAAGCACGGTGTGTCAAAAGTATTCTAATTTTGATTATTGTAGGAGGGAAGAAATAAATATTATTTAACATGAGGAGCAATCAAACATTAAGGGAAGCCAAAGGTTCCTTACATCTCTTGAGACATATTCATTGGGTGTTTTGGGGACACCCTCTTCACCTTCAGTCTGCTCCACCCCCTCCTCCTATAGTATTAAAAAAGATGTAACAAATCAAAATAGGGATGCATAGTTCACCAATATTCAACATTTTACATATACGACAAGAATATTAAATCAAGAATTGAAAATACATGGATAAATAATAAAATTACATGTGTTATCCCCTTGTTTGCATCTCTATTTTGTAAAGATTCCATCTCACATTGGGATTGCACCCCTGGTTGTTCATGGGCAGGAGATGGATGTCTCATAATAGTGGGAATACCATCCCCAATTATTGATTCTCCATATAGCTTCCTCCTTTGATCTCCAAGGGGGTGAGGGAAATGCCTAAACTAAGAAATTGCACGTAATGAGGACTTCTGACTGACTTCTTTCTCCTAACATAATGCATGTCACAATAGATTAACATCAACAAAAAAATATTACAACTCAAATTCACCTTGGAGTATAGTAGCTGAAAATGCATACCATTTGTTCGGTCTCAACATAAATTTCTTTGAGAAAATCATCTAATTCCCACTCATCTATCTTAAATCTACAATAGTTAACATTCATAGTATCCGTTTCCAACAAACAACTTACATTCAAAAAAGTTAAGAATATGCTTTATAGTAGTAACCCTTACTAGTGAAATGCTTATAGAAATAACTGTAAAGGTCACAGTGAGAGTACAATGGTGTGGTGGTGGGTAGGGTAATCCAACTAGTTGGTAACATAATGTAGCAGTTATGGAATAATTAGGGAAACCACTGTTCATGAAATTGACACCCTATATTGAATGCATATATTACGAGCCTCCAACAAGGAAATGTACATATGAGAAGGCATTACATTTTTTGTAGATAGTGTAACATTCCAAAGTAGAGATTGGATTTTCACATTATAGAAAAATAACATACCAATTCATTTGGAAACAATCTATATAATATGGCAATGCCTGATGTGGTGATTCAAGGACAAGCTAAATGAACTTTTGTATGTAGTAGATGAGATAGAGAAAATGCAATGGATACATTACATTTTAAAAACTTTAAAATAACCAAAACATGCCTATTGTAAATTTCAAAGGTTAATAATAATTTTTTTGAAGCCTGAAATATCAAGTCCATGGAGATTGTATGCAAAAAAAATTAATTTCAGTTGTAGCTTCTAAGAAAGAGGTTAATGGCAATATTTAATAAGCTCATTGAATATTCTAAATGAAGTAATCAATAATAATAAGTATACACGACATAGGATAATGGGAGTACAAAAAACATGGATTCACACACTCTTACTTTATGGAAGTCTACACAAACACATGAAATATGATAAGAGTAACACTTTCGATGTACTTAAAAGCACACATACATGATGAACCCATGCCAGAGAATAGAGTACATTTAGGCATTTGAAAGCATAAATACACATGAAATGGTGAATAAAAACACATGCATTAAAAATAGATCTCAAGATATTAAAGTTTGTAAAATACTATAGAGGCTCTTATACACCTTACAATGGGAGTATAAAAAACATGGAGTCACACACTCTTACTTTGTGGAAGTCTACATAAACACATGAAATATGATAAGAGTAACACTTTTAAAGTACTTAAAAGCACACATACATGATGGCCCAATCACAAAGAATAGAGTACATTTAGGCATTTGCAAGAATAAATACACATGAAATGGTAAATAAAAACACATGAATTAAAAACAAATCTTAAGATATTAAAGCTTGGAAAATATTATAGAGGCTCATATACACCTTATTCTACCCTGTTAAACAACTATCTTCCTCTAAATTCATAGTGCATATGACCCTGCATATGAGAGATTTCCCTTATGTATTAAAATAACTTATTAACAGAGATAAAATCCTGGGTAAGATTAACCTTATGTATAGTGGGCCTCTGGCAAGGAGAAATAGGGCTTGAGAAACAGTAGGTATAGGTAAATAAAAGATAGATGTCATTTTAAAGGATTTATTAAAATCTTCACTAATTTTATTTGCATTTTCATCTAAATAATTTATGCAAAGGAGGCTTACGAACACATTGTGAATGTGCTTATCTGAAGCATTTTTCTTTTTTTCCCATACCTAATCTTGCTTCGTATGTTTTGGATTTTGTCTGTGTTAATAAGTTATGGATTTGATTCTTTCAAATTTATAAAAAACTATGGAATTTATTTGCTTGTTTAGCTTATTAATTGTCCACTTGCCCTTATGTGATCACAAATATGAATGACTCTATCGTAAATAAATAAGGATTTGATTTTATGTAGGGTCATATGTACGTTTTATGCATCCCTAAATATAAACAACCTACAAATATGAATGACTCTGTCAAAATGATAAAACCTTCTAAAATGGACCTTGATGTTTGATTGGTTTATAAAATTAGAAAACTTGGTAGAATGGATGAGTGCAAAACCTGGGATTAAACACTAAATCCTTTGCCCTTGTTCTGATCGACTCTGTTTAAGCTATCTCCCTCCACCTTAGATCCAATAATGAGAGAATGGTGAATGACATCTATTTGGATTTCAGGCTTTACCTAATTAACATTAGGGCCATAGGAGATTAATGCTAAGAAGACATGATGATCAGGGTGTTAGGGCATGATAATCTGAGTTTACCATGGAATGATTTGCATGCCATATAAGGTCTGTACCACATGCCAAGATGAGTGACTTGCACAGTCACAATTTACAATTGGCATGATAGTGATAGGTGATTAGCGGTGATGATTGCAGTGACCATGGTGGGGACGGTTGTTCAGTGGTCAGAACAAGGGTGAAGGTATGTTAACTATAGCTGCGATAAGGTTGGTTTATCATCAAACTTTAAGAAGCCAACAAATACTAGCAGAGACTAACCCTATAATGACTGGCGAAGACCAACATGCCAGGAGTTAGCTAATGATGGTTAAGCTCCACCATAAAAATGGGAGACAAGCCAAGCCTTTATTGGAAAACAAGCTAATTATCATGTATTCAAAACATGGCAATGTTGCAAATGCCTTTCAACTGTTGTCTAAGAGAAACGTAATCTCATGGACTTCCATCATCACTGCCTATACCACCACAACCTTTACCATATGACCCTCAATCATTTTCAATAAATTCAAATGGAAGGAGTGAATACAAATCACTTCATCTTCTCCTCTATGTTGAGTGCATACTCAAAAGCACAAGTAGGAAATTAGTTGCATGGTTGTATCTTCTTTGTGTGCCATTCACATTCCAATGGCAGGAATGGTAATCATGGCCACATAAGGAGCTCAGTCATGCATGTTATTATAGGAATAGTAGGCATAGCACCCTTGTTTTTATACAAATAGAAGGAATAACACCGTTGTATGCTACCATGCTCTTCTTAAAATGGGTCCTAATCCATATTCTTCCAAAACTACAATTGCCCAGGAGGTGATATTTCTGATAACATATATTATAGTAAGAACAAGTGATCATTCAATTTTCAATGGATTGATTCAGTTCTCAAATTGAAAGTTTCTTCTATTTTTAACCAAATAACATTCTTTAATTAGACTTTAAAATTTAGCAGCATCATACTAATTATTTTTAATTAAACTTAAAAAATTCACAGACTAATCCCACTCCTCTTTTTTGGTGACAAATTATTAAAGGTTTTAAATTTCTTCTATATTTCCACCACCTCATTCCATATTTCAATACCTCAAGTTAATTAAATTGCAATGGGATATTTGCGAACAATGGGATCATGATTTGTATATTCACATTAAATACAAATATTAAAGTGAATAAGTATATAAGTTGGTTGGGAGTGTTCAAGAGAGATCCATTTATAGTGTTTGATTATGCAATACTAAACAATATACCACAAAAGTGATGTTTGTAATGAATTACATGTAGATTTGATGGGTTGTTATAGAAAGAGTTACAGGATCCATTCAATAAAGCAAATAAATTTTTCTTCATTTGCCTCCCCCACTTGACTGGAAATCGGTATCAAATATAAAACAAAATTTATGCATACAATGATTACCATAATTCACCCTATTCTGTAGTATTACTATTACTAATGGAAATAGTGGACATGGAAATCTTAATTATTATAGTAGGGATATTGTCAGGGACAATAGATAATGAAATAAAAAACTACTTGAACAGTTATCTTAGTAAAAAGTTGATAATGGTAGGAATTGATGCCCTTCCTCACAATCCAAGCTATCCAAGCTGTACATATATAACAAAATAGAAACCAAGGTATTATAATTGATAGTCTATCTCCTACATCGATGCAACTGTAATATGCTCATCTTCTTAAAGAAAATGCCCATAATTTTCATTATGATCACAAGATCAACACTAATAATATTAGTGCAATGGATTTGATGGGTGATGCACAGTTGCTATGGATTCATAATTTAGAGTTGTCACCAATTCAACTAACACTTGTCTTGCTTCTGTCTCAACCTCCATTTTAGAGGATGAATTTCAATACCTTCACAATGACAGTTGAATCCCTTAGATGCAATTTTATTGTGATGATGATGAGTATATCCACTTTAATAGCTTACAATTTCATAATCTTGAATGTGAGACAAAATTTATTATACAAAATATGTTACACTGATAGTGGGCTATGGTATATTTTGTAAGCTCTTTCGACACTAGGATTGATTTGTTCTTCATTTGGAATACCCAAATGTGGATTATTTTTCATGCAACAAAGCTAAGATCAAATAAAAAATATGTAATGTTTGAGGGAGACAAATAAAAGTCAATTGGTTTTCATGACATAAATAAAGATTGATAAGTACACTCTAAAATTACATTGGGTTAGTCTCTATACCAAATTTAAGGCTATATACAAAGTATTACGTGGTCAAGGGAAATCACCAAGTAAGGCTTTCAAAACATTATAAATGTAATTAATATATATTAAAAATGCAAACACTTATAGAAGAAATGGTTACTTTGAAGCACTGTATTTTCTATTTAAGTTATCAGTGGTCAGGATCTTTCCATGAAGGATTAGCTAAATAATGGTTAGTTTGAAGCAATGTCCTTTTCCAAGAGGTTTTTGTAAGATAAATTTGAATCTCTTGCACACCAGAATTTGATACCAAAGTGAAACCTTGTGTTCACCAAGATTTTTCTCTCATCCCAAAATAAATCTAATGTATTTAATTACCTATTCTATTTTGTCTTTCATAGTTTTCTATGAGGAAGCTAAGCTAACAATTCTAGTCTACAAATACCTTTTTTACACCATAGTTTGATACTTAAAGTCATATGCGAAGAGATCACAACTAGGCAAAGTTGATTGTGAGCTAGTATCATTATGTATATGCCTATATAGTTAGTGTAAGTCATAATTGATAGGCATGTTCATGGGGTGAGTAAATATGTCCCCTTGATTTAGATTAATTAATGTGTTATGGTCAATACATGTGCTCAAGTATGATATGTATGGTCAAGGATCTAACTATGGGACAACTATTTACTTGAATGCATTCCACCCTAGCAACACAACATAAGAGGTTAGAGGATTGGATCACCTACTAGTCCAATAGCTATATGGGTTATGTTATATAAATGTTCAGTCATTCTCTTATTTGTAATTTCCTTTCATTGTGAACTTGGAAGGCTCATTTAAGGTTTGTTGTTCTACATGAACTCTTTAATCAATTTTTAAGATCTTTACAATCACTCTTATTATTTATGTACACTTTTTCTGATCAGTACTAGGATATGATTTTGAGTACAATTCATAGCAAGTGCTTCATCTTGATTATTCACTATTGAGCACAAGGAATGCTCTATAATTTATTTTCCCTCCCCCAGTGTGTAATGTTACATTTAGATATTATTCCCATATCTGGTAGTATCAATATATTTGATATTAATTATCCCTCGCTTCAAAACATTATATTTTTCACCTCATTTAATTTATTAAATATCAAACATTTGCTAAAGTCATATGCTTTTTATTTAAATTTAATAACTATTCACTTATGTTATATTTGATAATGGCTTGAGAATTCACCTACCCTTCTACATCATATATATTTTTCCAACCCTTAAAAAATACACTGATAATGAGAAAGTTTAATTAGCATAAAGTGGTCATTTGATGTGTGTAGGTCATCAATGTGATCTATGTTATCCCAATCAAAACACTTTGGATTGAATTCAAAGTGAATTAGGGTGATTACACATACATGTGATGAAAATTATTTGCATTTCCATGGTCACAAGTGGATATGGTGTTGTTGTGTCATTATTGGCAATAATAGAGCTAATTGCAAGTAAAATAAACATAAATTGGTGGTTGGATGTGCAAAGTTAAAAATTGGACTTTATCACAATCACACATTTATTTTTTGAATTTGAAGAGAAATGGGGTGGTTGTAAAAAAATATGCCTAAAATTATTTGTGTTTACCTTGATCATAAGTGGATATGGTATTTTTGTGCCACTTTTGGCCTATAATAGATCCAATCACAAGTAAAATCGACATGAATGGGTAGTTGGATGTGCATGGGTCAACAATGCAACCGATGTTTCCCTATGTACACCATTTTGGCATGAATTCAAATTCTATTAGGGTGACCACACTTAAATGTAGCCTAAATTTTCCCTATTTACCCTAGTAAAAAATGAATATGGTGTTGTTGTGTCACCATTTTTATTATAAGGGACCTAATAATAACTAAAATTGGAATAAAAGAGTGGTTGAGTGTGCATTGGTTTATAAAATATAATTATAACAAACCTATGACTCCTATAAATGTTAGCAATCAATCCATAAGGCACCAAAACCTAAAAATGACTATATATTTACCCAAAATAGACATCAATTGCAAAAGTTATACCTCAAAATCCATAGGTTCAGTAATGAAACCTTGAAAATGCCTAAGTACTAACCAAATTATATTTTGAAAAATTATTTTTGACATCGTAAGGCATGCAACTGTGAGACCAACTCTATCAAATGTAGAGTGACCCTAATTTATTATATTTACTATAATAAATTTAAAGTATAAATTGACATTTATTTTTTAAATTCTGTAAACTTAACATTTATTTTAGTAAACTATCCTCACCCTACATAATTTCATTGAAACATAATGCATACATGTTATTATGTGTGCACATTATAGCGCATATGTAGTTTTGTTATTTTTAATGTCAAATTAATTTGTTTTTGCAATTTCAAACTCACATAGACAAAATTGCATACACATTATGGTTTGGTTATCACTGAGCCTCAATTTAAATAACGTGTACATATTATTTGTATGCTAGTATGTGTACAATACTACATATGCATTATGATAAAATGTCCAAAGAGTTATCCTTCAACTCTCTGCGCTTACCTAATTATTCTAGTGGATCAACTACATCTATTGGATTTGAATAAGTCTTGTCATAGTAGCTTAAAAATAATTTTGTTTCAGTGAAAAATTTGTCCATAATATGTCATGTAACTAATTTAACCTTATAGGGTTTTATAAATGTAATTTCTATGTTTGGTTAAGGAGCTGAGATGTCTAAATTAGTTTTAAAAATATGAAATAATTAAGTACTAATTTGTTATGACTTTAAATTTGTTTGAATTTATATAAATATCAAAAAATAGGGATAAATAGAGACTTATCTAAAAATAGACTATCATAGATGATATAAGTTTTAAAATTTAAAATCTGGGTAGCAGTCTATGTCATCAATAAGATTATGTTATTTGTTTACTCACTAGACAATAACACCCAATTTGGACTATAGTGCCATGTGTGTGTAGTGTCTTCAATTTGATGTTAATGTCCCCTTTACAATATTATTCCTATTTTCAAGGAGTACCTGTGCTTGTGTCTGTATGTTTTATTCTTCATGATCAAAACTTAGAGATCTATGTTGTAACTAGAAAACCTTATTTGATGTGAAAACCCTAATATCCTTGCAAGTATGGCATTAAAAATAATTTTATGTGTGTTAGTAGGATGGACTGGATATCCTCAACACTGTGCTATGTAGAGAGTTTCCTACATACCAATACTCCAAGGAGGGATGAAGTCTGATGTAGTTATCCCACTTAGTGGTTGATGTATGTGAAAGTGAATGCTAGAATGAGAGTGGCCTTGGATGCCTTGAATGTGCTTGAGATTTGAAATGCTTGAAAACTGGACTTAAGGCTATTGTAGATGGTAGTATGAAGAAATTAGGGAAGAATAGGGATCAAATATATTTATTTTACACAACTTTATCTTTGGTTTGAATAACTTTTACATCTAGTGAATAGAGGTGGATTAGAATTGTATTTATAGGGTTCTGTTTCTTATGCTAATAAGAAATTGAGCTTAGGTCAACCTTAAGAGGTGTACACATTTGAAAAACTATCCATTGGGAAGTGCTGCGGCTAAGGATAGTAGTGCCTAGTTGGGGTCACTAATGCCATGTGGCTATAATATCCCAAATGTGGTGCTAATATCCACATGGTATAGTGTTAAGCAATTTGGATTGGGGTCTGAGATGATAGTTTTGGGATTGTGTTATGACTGGTAGTAGGTGATTGTGGCCTTTTGAATGACTAGAAATGTAAGTCTAATGCTCAAGGATAGGTCTATGGATAGCCTAGGGATAGGATAACTCAAGATACACTCTTATCATCCAATTACCACTTTTAGGTGATTACATTTTCCCCCCTCCCCCCATCCCCCCCACTTTGTACTAGTAATGCAACAAAGTGAAATGACTAGTATAAAGGAAAAAGAAATGTACCTAGGCTTACCTTGGGAGTGAATCCCATATAACTGAGTTTAAATATGAGACTTTGGGTATGCATATGTGGAACATGATCAAAATTAATGTCCTATAATGAAACATGCAAAAATCAATCCTTACTTAAGAGATGATCAAAATCAAAAGACTATGCTGAAATGAAATAACCAAGTCAAAATGAGTAAAGAGAAAGGAAAGGAATAAATACACCTCATTGGGTACGTGAACCAATGCATGAACCTAGTGATAACTTATGTGTGTGAATGTGCATAGTGATCATATCATTAAATAAATTGAATTGAGATGATGGCTTGCTCAATCCTCATATGGGTGGCTCAAGAACTCAATCTAGTTTTGACTCCATTATTGCCCACCCATGCTTGGTGGATCCTGGTCTCTATGAATAACTTGGATAAGATTGTAAATGTATCTAACCCTCTCATTTAGGTGGCTCAAGAACTCAAGTAGGCCATGACTCCATCATTTCCCGTATGTGAAGTAGATACATCTATAAATGTATTATGCAAAGTGCTAAAGGTATCTAACTATGTATTTGGATTTGTGACCACTCAGATATATTAGGTGGCTCTAGGCCACTTGGGAATGCCAACCACTACAGATGGAGTAAGACATTAATATAGTGATAATATGGAATGTGATAGAAAGTGTATATAATGTAGAGAATGACATGGAATTTAACATTCCATCTAATCAACCTATCTAAATTTGAGTATATGGAGAATATGTGCCACACACATGCCCCTAATCTAGTATCTGAGTATACTAAACCCAAATCAAGTATGTAATAGTTGAACCTGTGTAATTGATCAAAATTTATGAGTGATTATGCCACACATGATGCCCCCAAATTTGAGCAACTGGCATGAATTTTAATTTAAATGAATTAATCTAAGCTAAATATGAACATAACTACCAAAATTGTGTCTGTATTTGTGTAAATTTGTATTTCACCTAGTTTACTATTTTGAATGATCTAGATTATCTTAAAGCTAGGGCTAGTAAACATTAGTGCTCTATAGTGGATAGTATTTCCCTGTGGCATTAGTGTCCCAATCTAGGTGCTAATGACTGACTGGTATGATTGTTGTATGATCTAAACTAAAATTTGAGCCTCTATTTTGTTATGTGTCTACCCTGAGTCTGATATCTAAAACTGAGCTTTTGTGTTGAAATGTATCTATGAAAAGCATTATATGAGCCTAATCTTTGTGATAAACCCCTATGAATTCCCCCTCTTTTGAGGGTATTTGTGAAACTTGTGTAATAATTGCTCTTTAAAAAATTATCTCTACAAAATGTGTTTGGTAGAGCATGTGCATGATATTTCAATGTAATGTAAAACATAATATCATAATGTAAATGTATCTGAGAAATAGTAAGAAATCTAATATACATGTTATAATATATCCATACACAAGGGTGTCAAGATAGATGTAATCAATGTATATAGCAGTAAAATTTGAGTAACTACATAGGGGATGGGGCATGATGTCCATCAAGGCTCCCAAGTAGGATAGGTAGATGCATGAGATCTCTCATGGCATCAAAAACTAGTGTATGTGTAACAAACAAACACAAGTGTCATGGTGTATAAGAACATAATGAATAAAACATACCATCACATGAGGCATGTAAAAGGTGGGCCAAGGGGCTATAATACAAGGGAAATGGGCACATGCCACTAAAATTGAGATGAAGACATACAAGGACATGTTATAATATCCACATATGCAAACAACAAGCAATTTGGTGTAGATCCAAATAGAAGGACATGTTCAAATGTCCGTATATAGAAGCATGAAAGAGCACACACAAGGGAGATGGGCACATGTCTAGGACATACAAACAAAAAAGTGGTGTAGAAGTCAAATAATAGAAGGATATTCAAATTCCTTTTAAGATGGAAGAAGTATAGGAAACACAACCAAATCTAATCTAGGAACTAGAAATGAAAGCATGTATAACTATGTAATACAAATCTATGTAGATTCTAGGATGCATATATACTGAGGCTAACTAGTGATAATCGAGAAACAAATTTGAGCAATGAGGAACAATGATCAATATCTAGATAAAATTAATGTGAAAACTAGAATGTATAGTATGTAAAGATAAAACTTGGTTATAACAACTGTGTAGGAGATGCCCCCAAGTGGGTGGATGTATCAAATGTATAAACTTGGAATGGTGTAAATGCCTCCAATGGGTAGATGATAACTTGTCTAGATTAGTGTAGTGGATTGGAGTCATATCTAGAATTTATAAGCACTCGACAAGAAACAGTGATGTATATGTGTCTGATAAAAATGACTATACTAGGATAGTTAGTAATATGCAATATCTGACAAGTAGTAGAAATGTAAACATAACAATGTTTACAATCCATAACAATTATGTGTTTTTTAAATATTTGGATGTATTTTTATTTTGCAATATTATATTATTTTTATGTTTTCTGAGTATAAGCTATGTTCAAGCATATGCAAATAAACTATGTACAAGAAGTGAGAGAGAGAAGGGAATATATAAAAGAATAAGGACCATACTAACTAATGAGTCTCATGGGAGACTCACTATCACTATGGCCTATGTCAAAAATAGGAATGATAATATCTTGTGAAGTGTGATTGTTATGTTGTAATTGAATGTTGTTGCAGTAGCAATCTCTGTATTATTCCTAATCATAATCATATTATTGTTCCACATCAAAATCATAACAACATGGTATACTAGAAGGAATTGTCTCATACTATGGAGTTGACCTTTTGTAATTGTGCTTTGGTATATTTATTATGATTTTTCCATTTAAAACTATGCTTGTTATATATATATGGTGTTGTGGAAGTTCTTTTTCTAGAAAACCTATTATGAGAATGCTTGTTTGTTGAGCATGATTTTAAATTTCCAAATTAAGTTCTTTCTCTTTTTATCATATGTCATGTGTATCTATATGTTTTGACTTGATAAATTATGTGTGTGAATGATTTATCTTGGAATGCTCAATAAATCCCTATTGACCAATATTATTGACTACTAAAATAGGAGAAGTGATGTTTTGGGCCCGTTTGCCCAAACCTTGACCATGGTAATCATAATGTTGTAGATACTTTTAACCAAACCCATACCATATTGAATGTTGAGTCTCCTTTTAGATAGGTATCTTTGTTTGACTTATTTATTATTGTTGTACTATTTATTGTTGTGATTATGCTTTTAAAACCTTTTGCTATTTTAAGTTATGTTTTGGTAACCATTGTTGTACTATTTCTGAATTTAGCCCTTTTTAATTTAGTGGATGTGCCATTACATGTTGTGTGGATAAAGTGTCACTGTGTGAATCATTTGTATCGATTATCTGTTGCATTTTTATTTTTAATCCTAAACATGAATTGATGTGGTGCCCATGTATTTTATTATATGCACACAAAGATCTAGATCATCTCATTGGTTGTAGAGGAGGTAGGTTAATCAACTTAGCTTTAATAATGCCCCTTAGTGTCTCATTTGAACTTTTATTTTTCCTTTGAATAATTTTTGAATCACTAGTTATAGATGTATTGTGTTGTGATTTTGTGTTCAGATAAGTAAAATTGTTTGCAATAAATTGACTAGTTGAAGATGTATAAACATGATTTACACTATTGTGCCTTGGAGGCCTTTGCTTTGTAAATTATTTTTCCAATATCATAATATTTTCATTCAGCAGTTGATTTTGATTTTGTAAACCTATAATTATCATTCTCATATTAATAATTTGATCACATAGAGTTTCATAAGTACAAACACTAGCTATTTTTTTGAACATGTAGGCACACACCCTGTAGGGAAGAGGTGTGAACAGGCTGAGTGCATGGATTAGTGACATTGGTATAGGCTAATTCATCTCATGGAGGAATGATAACATGAAACTAGTTATAGGGAAAGTAGTTATCACCCTCATGGAGATGAGGAGGAGAAGGATAGTCTTTCCTATACATAATATATGGCATTGAAACTTGAACCATAGTTGTTAGCTTATGCGTTAAATCCTCTATATGTTTATACATTTTCTTGTTAATGGAATTAAATATAGGAGAAAGATAACATGCTATGAGATATGACATATATTTAAATTGATATAAAACATCATATATGCATGTGTTTATGTTTTTTCTGAGTTCATTCTAAATTAAAGGGAATAAACATGTAAATGAAAGTTTAGACTTTGCAAAAAAAAGTGATTGATTTATTTTGTCTTTAAGATCATGATTATATAAATCAAAAGATATATGAATTTGAAATCTATGTTTTGAAAATAAAATTTGAGTATAAATAGAAAAGGATACAAACCTTAAGTGTGTCTATGTTTAGGGTTTTTTGAATTTAGGGTTTCTTTGCAATAATTTAAATTATATTCAAATAAATTGAAACCCTAATATGAAATTGATTTAATTTAGATGGGTTGTCTAAAATAATAAAAAAATTATAAGTATGCAGCCCTAATTTATTGCACAAAAAATTGGAATTAATGCAAACTAGGGTTTGAAGTAATATTCAAAATAAGTTGGGTTCACCAAATAATTTAACCTTTTAGGGTTTTACAAGTGTAATTCCTATGTTTGGTTAAGGGGATGAGATGTCTAAATCAGTTAAATAAATATGCAATAATTAAGTAATTATTTTTTTATGATTTTGACCTTATTTGACTTTCTATAAATAGTAACAAATAAGGATAAATATAGACTTATATGAAAATTGACTATCACAAATAATCTAGGTTCTAAAATTTTAGATTTGGGCAATAGTCTGTGTCATCAATAAGATTCTATTATTTATCAGCACACTAGATAGTAGCACCCAATTTGAATAATAGTGAAATATGTGTTTAGTGTCTTTAATGTGATGCTAATGTCCCCTTTGTGGTACTATTCCTATTTTTGGGTACCACTTGCACCTATGTCTATACATTTTATTCATGCATGACTAAAACCTAGAGCTTTGTGTTGTACCTAAAAAACCTCATTTGATGTGAAAGCCCTAATCTTCTTATAATTATGGAATTATCAATAATTTTGTGTGTGTTAGTAAGATGGATTGGACATCCTCAACACCCCATTATATAGATATTTTCCTACATACCAATACTCTAGAGGGATCAAGTCCGATGTAGTTCTCCCACCTAGTGCTTGATGTATGTGCAAGAGAATGCTAGATTGAGAGAGGACTTAGATGCATTGAATGTGATTGAGATTTGAAATTCTTGAAAATTAGACTTAGGGCTATTGTAGATGATAGTATGCATAAATTAGGGCATAATAAAGATAAAATACCTTAATTTTGTATAACTTTATCTTTGGTTTGAATAGCTTTTGTATTTATTTTCCATCTAGTGAATATAGGTGGATTAGACTTGTATTTATAGAGTTTTGTTATTTGTGTCGATAAGGAAATGATCTTAGGCTAACCTTAAAAGGGACACACATTTGAAAAACTATTTGTTGGGAAGATCTAGGGCTAAGGATAATAGTGCCCAACTAGGGACACTAGTGCCATGTGGCTATAATGTGCCAAATGTGGTGCTAATGTCCACTTGGTAGACTACTAAGAAATTTGGATTAGGTTCTAAGATGACAATTATGGGACTATGTTATAACTGGCTGTAGGTGATTGTAGCCTATTAAATAACTAAAAATATAAGTCTAACACTCAAGGATAGGTCTATGGATAGCCTAGGGATAGGGTAATTCAAGCGACACTCTTAGCATCCAATTGCCACATTTAGGTTATAACAATAACTAACTGATTTTGATTATGTTTTTAGTTCAATTTATTTTTGTTAAAAGTAAACTTTTGTGACAATGAAATGAAAAAAAATTAATATGTAATGTTTATCATACTTTTTGATGAAAACTATATACATTCATCATTAAAACAAAATCTCTAATTTTTTTGTTGCATATTTTCCTATTGGATGAAACCCTTACCTTAACATTTGTTTCTAAATTTTCATAAAGAATTACTATTTCTTGTCAAGTATTTTCTCTTTCAATTTCACCACACAATAGTTTACCTTGGCATCACACTAAACTATAATTTTCAAATGTATTAGAGTTATAAAAGTGGCATTATTTTATACCCCATATTATACTCCATGGAAATTCCAAAGTTAAAAATATAAAAAAAGGAAAATTGAGCTATTAAGGCTCAATGTTTCAAGGCCACAATTTTTGCTTTATTCATCCATGTTGATACCTTAGAGATGCTCACTAAGCTTTGACCATAGTTGATAATTCCCAATAGGTGATCACACTATGGTGGCATACAATCTTGTTGACTTAGGAGCACTCCAAATTGTAAAAAATTTACCTCAACCCCACGAATGATAAATGACTAGTGGTCCCACCTATTCATACTTTGAAAAAAGAGTTTGCATTACCCAAATATGTGTTGGCCCCAATTGAACATTTAAAGTAAATATAAATCATATCAATAAAGAACTATGTTATTTAAAATATGTGTGTGTGTGTGTGTGTGTGTTAGAGTAGGGGTGGGCTTTTAGGTCACTACCACTTGTTTAAGGTCAATTTGGTGCACACAACCCCTTTATGGAAATATTGAAGTCATTTTGTTTCCATATTATATAAGTTTTGAATTTTTTTCACCTAAAAGTTTAAAACTCATGACCAAGATAGGTGATTGAAGGAGATTATATGCAATAAAATATATAAATACCAACCTCTATTATTATTAAATTAGGTTTCATTTTGACAAAACTATAGAAAGGAATGTGTCACTCACTGAAAAAGAGTATACCAAGAGTAGATTTATATCTTATAGTTATCTAATTTAAGCCTCATAAAAGTCACTAGGGATTTTTTGGTTATCGAGTCTCATAATTATTTCATTGGTTCTTATTTGAGTCATAAGTTGTATGAAGAATCATTTCCAATTATGGATGAAATTAGGAGGGAATTAATGAGGAGACATATTACAATTATTTTTAGTGTTTGTATCCATATAACCAATGCCAATGATATAATGAGGGATTGTATGAAGAAGGAATGTAACTCTTTTGTTAAGTGCATTGCCAAGTGATATGAAGGTGAAGGATGCTTCAATTATTTTTGAAGATATGAGAGTTTTACCTTGTTTGAGATGAGTTAGGATTCATAAATAAATTTAATTGAGGCACAATTGAAATAAATTATGTTTAATGATATTTATTTTTTTATGAAAGATGAAATTATAAAAGACTGAGATGATTTTTTATATCTGATCAAAGATTTTATAGGAAACAAATTCCTTTCCTAGCACTTGAAGTTTAGTAATTGATGCAAAACCATGTTTTAGATTCAAGTAATGACTTATCTTCTTCTTCCTTTTTTGATACATTATTATGCTTAGATATATGTTTAGATACTAAAATTTGATTAATATAGCATCTCATTCTTGTATACTTGAAAAATACCTATCGGGGTTATACCCTTCACTTTTATACCTCCATATTGCCTAAAGGCTCACATTTGTCATCTCACTATGCCTAATGTTTATTTTATGGTCTAAACCTATCATTTATGATGACCTTGATCTCTTCCATTATAAAAACCTAAAAAATGATACATATCTTTCAATGTTAGTTTTAAATACTCAACAACTTTCTAGTATTCCACACACTTGTATCCCACATAGGTATACTTGCACCGACACACGTGTCCAAATTCTTATCAAGTGTCTAGTCCTTAAAAGTCATCTAAATCACAAATGTTTTGAAACATATGGGTCAACCTATTTATCTTATTGAAACCTACCTTGAAATATTTAAAAAAATGTGGTATAAATAAAAATCTTAGCCTACTCATTATTCATATATAAAATCCCAAGCAAGCACCTATTTAAGTTTATTCAATTGATTACACAATTGAGTTCTACTACCCTATTCTTACCTATTTTCATATCAGTCACAAGAGTATCCATATTTTAGGTCTAAATCACTCAAAGAATAACCCATGAGCATATTTTTAAAGTTACAATCTAGATCATTTCATTCTCTTGCATATATCATATTTCACCCTTGTGCACACAAAATTCAACACATAAGGGATAGATACATATGTGTAAGGCCCTACTTGGAATATTGGATATGTAATAAATTCTCATTGATAGAGGGGTCCTTGAGGTTAGCTTAACATCTTCAACCCACTAACCCATTTTTGTCCAGGCACAAAGACCTAAGGTGAAGAGCTAGGGTTTGATCCGCATATGATAATCTACATCATACACACATGAATAATATACATAAAAAAAGAGGTGATATAAAATCCAAAAAAATCTAGGTGGTCTTTCTATAATATAGTGAATATTACATACTGGGCTATTTTATTGGTATTAGGACACCTCTATCGATGCAAGTGTCCCAAGGATAACTCAAGTGTCTTAGCCTCCATAAATAATATTTCTAAAATTTGAAAACTATATCTTGATCTTGTTCCTACCTATTTACACCTTTTCACTTCTCAAATCTTCTTTCACAATTTTAGATAAGATAACTATTATCTCTTCTCCATGTTTATGCAATCAAACTACTATTTTGAATGTAATTTATATATTTAGCATAACTCATAATTTTAATTTAAAATATTAATTTATTTGAGTTTTAATCAATTGGGATTCTCTAGAATAGTTTTATTAATCTTTGTGTATGGGTTATTCTACCCCTTTAACCCTCACCCACACTTCTAAAAAAGGGTTATAAATTTGGTGAACCTGACCCTTGTGTCTTCTCATGCAACTCCTAGCTTTCTCTAGGGTTTCCAGTCTTCTAAGGTTTTTTATTTCAATAATTTCTAGATTTGAATTTTTTGATTTCCTTTGGAAACTTTATTTGGATTTACCAAATATGGAAAATGTTAATAAATAATATTTATAAATGAAAGATAAAGAAGAATTAGTCAATAAACTAAATACAAATAATTAATTAATTAATGCCTTATTACATGTTACACAAGAATGAATCACTAAACATGCTAAGGTTAGTGCATCGGCATCCAATAATGGAGACCCCTTAGATGGAACAAATATTATTACATCCTCCATGGGAAAAAGTCATACTTAAATCCAATTATTATTTTCAATGCATATATCAACTTAAACCTTGGTCACATCCCCTTTGGTGATTTATCAAGTATATAGTCTTAATCTCAATGGGTCTTCAGTCCAAAATCTACTCTACGTTATCAAAGCTTTGGAGGCTAAAGTTACTAACATTTATCAAAATGCTTTAAAATAAACTCATGATATTGATTATAAAGATGTATTACAAAATCCTATAGCACTTGAGATATCTTTGCACCCTTTTCCATCTAGTTTTATTGCACCTAAGTTCACATCTTATAATGGCAAGGGTGATCCTAAAAAACATCTATAATATTTCTATGTAGCATCCCTTGATTATGCCTCAAATTATAAACTTTTGAAAAAATTATTTCTAAGGAGCCTAGAGGAATATGCTTTAAGATGGTTCTATGACTTACCAATATAAATAGTGAAAGAATTCAAACCTCTAATAGATTATTTTATAGCACATTTATCTATTAACATCACTAAAAATATGTCATATGCATAAATTTATAAGATAAAACAAGGAACCAATGAACCCATAAATGAATATGTTTTGAGATACAAAATAATGTTGGCCAAAATGATAAATCCAATGGCAGATAAAGAGATTCAAGACATCTTTAAGAAAAATTTGCTTATATCATTACATGAGTCCATTGCCTTTAACAAATTAAAACTTATTGATGACTTATGCCACATTATCCAAGATCATGGAATTAAAATTATTTCATTAAACAATCTTAAGTATGTAGAAAACACGTTGACTACATAAACTAATAAGCTTCATAACAAACAAAGATACAAGGTAAAACCTACATAACCTAAAAAGGAAGTAACCATAATGGTTAATGCAGTATAACAACAACCTAATAATTTCATATTATCCAATGCACCTAAGAGATAATTTACATAATTACCTATGTCTCTATTTTTTGTTAATTAATATTTTGGGGTGTCATTTCATATCTCTCCCTCCTCCTATAGAGGTTGATATGAGTTGACCTCTACCAAAATGATATGATGTTAATTGAAAATGTGACTATCATTAAGGCCCCAAGAATTCTAAAAATAAATGTTATACCTTGAAACATAAGATACAAGACCTTATTTATAATCAACAATTACCTTTGATGATCCTCTAAAAGATTCAGGTTCACAACATGGTGACCATCAAAACTAGAAGATATTTAAAAATTCATTGCAAGATAATTCTAAGAAAGATATAGAACTAAAAATAGAATATAGTTCACATCCTCCTCCATCATATTATTAGTACCCATTTTATGGGATTATTTGCACTTATACACACAAATTACCTCCTATAGTTCAATTACCTTCTATTAGATTTGATGATAATGAAATTGTGGATGATGACTCAGATATTTATTCATTATTTATTTAATCATACCTTAAAAATCATCCTAAATATAGTGTTATGATCAATAATATTTCCAGTGAGAATGCATGTACCATGATGTTACTTACATATTTTGGATATACACATGATTATTTATACCCTTCGACCAAAACAGTCAGATCATTTGATGGAACATCACAACATGTTATTGGTGAAATTGATTTACTTTTACAAGTTGATATAACACATGTGGTCACTACCTTTACGGCTATACCCTACATTGGAGTCTTTGATATTTTATTGGGATGACCTTGGATACATAAAATGTGCATAGTACCCTCCACAATGTATGGGTTTATTAAATACATTCATACCAATAGGGTAGTCACAATTTATAAAATTTCATAATAACAACCACTTGAATAAGAGAGGTTTATTACAAGAAAAATAATTATATAACCTACTAAGTTTAATTATTCATGAAAGGGTAAGCAATATACAACCCCATTTCTTAGGTGTCTCATACTTTAGAGACCATTCAACCAAAGATACATATTGGATTCCATAGAATCCTCATCTACACCTACACAAACTACCTAGTTTCTAAGATCACATAAACATGTTCTAATTAAAATTACACTGAGAAAACCATAGATCACTAAATAATGGTTCTTTATATTACCTCTTCATGACCATAGAGTCCTATGAGACATATTCAGAGCACCATAGATTATATAGTTACAAATATTACACCTATACATGCTCTTGAGCATTATCACCAATTTGATGTACCACATTCTAAGTTTGGAGATACCTATGAGATCCCTTAGATGTTATCATAGGTTATACCTTTTTCATATTAAAAAAATAAAAAAATTAAATATCCAATAAAATACAAAAACATACAAATAAATTCAAAAATACAAAAAACATATTTAGTATTCACATGTTTACTAGCTCCTTGGCATCTATGTTGTTTACTTTATGTTAGTAGATATCATATAATTTATTTTATAGATATACATATGTTTTACACATACTTAATTGTGATAAAAAAATGCATTAGATACATGATACATGAGTATGCAAATGTTGGAATTTTCCTCTTCCTTCATGACACACTATGTTGTGGGCATTTGCTTCCTTGATCACAATTGATATATGTTATATTATTTTATGATCACCTTTCCATTATCATGTTTAGCTTAGATACCAACACTTACACATGTCTATACTCTTGTTTACATATTTTTTAGTGTACTTGATATACTATATTTCATGACATTTTTTACAAACACACATATGTAGGGATTAGTATGATATGCTTATGTAGGTTGTTTATATTTCATTTATTCACATGGTCACTTCCTTGGGTGTCATTTTATTACTTTCTATTGGCTTACTTGTGAAACATTTTAATATATTCCTTATTTGTTTGTATGTGTTCCACTGTATGCTGATTTATTTTTCTATATGGAAATTTGAAAGATATCATTCATTCAAGTGTGTGACATTTAAATATCCCCCTTATTTTTGGTCTCCTTAGACCCATTTTGTGTGACATTGAAAGATCTTGTGTGTGTGCTTGATTGTTTGTTGATATTCTAAAATTACTTTATAAATGTTACCATGATCCATATCATTAATCTTAGGGATTTTTGGGATCACATATTATGAGATTCATTGATATATCTACTTAGACATGCTACTCTTATATGCTACATAATTCATACATAAATTATATAGTTATCTTATCCTTTTTAGGTAAGGTAACTACCAAATTCCATTCCCCTAACCTCAAATTGTGGGGGGGGGGGAGGAATATTAATGGGGGAATGTAATAGAGATATGAACTCCACACTTATACAATTATTAAAATTTATAGAGTTCCATTATAATTTACATGATTTCTATATGCATTTGAGTCATAATCATATACACATTACATTGATTTTTATATATTTGGGATAGAGTTTTCAGATATGTGAAATATATTATACATTATTATATATCATAGGTTATATTATGATAAATAATTTATCTTGAAACACATTAGAGTTACATATGCCATGCAAGAGCAAAAAAAATTGTGAATACACATTCAAACTTATTCAAACTTATTTACCAAGAAGCATTGATACTTTACCAAGAAACACCATTTTCATTAGGAATCAATGCTTTAAAATTTTTATATATATACCAATTGCCTCATTTTTTTGAGATTAAATAACCTCAATAACCTTAAAATACTTCTCTTTTATAGGTTGAGTTGGTTATACCACTTAACTTGGATTTTATTATAATGTCACTTGAGTTGTGTGATTGAGATTAAATGATCTCAATGGTCATGTCACAACTCACCCTTACAATAAATTTGGGGCATAATTATATTAAAATATCCATTTTTAAATATGAAAGGTTTAGTTTTTAACTTCTTTCAGCTCCAATGCTTCATAACAATAAATCTTTACCAATCCAAAGTAATAAAGGGAAACATGGTTGCATCACCACACATGTGTACTCATTCCTTGGTCTCTTTAATTCCAAGCATTTTAATTATTTAAAATTTCAGATTATATGCACTAATTTATAATATAACAAGCCCTTTATTACATGTCATACATCATAAAAACAATCAAAGTGGTGTTAAGCATGGGATATATTGAGAGGGGGGGTGAATCAGTATATCATATATCTTATAAATCTTTTCTTTAACCAAATTACACTTAATCAAACATTAAAGATATGAAATAAAACTCAAACAATAAACACCACACAAGATAGAGAGAGACACCAGATATAATGTGGAAACCCAATGTGGGAAAAACCATGGAGAACAATCTCAAGTATATGAATGAGCACCAACCCAAACAATATTCGCAAGCCAAGCTTGCAGGAGCACCAACCCCTTTGCTGAGCACCAACCCATAGGATCACCACACCCCTTTTCCAAGCACCAACCTAGCTACTATTCATGAACACCAACCCACAAGAGCACCAAATCCTTTGCCAAGCACCAACCCAACAATAATTCGTGAGCACCAACCCACAGGAGCACCAACCCCTTTGTGTATACCACACACCTATCTCTCAATGTTGCTATCTAAACAAATGATAGATCAATACAACATCTCTTTCCTCTCTCTCACCTTTGCTCTTCTAATCTAGATATAACAAAAACAAATCATATTCATCTCTCACAATTGCTCTTCTAAGCTAGATATTATCAAATCAAATTCAATCTCTCTTATTACAAATGGCTTCTCAAGCCTTTATTTATATCTTTCAAAATGACCTTTGGCCCTCCCCCTTTGTGACCCTTCAATCCTCATGGAAAATGGCAACAAACTTGTATGACCCTTCATATTCAAGCCTTTGAAAATTCATGTGGTGACCCTTCATGACCAAAAACGTCCTTCCATCTTTTGTCCTCATCTTGGTGACTTTTCGTATTCCTTAAAGTGTCCCTTCATGAGAAATTGCTCCATTACTCTTTCGTCTTCACTTGGTGACTCTTGGTTTTCCCCAAGATGACTCTTCATGGGAAAATGCATCCCATCCTTCTTTTGTCTTTACCCCGTGGCTATTCGACTTCTCTATGGGCCCTTCTTTTGTCTCATATGCAACCAAAAATATATTCGTTAATATTAAATAAATATTAACTCACATTAGCCAAGATAAACAACATTAAATACAATGGGGCCTTTATCACCAATAATGCTAGACCTTTGACATCAATGACAATATTTCCAACAAGTGGGATAAAGCAAAGCCAAGGTGTGTTGTACACACCCATGTACACATTTATTTCCTTTAAACTAATAATTTCATACTGTATTACTATATTAAAGGGGTGAAAAATTTAGATAATAAAATATAATATATATAGAATTTCAATATTTTATACTTTAAATATACCTATCAAAGCTCCACCATTCAATTTTAGACCTCCCTACTACTGAAAGGTTCATATTCACCATCTCATTATGCCTAACTATTTATCTTATGGTTAAAATTATCATTTTTTATGAACCATTTATCCTACATTATAAAGAAAGCCTCAAATATGATATATATCCTTAACTTTATATTTTATATCCCCAACAACTTCCTAGCCTATCAGACATTTGCTTCCCACATAGGGAAACTTGCATCGACAATAGTGTCTATATTCTTACCAAGTGTCGTGTCCTCAAAAGTCATCTAAATTAATTTTTTTTAAACATATGGGTTAGATTATTTATCTTATTGAACCCTATCATGAGATATTTCTAAAAGGTGTGGTATAGATATAAATCTAATCCTACTTATTATTCATCTAGAAAATACCAACCAAACACCTATTCAAACTCATTCTATTGATTGCACAACTAAGTTTAACTGCCCTATTATTCCTTATTTTCATATCAGTCATAGGAGTAGTCATATTACATGTCTAAAGCACTCAAATACTAGCTCATGATTAGTATTTGTCAAGTTACAAGATATAGCATTGCATGCCCTTGCATATACCATATTACACCCTTGTGCATACATAATCCAACACCTAGAGGATAATTAAATATGTTTGAGGCACTCATTGGAGTATTGGCTATGTGGAAAAAACTCATTAACATAGTTTTATTTTAGGTCAAATCAACACCATATGTTCACTAACCTATTTTTGGAAAATCATAAATACCTAAGGTGAATAGATAGGGTTTGATCCATATACAATTATCTACAACCTATATGCATGAATAAAATACATTATAAGAAAGATAATAAAAAAATAGAAAGCTCTAAGTTCTAGTTCTTAAATATAATGAATATTTCATACTATATAATTCCATTGATATTATGACACTTACATTGACACAAGTGTCCCAAGGCTGACGCAAGTGTCTAGGCCTCCATAAATATTATTTATAAAATCTAAAAACTAGATAATAATCTTGTTCCTTCCTATTCAATCTTTGTAATTTTTAGATCTACTTGTACATTTGTAGGTAATCTAAGTATCATCTATTCTCCATGATTATGTAATCAAACTACTTGTTTGAATATACTTTATATATATTAACATAACTCAACATTTTAATTCAGAATATTCATTTTTTTAGGTTTCAATTAATTAGCCTGCTCTAGAATAGTTTTGTTTATCCTTGTGTATAGAATATTCTACCCATTTAACCCTCACCCACAATTATAAAAAAGGGTTAAATGATATGTAACATGTATCTCCACAACTCTCTTTTTAAAAACTTGGATTCTTCTTCTATAAACAACCTTCTATAAGTAACCTTCTCTTTTCCCTTTTGGATGAAACTTTTTCTTCTCTTAATTTTCCAACATTATTATTATTTAATGGGCCCTCTTTCCTTTTCCTTCTATTTTTTCCATACACATAAATTTTCCAAATCACTATCTTTTTCTTTACTTTTTATCTCAAAAAAATAAAATAATAATAGCAAGAGATGGTGGATGGGCCCTACCTATTTTGTTTTTTACCTTTAGTTATTATTTGTGGTGCACACCTAATGAAAATTATGTTAGATTTATATTACTATGTAACACGAGGTTTACATTTCCATTGAATTTTGTGTAAAATAAAAAATTGTTGGCAACACTAACCCGACCAATGTTTTTGGTGTTATTCCCATGAAATGTAATGGTATTAGGTTAAATGTTTATTTTTTTACCTAAGGTGAGTAATTTCATAGTTAACCATATTTTTTATTAAAATATGCCTATATTACTTAAGGGACTTAGCTTTGTCACTTATTGGGCCCTGCCAACCATTTGATCAAGGCATTAAGAACTTCAAATTATTTTTTGATAGTGAACCTTGCTAAAAGTTTTGATCATTCACCACGTGTCTTTATTTTGCATGGAGTTCAAGTTGCTTTTAAATTTATAACTGGGGAGTAATTAATAGTTAGTTAAAATATTTCAAAATTAATTCAATACATTCATATATAAGGCTATTCTTTGAATATTATTGACTAATTGGATGTGCCCAAATAATATTTGAATATGATTCACTCCAATTTTTATGAAGGATTGTGTGTCTTATATATATAAGAAAGGAAATATTTTATCTCTCTTTATATATACTATAAGGGTAGTTATTGAAATACACCTTATTGAATGGGTTGGGAAGTGTTTCTCCATCGAGTATTGCTAAATTGTATGCACCAACTAGTTTTCATCCAATGACTTGATATTCCACTCCACAAGGAGAATAAATTTGAGTGCTTGTCAAGTTTTGATTTATATTTATCCCATTTTAAGACCAAATCCCAATATTTAAATCCTATTGGGTTAACCCCTTTATTAAATAAACACTTAACAATTTTATAGTGTTTTTAGAATATTTCATGTGATTTATTGCACATTTATTTTATCCTTGGTAGCTCTATCATCCTTGCCATAATTGAATCATTGTGTTCAAGATTTAACTAATGAATTATTTCAAGAATTGGAAGCTATACATAATTATCCATCCTTACTTACTTATCATATACCACTTGACATATGGGGAAGTCCCAATAACTCTATTTATGTGAGTTTATGACTCACACAATAGGTTGATGGAAAAATCCATCTCATTTTAGGGTCACAAAAATAACCTAGGGTACGAGATATAGGTATGTGGTTTTACAAGTAATCAAGAGGTGGAAATAGTGGTTGAAGCAATGCATTTATTACATTTTTAAAAATAAAATTCCTCCTAAAACTAGATTAACCATTCCTAATTGATAGATGAAACTAGCCTAAACATGGATATTCATAATGCTACTTACATACATGAGTCACTTATGATTTTAAAAAAAAAAAAGAGGAAAAATGTAGGGAAGAAAAGAAGTTTAATATGTCCTACTAAGTATTTTGTTAACAAAAACACTTTCTAAGAGTCATTGTAGGTTATCTACTTTTTATCAAATTTAGCATGTACTCAAATTTAAATCAACAAAAAAAAGAGTTTTAGGATTAATCAATTATGAATGAATTCACATAACATCACTTTGGAAGATAAATTAACCACAGTGAGTTGCATAAAGCAAAGCAATATATAATAATACAAAAAAAAAAAAAAAACACTTAAACCACATTTAGCTAATCATTCACTCCAACCAATTTAAAAAAAAAATTAGAAAAATATCATTTAGTGAGTAATGTAAACCAAAAACTCTATAGTATTAATTTGAATTTGAGAAAGCCAAAAACATAAGTGAACTCACAAAACATCTAGAATATTTCTTAAGCTTTCCAAGTCTATGAAAGTATTCATATTATTTCACAGTAGATAATACAAAGTGTTTTATAACCAAGGATAGGCACTAACATATCTAGAAAATTAAAGTTTGCATACAAGAATAAAAGTGATTTTCTATATGTAGCTTAGATCCATGACATTTAGAAAGGTAAAATGATTTGAAATTAAGAAAGATAAATGTATCATATGATATCTATATATTTAGGACTTGGAACTAGCTGTGAAAGTTACAACTTGTTAACTTTACAATGTTAGTGCGCATGTATGATAATCCCTATCTAATTTCTCAACATTCATGATAACTGTCCTAAAAAACATTTTTGTCTAAGTTATTAGAACTGTATGATTCTAAAATGGGGAATAAATGACATCCTAAATTTTAGTATCTTTTTATATCTTCTTTGTAAAATAAGTAAATAAATAAATAAATTACTTCTTGTTAGCATAATCAGATGTAGCAAATAGGTTGTTATACATTATTTTCTTAGACTGTTTGGTATAACCTTTTCTATTGCATGAGTATCACAGTTTTAGAAAGTTTATCTTTTAGTTACCACCATTCCTGGCAGGTTAGTTACCATATTATGGTAAATAGATTTGTATATATATGCATTGATAATAAATATTGAGGTACTGCACTCTCATTCTATGCAATAATTGGTATAAGAGCTTTTGATATCCAAGACACAGTTATATGCCTGTGTTGAAGAGCTTATAGGATTGACGATCCATAGAGTAGGACATTGGAGAGTGGTGCAACATATGCAAGGTGCATAGCAGTGAAGTGGACTACTATAGATGCAACACACAGTCTAAGGCAAGCTATGTGGTCTGTAACTCTTGAACTGAGCATTATGCATGGTGTTGAGGCTTAGTGTGTTGAAATATTAGAGCATGTAGAGTTATGACCAGAGGTCTATGTGGGATCAAAGGCACAATGAGAGTTTGAAATCATCATGCAGTAATCTGAAACCAATGTGGCTTTTCTTGAAGAACACTACCATCGTGAATACCAATAGCATAATAAGGAGATTTTGAAGAACATTTTTATTTTACTGATTCTATTAGTTAATGCCTGCTAGGAGGCTACATCATTCCATAATGTTTTAATCCTAGTATTTTGCTCATTTTATTTCTTTTATTAGATTGATCTATGTTTTTTTGTTTCAAAATGGAAATTCTTGTAGAGAAATATTTTGGTTTAAACTTTCATATGTGGAAGGTTAAAATACAAATGAAATTGATGCATAAAAATTTGTGGGGTATCATAAATGAGGATGAGAAACAACCCACTAATACAAGTAAATAATTGGAGTGGAAAACAGGAAATGAAAAAGAGAAATCTATTATTGGCCTTGTGTTTTCATATTTCAAGTTACATCAAGTGTATTTAGAAAAATCATCCAAGGAAATTTGGAATATGTTCAACATCTTGTTTGGTGCAAAAGCAAAAAATGTCCAATTTTCACTGAAATTACAGTTATATAGATTCAAAATGGATGATGGAATTACTATGTCTAGCCATACAAATAATCTAAGGTCTCTTATTAGGAAACTTGTTGACGTAAAAACTAAAGTCAAAGATTAGGATGTAAAAGCTATTATATTGAGTAGTATACCATACAAATTAAAAAATATTGTATTTACTCTTAGCCAAATACCATCATAATCTCTTGATGATATGATTGCATCACTACTTGTGGAAGACAAAAGGATACCTATAGAAGATGAAGATATTTTGAAACATGAGAATGCATTTTATTCTAGAAATTTTCATAAAAAGTCCAATATTGACAAAAGGGACATAAAATTCCACTACTACAAGAAGAAAGGTCATACAACATGGGACTATATTATTCGAGTGAAATATGGTCTCAAAGGAAAATTCAATCTCAGTGAAGCTAATGTTGTTCAAGTAGAATATCCACCAGATACTGATCAAAGTGTAGAGTTATCTGATGAGAGTGCCTTTACTTCACATCTCTTGCTATGAAACACATAATAACACCTTACTAGAGGCTGGAGGATACATAGAGGTTAGAGGATAATTGGCATCCTCTTGTGAGTCACCTACGATAGGGTCACATCATTTCTATGGTGACATTTTTTAGTGTGTTTGTTTTATGTTGTGTGTGGTGTGGTTTTATTATGTAGTGCGATTTTTAATAAAAATACTGAGCATTATTTTCTAGTTTAGTACCTCCTAATGAAGAACATTGTGGGGAGAAAAAGCACTAAATTATCACTTGGTTCTTAGAAAAGGGTTTTTGGAAATTTGAGAAACCAATCAAAGTGTATAAAATAATTGAGACCTATCATCTCCAAGTTCATGGTTAACTTGTAGACAAAAAACCATAGGGGTTCCTGGTAATCTGGGAAACCACTGAAGGTGTTAGCAGAGAGATGTACTCCTGTCACTTTCAGGTTTGTGGTAATCTCACAAGTAAAAACAAAGGTGTCACCAAGACCATGAATCCACAAAGATGGCATGCCACCTCAAAGGTGAGTAGGCTATGCGGAGAGTGTAAAAGAATTTATCATGTTTGAAATAAGGGGGGTCCACTATATAAAAATATGATGTTTTAAAAAAAAATTTAATAAGGGGGGAATGTTAGCTTAATTGTATGTAACGAATAGGTTATTTTAAATTATTTTATTAGACTATTTGGTGTAACCTTTTCTGTTGTGCTAGTATCAAAGATTTAGAAAGTTTATCTTTTGGTTACCACCATTCTCGGTAGGTTAGTTACCATATTAATGTAAATATTTTTTTATACATATGCATTGATAATGAATATTGAGGTATTGCACTCTCATTTTATACAATACTTCCTTATTTCTAGTCGTACTTTCCTCCCAAACTTATCTCTTGAAGTTGGTCATGAAAATGGCCAATTGCACAATAAACTTTATGGTAACAATGAGTTTGTTATTCAGTGAAAACATTGAGGGAATATTATATTATGTGAATGTGTCTATAATATTGATGTTACCATAATTTATTGGAGCCATTATAGACTCCACATGTCTAGACCACTCCTCCAAAGGATTTCTCATGTGCATTAAAAATCTTTGGTAAAGGCTAACATAAAACAAGGTCAAAATTTAAGACCTAGAAACATGTTATTTTTAATCACTTGGGAAATATTTGTTAATTTCACATTCATTTTTTTGATATGTGCTAGATATGTGTGGATATTTTGCTATAGAAAATTACTTTTGGCCTCATAAAAAATATCAATAATTCAAACAAAAAATTAAAACCTTTTCCAACATTTTTTAAAATATTTTTATGGAGATGTGACTTAGTATTATCTTCCAATTATCTTGGCTTGTGCTTCATTTCTTGGAACACCTTGCCTATCATCTAGTGTGAAACATTACAATGGAATCAAGATCTTTAGTTATTTATTCTTCATTGCTTGCATTAGCTTTGGATTTTCCTTTGTTCTTTCTTTTCCTTTTCTTTTCTAATGATAAACTATCTTATTCTATTTCATACTAGGAGGGAGTCCAATATTTTTATTTTTTCTTGTTGTAATCCTCTTGATATTACCAACTACTTACCGAAACTATAATTTTACTTCAGTATCATTCTCAACTATCACTTCAGGCTTTTATGATTTTACCAATTATATATCTTTTATCTAATTCTCTTCATATTATAATAGAAGAATTATTGAGGTGATGGGTGGTATGGACAAGGTAATAAATGTGGTAGGAATACTGGCAACAAATGAAGAGAGAGGAGTTGTGGAGACAAGGGGAAGTGGAATGGAGACTGTGGAAGTTAAATATGTGGCTGGTGAAGACAAGAAAATGTATAAATGTGTGGTACTAGTATATATTTTGATATAAATGGTCATTTATTCCTTAGTAACAAATAATGGGATAGTGCCAAGAAAAACTTTTTATTTATGAAATTTTAACCTTGGACATAGTGCAACCAATGATGTTAGGTATCTTGGACATGATAGTAACCTTAGAAGTTAGTAGAATATTCAAAGGTTATACAATTGAAAATGAAGTTTGAGGTATAGGATACTATGATGGAGATGTAAATTTCACATATTTGGGAGGGACTTGTCTATCCAATAAAATTAAAGCATCTGATAAGAAGAAATAATGGAATAAACATTAGAAAGTAAAGAAATCCTTGGAAAAGTGATTGGATATGTTTGACTTGGAGTGGATGTCACTAGGGTTTCAATAGTCTGAACCATTATCTAGAGCTTTTTGATAACCTTGAGCTTATATGGTGGCCTAAAACATTTTCTTAGTGTAAACATGTCTAACCTCCAATGGCACATTTCAAATAATCTACACTTATGTGTTGGCTGAATAATTTGTCAAGAAGACAAATTAAGGGGTTTTGATAAACAACTATGGGACAAAGTCCCCATCTTATTAGCAGTCAAAATTATATTTATTGAAAAGAAACACACACAATGGGAAAAATAAATTATCAACATAAAAGTGTTGTTTTCTAGGGGGTTCATACTTTTAACCTAAAAATACAAAAAGGCAAGAAGAAAGGAAGATGAATTAAAAGTGATAAGGAAAAGAGAAAATAAATAAGTAACATAGAGGGAATAGGACAATCTTTGTTGATTAAACATAGAAAATGATCACAAACACCCTGAGAGTGAAGCTTTTAGAGAAGGAAACTTTTATCATTCAAATGAGATAGAAAAGACATATCTTAGACATAGGAATAAGGTACATACACCAAAGAAATTTAATGACTTAAAATACATGCAATGAATTTGTATTTCCTTATGAAAACAACTATCAAATTTATTTTCAATCTCACCAAGGCTTATCAAATACAAAACCTTTAACTCAAATATAATGGACTTCTACACTAAAGTTTTGCATGTATGAGTATCTAACAATAGTATAATATTTTAGAAAATTGAAAGAAGAAATTTCAAAACATAATAACATACACATGCATATTATTCATTTATGTAAACTTGAGGCACAAAGTTGTGCAAATTCTTTTTGTATTGATTCTTGAAGAAGAATTACATGTAACTTCCTATCTTCATATCTTGCCAAAATATCTTTCCCTTGTCAAAGATTCCTTAAAAATGACACAATAACTCCTTTTTATAAGTTATCAAGGTAATTATAAAAATTATTTAGCGATTTATAAGAAAATAGGACCTAGAAAGTGACTTATGAATAAAAGAAAAAAATTATTTATTACATCATCACTTTTATTGATAAAATAAAGCACTTTATAAAAATAGAGTGGATTTATAAAATAAAACAATTTTATAAAATAAAATCAAATTTATTAAATAACCCATGGTTGGAAAAAGTGGTATCCTTTCAAATTTGTGATTTTGTTCACATGATCCATTTATTGGCAGAACAAAATTGGGATTTAGGATTCATAGACTATTGCTGATTTATCTAATTTGATCTGGCTAACGGGTACCCAGTTCACCTATCCTAGTCATATGAGAATGAACATGAGTTATTGGGATAGATAATTTTTTTTGCATGTTTATTCTGTAAGGATCAAGTTTTACTAAAACACTCAAGTGCCTTATTAATGTCTTTCACCTTAAATAATTCTTGTGTTATGAAAAAAACTTCACATGCCATTTACACTTTAGAAATGAGCTTAAGAACGGGATGGTATTTTGTTAACTTCTTTTCTATTTATTTAAAAGTATTTTAATTTTTTTGAACTTCATAATAAAGGAAAGATTAAAACTTGAAGATACAAAAGATTCATTATTGACCAATTTTGACAATTGTTCTTTGAATCGCATTTTTGAATTGACTTGGTTCTCATCCTGAAATAAATCACATGGGATTGCTTCAATGAACTCCTGGATGTTGGATATAATTTTGTTTCCTCTCTCTTTGATGATATCAAGTTTTAATTTTGAATTCTTGATCATCTATCTTTATAATTTGATATCATTGGACCAATTGACATGAAGACTATGATGTTGAATCTTGAGAATTCCATCCACGACAAGTGAATAGAAATCTAATTGGATCATGTCATGAAAATAAAGGAAGATTGGTGAAATGAATAACATGTCCAAAGTGAACTCTAACTCAAATAATATTAGTGCATTCAATCCTATTTGATTCTTATCAAATATCCTCATGACATAATCAGTCAGCTTTAATACGTGAACCAATATATTTTTTGACCATGTCTTCATCACTTTTCCCATGTTCCTAATTTATCTCAACATTGGAATCATGTTTATATATTTCAATTCAATCAAAGATATTGGGACCAAATATGGTCCTACTAGATCAACAAGATGTTGAACATATAACACCAATTTCTGATTTTAGTCCTTGTATTATGTTGCTTGAGATTTGTACTTCTCCATGAATTGAATGATCACATTCAATGATTATTGTGAATTTGATTTGTCTCCCTCCATTTTATGTCTTCCCAAAATCACTATATAAAATTTATAGTATTCAATTGACATGTCTTATTTAGTTTTATCAAAAATGGGTGTCACAATCTATGTAAATCATATTCCTTGTTAATTCATGGTGACTTCATAAATCACTTTGGGCTTATTTTCAGGAGGAGGAGGAGTTGACAAGGATGAAATTAACTCAAAGTGAACAATGATTGGTTTGAAATTTTTTTCTTGTTAACTTCATAAAACCATATTGACATGTTAGTGATAGGAGGATCACCTAGTTGTTGAATGAGCTTCAATTTGGGTTTGAACTAGAGGAGGTGATTGAATTGAAACTAGCACAAGTTGAGTAGGTTATACTTATTTTGAGAATATAGGATAATTTAAGGAAATGACAATTGGGGCTTGTTTGTTTTTAAAGGCCATGTATTTCAAAGTAGTATTGGTAATCAATCTGTGAGTCTTAGGGCTAGCAAGAATAGATTGATAAAAATTGGATTGTGATATTTTTTTAATTCTCACTCTTTATTGTTCATCATCCATTCTTATTTAAATATTAGTAAAATGTTTTAGTAGATTATAGAGTCATTTACTTGATTAAAATATTTCTATTATAAATTGGATATATGGTGTTGATTACCAATGAAGGTCATTTCATAGAATATGTTGATGACCTTGAAATATTATGGAATTTATATTTTGGAATGGTATTAGACGATTCATGACTTTAAGGTTGATTGTTTCCTGCTATAGATCATTCTTGTATTCCTTTTTATATCCAAAAGAGACTATGTTATTTGATGTTTTGATTTATGTCTTCCACTGACATTACTTCCATTTTGGACCAATCAATGATATGAATAGGATTTGATGCAATCTCATTATTGGAAGGATCAATCAAGTTCTTCTTGTCATTCATGACTCCTCTAGGTACACTTTTAATATTAAAAGTAATTATTTTTATTAGAGTCATTTTAGAATAATCTTTGAGACACACATTGCTATCATCTTTATAATCTGCCAAATAGTCTTCAATTTATGGTTGATGCTTGTAATTTTCTCCTAGAATGCCTTTAATGAAACCATTGATATCAAATTCCCACATTCTAATAAATGGGTGAAGGGTCACCACAACCATTTCAATGTCCATTCATTTAGCTTTACAAGATGAATGACATTTATATTTCCCAATTGAAACTAGGAAATAAACACTGATGAACTATATAAATGGTCTAGTTTGAACACTTTATATCTTTCCTTGAGCCATCCATTTCTAGACTTATTAGATATAAAATATATGTTTTGTATATTATTCCTATCTATATCTCTAAATTAATATGATGCATATGTTTATGTTTATATAAATCAAACGGTTTATTTTATGATTTGGATGAATTATGGGCTATCTCTACTATATTGGTTTATTTTTAATATCATGTGTTTTAATATCTTGAGCAAATAGGAATAACTCATATAAATCTAGGATGTGATAGATTGTATAAAATTAGGTAATGAAAACCCATAAGAAAATGGGTAATATTAGATCAAAGATACTGGATAAACATAACTCATAGCAACTGGGCGAAATTAACTCATAATGAATAGAGAAATGAAACATGTAGTGAATAAATCATAGTAACATGTAATTATTTATGACCATCCTATAGAAAATACAGACAGTTGTTCTAGCCTATAATGTTTGTAATGACATCTTTGGCTATTGCTAAGCGATTGAAGAAGTTAAATAATGGATATTACAAGCTAATAATTTGAACAGATTATGGTTGAAAGTGTTGACAATGGTTATCCCTTATTGGAACACACCTCTCTATCATCTCAACATCCAAACAAATCATCTTTCCATTTTATGTTCTTCTCATAGTCATTATTCTTATCATTCTCATAGTTAAGATGCATTCCTAAAATTTATTTTATATTCTTGCATTAGGTCTTTTCTTGTTGAAGTAATAAAGGTGCATACCTTTTTTTTAATGCAATAGGGCATAAGCCAAGGATAATAATAAAAATAGTTATTGAATAACAGTTGAAGTTTATTGAGTTAATATCTATAAGTTTTACTATATAAATATTTAATTTCTCTAGGATTATGAATGCGAGTAAGTGATTTAAATTAAAAGTGTTTATATCCAAGGGAAGGATTGGAACTCAAATATAATCAAGGATGGCCCCATTGTAAGGAGCTGTAGTGAATATCTTGACTCATTATAATAGCCATTAGGTTTTTGTGTAGGTATTTATTAATTTACTTTTAATTTTGCATGTGTGAGTTAAAGTTAATTTATGCATAATTATGATTTAGTGTGAATGTTATTAAACATCTTAGATGAAGCTTCTAACATATTCATTTGAATTCATTCCTTTAATTCAGTTCTTTTAAGTTTGATTTAATTTTTTTCACTTTCAATTTATGCAATTAATTTTATGCAAAGTGTGTTACCTATCTACAAATTATAAATCTTAATGAATGAATGAATAAGTGTTTCACATACAGTTTTGACATCTTGTCAAGCTTAACACACCCTAGGTTGACACTTAGTGAAGGTAGTGGATTTTATAACCCAAGTGGTTGCCTTATTTGATTAATAGGGTTATACATATAGATATTAAATATGTCAGTTTAATTAGTGGTTAAAATTTTGATTATCATTTTTGATCCATTGCTAGGAAAGGTTTCAAAAAAATTGTATCTTCAAATTGATAAATGATTTTGCTTTCGTAGTTTAAAATTTTCCATTTTCTTATCTTTCAATCACCATTTCCCTAGTTTATATTTATTTATTTATAGAATAATATTTAACTTTTATAAAAATATATTTTAAAAAAACCCAAAAACACTTGTTGTACTAACCCTATGTAGGGTAGGGTAGACAAAATCACAAGAAAAGGAGAGTGGTTAATTTGCATGTAATAGGAATGTGACTATTTGGGTATATTATTTCCTAAGTAGTTTACTATTTATACATGAATAGAGTCACAACTCTACAAAAACTATAGTTCATAAGGAAATGACTATAGACAATCCATAGTTATCATCAGAAGAGCTAATGAAGAAACTAGTAGAGAAGTTCTTGGCTGAACTAGTAGAAGAGACCAAGAATCAAGAGGAAAATGATTTTAATACTCTTGATAAAAACACATTTACAACACCCTAGAGGGTTCTTATTTAGTCGCCCCACACTCAAGATTCTAACATTTAACTGATTCCACCCTTTACCAAACTCCTTTCTAAAAGAGAAGTTAGAGCCCTTATATCCCCCAAAAGAGATATAAAACTTACAAATCTTGTTGAATTTACTAAACAAGACAACCTCTTTGTTGAAACTCAAAGAGGATTCTAAAGAAAATCCACTCCCTCACCTCGATTTAGGAAACACTCTCTTTCATTAGAAAATACCAAACTTTCTATTTATTATTCAATAAGGATTATAGATATTGATGAATAATTTTAAGAGTGGGTGATAGAAGTTGCTAGTCTACACATAGTCAAAAATTCATGAAGGACCATCAAGAAGGAGAAAATCTCAATGATTCTTCAATATTCAACTTTCCCATCAATACCCCTAATGGAAATACACATTTGAAAAATATACTTCATTATACATTACCTAATTTTAAGTGAAAGGAAAATAAGGATCCATATACATTCCTCTTTGAGTTTGATGGCCTATGCCATATCTATGAATACAATAAAGATGCTCAAAAGTTAAAGTTACTTTTAGAAACACTCAAAGATAAATCCCTCATATGGTTTATGGGTGTAGGGGAGGATACAATCTCCACTTGGAGAGATATGAAGGAAAATTTTCATCCAAAATATCAAGACTACTAATGAAGCAGGAAATACAGGACAGATGACATTTTTTGAATGTCACATGAATATGTTGAATCACTATAAGATTACATGGAATGGTTTATGTTCAACCTACAAAAAAAACAAGTAGGCCACACTGAATTTAGATACTAAGAAAATGTTATTCTTGAATAGAGTTAAATAATACAACTTGAAAGAATTGAACTTAATGAGTGGTAGAGATGTCTCACAATTGCCATTTGATGAGATCAAATTTTTATGAAAAAACTATTTAAGGTCAACAATAATTTTTTTTGATAGGAACAAGATATTTCATCAGTTGTAAATGGAAAAATTGTGAACATAGGTAATTAATTTGTTGTATGATATGAAGCAAGATATTATCAGTCACATGGTTACACAAATGGATATACTACACACAAGAAAGAAGTAAGAAGAAACAAAGCAAGCCTTGATGATTTATTATTCAGTCTACTGTAAAAATAAGGTAGACTATAAATTCCATGTCATTCAAGTAAAATTGAAAAGCTTAATGAAAGAAGATCCTAAAATAGTGTAATTACATGTGATTGGTGGAGATGGAGACCAATTTTTTTTACATATCCCAATGAAGGCACTGGGCACAAAGGCCACCCAATCAATGTATGGCACCAAATTCTATATTTTTAAATTTTAAATTTATATTTATTCCTAATTTGTATGGATATAATTATTGGACACCTATTCCAACCCAAAACTAGAATTAGCCACAACAGAATGCCCAACCCTCAAACAATTGGTGGCCACCCCAAAATCAGCCTTAGATGCCTCAAAATTGGCAATAATATAATTAAAAAACACCAAAAAATTTTAATCCATCGCTAAACTAGTCTTAGAAACCTCGGAATCATAATTAACAATGGTTTTCTTACTCCAACCAAAGGAGAAATAACCAGTTCTGGTTTAACCAAAATACTAGATTTATATAACAGCCATAATTAAAACATAAATAATAACCATATTTTATGCCTACCACACAACCAAATCCTAGGCAATGATAAATTCCCACCCAAAATATACCCAACCCCACCAATAAGTTATTTTAATCGACACAAACTGCCAAAGTAATGCAATATCTATCTTACATAATGGACATCAATGAAGTATATCTTTGTTTAGGATGTGTTCTTCCACAACCCACCTCAACCATAATAATGGAACCCCCTTAAGAGGTTATAAACACCCATACTAACCTCCAACCACTTGAAAAAAACACAACTCCTAAACCAACCACAATGATAACATAATAAGGGCCTACCAACCCTCCTTTTCTAGAGAGATTAAACCTCTAACATTCATTTCAAGAATCTATATTTTATTTTCAAGGACAATTACAAAAATTGTGTCAAGATACCACTATTTTAGGCTATAAAAGATGTGATCATCTATACTAAAGTTGTCTATAAAATATGATTAAATAATACTAATAGAAAGAGATATGATCCTAAGATCATCAAAGTGGCTGGATAACTTGTGGACATCACGTTGGGAAATGTAATTCCACTTAAGTATTATGTTCCAGGTAGCCCCGTAGTTAATGTCAAAATTCATAGAAAGATTATACATAATACCTTAATTGAATTAAGAACAACCATCAATGACATGAATATGGAAACAATACAAAAAATTGGACTTATACAACGTTTCCAAACACCTACCATTATGTAAATGGTATATAGATATATTGTAAAGCCAAAAAGGATTATATGGGACTTATTAATAGTTGTATATTCATGAGAATAACTATTTGATTTTATCATCTCAAAACCTAAGTCTAGTTTAGGAGGATATCCCCTTATCCTAGGTAGACCATGATAGTTACAAATGATGCTTTCATTGGATATGTATTAAGGAACATGCTAATTTCAAATGGCAATGACACTAAGAAATTACTATTATACCCACCAACCAAGCCTTCTTATGAAATATAAAAAACTTTTTGTGTAGAAGATGAAGATAGAGAACAAGTTTCTTTGCATATTTTTTTTATTATTGATCATAACATATCCTTGAAAGATCAAGAAGAAGACACATTACTTTCTAATATGTTATAAAACATTTATCAAGTGGACTAAAAAAATAGATAATATCTTACAATGTATACCATGTCCCTTCACAAATATTATTCCTAAATAAGGTTCCTCCAATTCCACAAGAGATATTAACACCTTCCATCAACTACCACCATACCATTGCAACCATACCTCATTGTTGGGTAATGTAGAATCCATGTTGTCCCTGTCCAAATAAGTAAAAAACTTTTTGAAATTACCCATTAACATTAGTAATAAATTTAAACCTCAACAATAAAATAAATTAGTCACCATGATTCAAAACCATAAAATAACCTTTTATTAGGACTATCATGACATGAGAGGTATCCACCTGGATCTACGTACCCACCAAATTTACATCAAAGATGATTTCAAACCTATTTTCCAACCACAACATAGGATGAACACTATCATTAATGACATATTCAAAACTAAGTTTCAAAAACTCTTGATAGGGTTTATTTATCCTATTTCTGATAGTCAATGGGTTTCACCTCTTGTTATTGTAATTAAAAGGGGGTTAAATGATATATATGTGTGGAATATAGGAGGTTAAACTTAGCTAAGAGGAATATCACTTTCATCTTCCTTTCATTGACTAAGTATTGGACACATTGGAATGAGATTGTTGATGGATTTAGTGGCTACAATAAGATTAAAATATCTCCTAAGGACTAGGATAAGACTACTTTCACATGTCTTTGGGGTACCTATGCATATGTTGTACTACCATTTGGTTTATTCAATGCTCTCACCACTTTTTAAAGACTTTTTTTCAACATATTTTCTTATTTATTCAATGATTGTGTTGAGAAATACGTGAATGACTTCATAGTCTATGTGGAAACATATTATGAAGCCCTCTAAAACTTAGAAAAAGTCCCTGAATAGTTGGCAAGGCAACCAACTATCCCTAAGTCATGAAAAATGCTACATGTTGATGAGTGAAAGTATTGTCTTAAGACACCACATCTCAATTGTAGGAATTAAAGTAGATCATGCCAAAATAATCATAATCAAGAACTTACCAATTTCACAAAAATTAAAAGATGTTCAAAGTTTCTTAGGACACATTGGATACTAGCTTATATTTATTTAAAACTTCAAAAAGATTGTTGCAACTTTATTTTGTTACTTTATTAAGAAGCTGATTTTATTTGGACTAATGCATGTCAAACAACATTCTAATAACTTAAATATATACTAGTAAAAAATCTAGTATCAAAAGGCCCTAATTGGACATTGCCATTTCACATCTACACAAATGCCTCTGATAATACATTGGGAGATGTCCTTGGTCAAAAAGATCAGTACTTGAAATATGCCATATATTTTATCATTAAAAAACTAAGGGGATGAATTCAATTACACATTGATGAATAAATAATTTCTTTTCATAGTTTATGCCATCAATAAATTTAAACATTACATTACAAGTAATCTAGTTTTAATCCATACTAATAATGCGAAAATTAGGGATTTAATGCTTAAACCATTAGTCACTATAATGATAATTAGATGGTTATTTATTTTGAAATATTTTTATATTACTATTTTAGATAGGTGAGGTAAGGATAATGAAGTTGTATGCTTTTTATCATGTTTAATATCTAATGAACAAAGTTTAGTAATAGATGGTTCCTTTATTGATGAACATTATTTTTCATTATCCACTAACACTCCTTGGTATGCAAACATTTTTGATTACTTGGTTGTAGGATTACTTCCACAACATTTCTCTCCAAAATAGAAAGATAATCTAGTTTAGAAAAACTAGCCATACTCATAAATCTCTAGGAACCTTTTTGTCACTAGGCTTGATTCAATTATGCACTAGTGTTTAAGAGAGGATGAGGTTATTAACATCCTTAAAACATATCATGATGAACCTTGTGGGGTTAATTTTACTACAAATATGACTACCATCAATATCCTAACTACAGGATACTATTAGCCCACCTTACATAAAGCTACAATTATATATAGATGCCAGTGTGATCGATGCCTACATATGGGGAAATCCACACATTTTGATGAGATGTTGATTCAACCTCAAATGGGTTTTGAACCATTTGAAAAATGTGGAGTTTATTTTTTGGGATTAATAGATCCAAAATCCAAAAAAAGAGAGTATATATTGATTTTCACAGATTATGTGATTAAATGGTTAAAGTTTAAAGCCTTAACAACTACACAAAATAAAAAAATTATAGAATTTTTGCATGAGAAAATATTTAATAGATACAAAGTTACATGTGAAATTGTTAAAAAATAAAATCCCCAATTCAATTTTGATCTCATAGTTTCCCTTGTTTATGAATATGAAATTAACACAAGAAGTCCACCCCATACCACCCTCACTCACATGGATAGGCAGAGGTTGCAAATAGAGAATTAGAAAACATACTCAAAAAAATATTAAATGTGCACTGAAAGGATAATGAAACTTGTCTTACTAAAGAATTATGGGCATACAAGATAATATGGAATACTAAACCTATATTTACCCCATATGAACTAGTCTATAAGATGAACCATATTTTCCCCATTGAATTTGAGCATAAAACCTTGTAGAAAACTTTGGAACTTGGAATACACTTGTCACATACACAAAATTATATAATCATGCACCTAAATAATTTGTATGAAATCTGAAGAGAAGTATTAAATCAAATAAAAGTGGTATAGTAGCAACAAATCAGATGACATAAAAAGTATATTAAGATGAAAAAATTCTAGTCAGGATATTGAGCCCTGATTTTTTGATTGCAAATATAAAGATCACAAGGGGAAGATGAGAAATATATTGTTTGGAAATTATTAAATAGAATAAATATTTGGTAATGGAGCTATCAAGTTACACACAATTGATCCAATATGCTTCTAATTACTAGTCAATGGTCATTAGTTGAAATTTTACAAGAAACCACTTTCCAAAGAGAACTTTTCATGAAAACTTATTGATGAGCATACTCTTCCTTTCACTCAGCCTATAAGAGACCTTATTAATGCATTGAAAGGATGTTTTAGCCTACCTTTCCTATCCATAGATAAATGGTAATAATTCTATCATAACTAATCCAACCACACATTTATTTGGCTAGCTACAAGATGAATAAACATTCTACCTGATTAGTTGCTATGCTCATCAGCTAGGATCAAAAATGAAAAGTTAATAAAAAAATCAATAATGAAACCTTAAAGAATTATTGATAGATTTTTGTTAGAAAACTAGTCATTGGTTGACCAATGTCTATATAGAAAATTATTTATGGATAATTAGCTTGTTGACCATCTAAGGAGAGAGAAAAGAAAAAATAAAATAAAAATATACTTTCCATTATCCTCTTTTCTTATGACCTCATATAAGGCCTAATAAGTTGCTATATCCCCCCTTAGATAGCTATAAATTTCATCTAATTTACTACATATTAAAATTTAAGTTGCTATAGGCTCAAAATAGTTACTAAAGGTTGGATAATGCATGTTACAAAACCATTAGTAGGTGCTAAAATAAGGATACTGATGCAAATAGGTGGAAATTTATATAGAATGATTGATCAATCTTATAGAATGAGATGTATATAAGATGAAAAGAGTAGGAGTTGTTGTAAGATACCTCATAGCTGGACACCTTTGATATAAATATAGATGAATTTGATACAGGATAATTGAACCTTTGATTACAATTGAGATGGATAGTTATATGCACTATTTTTTCCCCTAGTTGCTTGAAAATAGTACAAGACATCTCTCATCACTTCACTCATTCTTCTTGCAATTACTTATCTATCTAGTAGCTATCACTCCCATCAATAATCAACAATAATGAATCTCATCACATAAGCACTTCAACCAACATGATTAAAATATCTCTAGACATAAAACCACTCCAAAATGAGAATTATCAAGTTTCAACACACTCTCTACCTCATCATTACTCTATTAGCTTCCTTCATGACCTACCATTGCTACACTCACTTAAGGTGTTTGAACTTATCCACATAATTAGGTAACAAAATTAGTAAATGTAATAATGTATTATTATTCCAAAGTAATCATATTTTATCTCATATGAATATTCATGAATATGTCATCATATAATTTTATGTGCTATTTTATTACTAGAGGCTTTGCACATAGCAATTAATTTCCCTTTTTGATAACTAGTCACATACCATTCGATATTCACCACAAGAATTACAACCCCATAATATACCCATTTTAACCCCAAATATAAGCTATCTTGTCCTCCACTAAAGTCTAAGTGACATGATAGTTGGGGGGTGACATAATTTCATTAAGATAAGTCATATGCTTTGAAAAATGCAACAAAAGAGATAATTAATGGAGATACAAGTAGGGAAGGCCAAGACAATAATGATCAATGAACAAGCACAAATGCATTTCTACTCCAAAAAAACCTATAAATTCTTCTTGGATATGCTGATACAAATAAGAATAGATAAAATATGGTATACGAGATTGTTTGGAGAGAACCTATAAAACTCGCACCATTGAGAGAAAATAAATATGTTGTCAATATTTTACAGAATGTATGTTGGAGGGCATATTTTTAAAAATTGACTAGGTGTAATGGAAAAATTGTAGAAGAATGTTTCATCACATTTATTAATGGTTAATCCATTGTCAAGTGGTTAAGGATAATAGTCATTGAATAATTGACTAGTCAGGTAACTGACATCCCAAGAATAGGGGAGCCATGAGAAAGGAGAGCTAGTGATACAATATCTAGAGACATATTCTATGTAGAAAATGCATGCTTGAAATATTCATTTAAAGGTACACTTTGCCTCTCTATGCCCAATGTATGGGAATAAGTTACTCTCTATATTATTAAATATTTCACATGTGAAGGTAGACACTGTATGTTATATGAAACTCATTTCAAATTCCTCAATCATTTGAGGCATGATATAAGGATAAATGTGCTAAATGTTTTGCTAATTTTTTAAAGAATAATAGTAGAAGAATAATAAAATGGAAAACCTATATATTTATCTCACCACTATCTAATTCAATTGATTGTTTAACATTGTTTTTATGTACACTACACTCGCTACAACCACTATGCATCCTCCACATCGTAGTTGTCATCTCCTCACCATGGTTACTCTCTAGTATCAAACTAGGTCTCTTAACGTAATATTTTCTCAAAATAGTAAAATAAAAGATGAATTTATTTTCACCCTATTTATATTTACTATTCAAAATTATTTACCTATCAAATATTAACCATTAGATTTTATTTTTCAACCATATCTTTGAATCTACTAACTTTTTTTCTAAACTATGAGATGTTCTAGATTCCTAACAATGTACAGAATATTTTCACATATTACATGTATATTTTTCAAAAAAATGATTTTTTGCTAATTTCTATAGGTTTTCCTAATGTACCCTACATTATACACCTTGAAGTTTCTTTCACTTCATTCCTTATCTATAGCACTAAAGTAAGTAAAGGTATGCATTTTTCAATTTTATCCTTTTATTTATCTTATTCGATTCTTATTATAATTTATTTTGCTTCAAAATTGGTGTTTCTATGTTTTTTTCCTGAAGCACCATCCCATGTAAAACTTACATGACACGTGATGAGTTTTAAGTTGGGCATATGTATACACATAACCATTTAAAACTTTATAAATTGTGGATACTTTTTCTTTTGTAGGAACCCATCGAGTCTCAATCTCTTTGAGTGTATGCCTTAAAGGGTACACTAGGAAAGGGGTGGATAAACCATTAGTGTTTTATAGGATTGTTGTTCCCTATACCACCAATTGATATCTATAAAACCATTTCCTGTATACTTACTTAATCTTTGACACCTTCCTTACACACTCCTCTAAATAATTCACCACCTTATTTATCCCTTCACCTAATCCTAAAACTCTTTTTGACATTTACCAAACAATGTCAGCCTAGGCTGACTCTATATTCAAAATAATATTTGCACGTTATGGGTCTAGGTTAGCCTTGGCTGACCTAGATTGGGAACTAACTTGATTTTATCGATTAATGATACAATGTCAAATTTGGCCGACCCTATCAACTAAACTTTTTAAAAGGTTTAGGTTTAGATTTACCTATATATACACATCTATTTCTCCATTTATTAGAGAGGAAGAGAAGAAGAAAAATATTATATTGTGCATCTACTTATTCACCATTCTAATTGAGTATCATTGCTTAGGTTTCAAATACTTCTTTTGGTGATATGGCTCTTGTCTTATGGAGAAGTCTTTTGGATTCTTAGAGAAGTTATGTATCTTAGGGATGACTTATCTTTTATTTCCTTAGATACCATAACCACCTATAGTGAAGCACCTTGGCCAAGGGAGAGATTGAGGATTGGTGATTTTGTCTTCAAATATAAATATTCCTAACTTTGTTCCTCCTATGTTAAAGTAGATAAATTTACACTTATGCTTCTCTCCCATGCATTAATATTTCCTATACATTGAATTTAATATATATCTTCTATGCATGTTTAATTTTTATGTTTATTACCCCCACTTTGTGCCAAAAGATTTGGTGAGAACTAGATTGTATTTTACTTTAATTTGCATATACTTTATGAATATGAAAATACAAGATCTAGCTAGGGTTATTGCATGGTGTTACTTGAATAGAGGCTATAAAACCCTCTTTAGTGATGTTATTGTGATAAGAGACCTCTTGGTTATATCTAGTGGATCCATCTTGGTCACAAACTTGAATGTCTAAATGTATCAACAAGTGGAAGTGTAAGTGTGATTTATCTTCTCTGAGCTAGATTGATTTGTAAGTCAGTTGCATTTTCCCTTGTATACACATACCCCTTGTGTATTTTTTAATAAAATCACAAGATCATTTTCCTCTCAATATGAAACATAATTATCACTTATTGGAAGAGAGGATTATAATAAAATAGACAAATCTTGTAGTGGTTGAGATATGACACCCTTTTTCATCATCACTTGCTCTTGATAAGGGATAACATCATGCGGATCATGTGAAATGTTACACAGTGAGCACCAATTATCAAATTACTCTGCTAGGTTATTTTTGACAAGACCAATATCCTTTGTAACATTTTAGTATCTTAGGCATGGTATAATTTATTGATTTATATAAGGTTTTAGAGTAACATGTGGGATTATATTTGTGTTGATAGCCTTGATTATTTTCATAGCATGGTTTATAAGTATTAACATGTTGTCTTTTCATGGAAACTAATTTTTTGAAAACTACACTGAAGTTATTCTTAAATTCATTCATCTCAATATGAGATCTGAATGGAAAGTAAGGATATTGAAATGCAGAGATAGGTAAATTTGAGGATAATGACACCCTTGATAAATGGGATGTAGTGTAATATCCATAATAGTAGGACATTTAAGGGTTGGATCATAATTATCACTTGAGGAAATTAAGTGATATGAGTGGGGTTATAATTATATATGAAAGGAAGCATATAAAATACAAGATCCTAATTTTCTAATTATTTTCACTCAAAATAACTAGATCATAATCATTTTGGAGACTTATTCCTCTCATAGGTTAAATTTCCATAGCTATTTCCAGGTTAAATATTCCTAAATAATAAAAAAAATTTATTTTTGCTGATGGAATACTGTTAAGTGGTATTGTATCCCATGTTTTATTGAATATAATGTTGAAATATGGAATACAATCCATTTATGACCCTTTTATTGTCACGACTTTCTCCAATAGAAATAGAATATATCACTTTTCCTTCAATAAGTTATACTATAAAAAAACCACATTTTATAAGCTTGTAACTAATGTTGGTAATAAAATTATGAACTAACCTAAGTAATTTCCATTAAAAAAATTTACAATTCTAAGGGCTACATCAAAATCTATAATATAGCACACAACATAAATATATGCCACATATGTAATGTGGACTATAGGAACTTAGTGAAACTATACCCATAAAATAGGAAATAGCCTTCAAGGTTGATACAAAGATATCATTATTATGTCATAGATTTATTAAACTCCTAACATCCCAAGCCAAAAATTGGTTAACTCTAATGATAGTTTTTTTGTGTGGAAATATGACTGATACTAGTTAAAATATTTCTGTAGGAGGCAAAGAGCATGTTCTAGGTACCTAAAGTGGAGATATAATTATAAATATAATTTTTGTGCAAGGAGAAAACTTTATAAAATAAATAAGATATTTTCCTTATTTATTTTAAATAATGAACCTTTCTTAGATCCTTCTCAATGTTACTATTTTTGTTTAACTAGAGAAGTCACCAAGTGAATCATGGTTTTCCTCTTTTAGAGTTTATCTCCAAAATCTTACCAAAACCTTGGTATTATAAATGTTTTGAGTATGTGGTACATATTATTTTGGATTTAAGTCTATATAAACATCTCAATAAAATGCTATTGACTATATATTTGCATTCAATAAATGCATTATTAGATCAAATTATTTTTGAACCTTTGTAAATATCCAATTGGGTTTTGTATAAATAATATATTGTTTATTACCTCACTTAAATTATACCCATAATCAAAATATATAATGGAAATATTTAGTGTTTCAACCAAAAATATCTCAAGCTAGGTCATATTGCCTATACCATGAATCCTTAACTTTTTATGGAAAATAATTGAAATAAAAGTACTAAAATCATAAAGAATGCAATGCAAAAAGATAGTTTTAATCCCTTTTCTAAAGAAATAAATATCACAAAACAAAAATATCAATCCTTAATAAACACAATTAACTCCATGATAGAGATAAAAAGATTCAATACTAAAAGAAAATATTTATAGATCAAAATAATCACATAAAATTTGGGTAAAGGGTATAATATAAACCAAAAAAATATTTATTAAATGTTTCAATAAATACATAAATACATATAATTTTAAACTGTAAAAAATTCATCTTTTGATTAAAAATTTATTTAAATTATAATAAAAATTAATAAAATATAAAAGATAATCATACAAAAAAGTGAGTGGAAGAATTCATACTCCAAAAACCACATTGACGGGAGCCAAAATATTATTAACTTCATATTTTAAAAATACATGAGAAAAATCAAATATCCTTTACAATGAACATCAAATAAAATATTATAGACATTTAATATTATTTATACCATAAAACTAAAGGCAATGACAAAAATTGACTCGTGCACAAATACCAACCACTTAAAAAAGATTAGTTAAGACTACGCTTATAATGATAACCATAGAATCATCCTACTTATTTAATTTGTAACCTCATTTCCTTATTATATATCAAGAGTAATATATTTAAATCTACATCCCTATTATTGATAGCTACAACACATGTTGATTTCAAGCACTTTTGTTTTACATTAGGTAAAAAAATTACAATTATTTTTTCCCTAGTAACATTAAAATATTTAAAGGTAAATAATTATAAAAATCTATTGACTGCCAAGCTATGCTTTGTAATAGGCCCCTCCTCCCTAGCCCTATATATCTATCTAGATTTTTTTAACACTACAAGATAGATTGTTGACTAATGTTTTCCCTAGATTTATAAAAGATTATTATTTTGATTGGTTTTATGGTTTTTCATTAAGATATATTCATTGTTTTACAACCTTTGTTGAGATAATTATTTTGATTCAATTTTAAATTAAAATTGGCATGAAATTCACATTTGTTAAATTAACATAAATTAGACAAGAAGCACATAAACATAATAAAACAACACTATAGTTAGATTTAAAATAATTGGTACTAAAATGACTTATAAGCTCCAATATAGTTAACTCCAATTTTTTTTTTTTGATATTATGCTTCCAATTATTAAATATTTTTTTTAAAAATTTGTATCCTTATTTTGATGAATTTTTTTTAGATTAAGATCAAAACCACCTTGAGCTAGTGTGGAATCCATCTCGAGACACAACAAGAGGCCTAGGTCTCCAAGAAAAAATAACGTAAGAGATAACAAGGGCCAAAGACCCAAAAAAAACCATAAAAACTAATTAAATGGACAAAACAAAATAAAAGGATAGGAACCTAATGAGTAATAGTGAAACAAACCAAACCAAAGCTAGCCAACTAAAATAAAAAAAAGGTAAATAGGAACTAGGAGGGCTATGCCCAAAAACTTAAGAGTAGCCCTTCCTAGATTTACCATATGTCCTTGAACTCGATATAAATTTTATAGAAATATTATAACCCCTAGTAGAGGTAGAAGTAATGGTGCCTTTAGGGATCGCTTGAGGAGAAGCAATAAACCCAATTTTCCATCTAGAGAATCCAAGGCCTTGAGGGTCTACAAGATCACTCAACAACTTGCTTTAGGGAGTACAAACAATAAAAGTAGGGCATGATTTGGTTTTCAAACCCATACTTGGAAAAATATACCATATAATATCCTTCAATTCTCTCCTCAAGGACCTAATTTGGCCTTAGACTTAAGATTGATTTATAGAGATTGCAACCTGACCTTGGGGGAACTAGCCTCAAACAGAACAATGTTCATTGAGCTAAGAACCTCTTGGGAATTATTTTCACTTATATTTTCACCCTTTTATGAGACTAAAAATATCTCCTCATCCAAATGGCACAATGGAAACACCTTTAGGCTTGTGGGTAGCCTAAAGAATGAGATGGATCTCTAGATAAGGCTAGTTCCCTTGATTTACCACTTTGGATCAGAACTACAACTAAACTTGGTGGGTGAAAAGGGAGAGAGATAATTGAAAATAAACTATCCTAATGGAGGTGATATACCAAATATACTGATGAATTCCAACCATATGTATGTTATAAAATAAATCAAGGGACAAACTAAACATACACTTCTCTAATCTTCATCTTCTCACATCAATGCTACATTATGAGGTTATGGATGAATGTGTAAAGTTATGAGGAATATAAAAGAGGAATATGAGGACACTAATGAAAATACTAACTCACTCCATATTTGACATTTCATAAAACACTTCACATGCCCTATAAGAAAAAGCTTTTCAACTGTAAATAGTATGCAAGAATGAAACAACATGCTAAGGAATCCATAGTCTTCACTTATGCAAAATTAAACATTTCAAATGAAAACACTAAGAATAGTCATGGATAAGATAAAAATAAGTATTATTATTGATCAAAAGGTATATAAATTAGTAGGGATTCATCATACTTAGGTGGAGCATTCATTACAATGCCAAAATGGTTAGTTCTTATAGAACTTGAGAGAGAGAGGAGAAGAGAGAAGCCCAAGGGTCACAAATACACTTGTAAAGATGAGAGAATTAGTTAATTGTGCATGAGAGGAGGGTATATGATGAACCATGCAAGTTTAGGAGGTCCAAGTGTCCATCCAAGTCATCAAATTCTTGTAAAGTAGCATAAAACTCCATGACTGGCTCAAAAAATTTCCTTCATGATTGAACCTATTTGAACACATAATAAATGATTAAGACCAGTTACAATGATTGTAAATAAGTTTAGGAGTGTCATAAATTAATCTCCATGCATTGGTTTCATACCTAGTCCTCTAGAATCACTTGGAAAGGGGCTATCATCATCTACTATCCAATAAACCCCTCTTCCATGCACCTTGCACACTTGACCTCAAAATTGGCATCATTTTCTCATGAAAATACATGAAAAGGAGTGGATAAAACATTTAAATACCCTACATGTCCTTATAATCATCAAGGACACCTTAAAATAACTTTACCTTAGAGTTTTCACACTTCTCACTAATTTGTCTAATATGCCAGTTTTGATTGGCTGAAATGAGAGCTATTATTCAAACCCTTAGGAGTTTTTATAAATAATGAAATGACTATGAGGAGCTATCATAAATCTATATATTACTCATAAATTTGGTTTCATGCTCAGAATCCTTATAGAATCTATAAAACACAAAAATGGTAAAAAATACCCTATTTATACCATGTTCGTATAGGTTCATACTAGAAAAAATCATGGGGAGTATCTTGAGGGAGTTATTTATAATTATAAATAATCATCATAGTTAAACTATCCCATTAGCTTAGCTTTCTAACTCCATTTTCTCAAATTGGTCTTTATAAAGGTTTAACAAGGGTTTTAGCTTATTTCCACTCTTAAGGCTGGTTCATAAAGATATGATGTCCAACTTACCAATAAATTCCAAAAATTCATATTTCAAGACCTTTTATAACATACCTAAACTCCATTGGTCTCCATGTAAACCCTCAAAAAAGATAAAACATGAATAATTACACCTCATAAACATTATACCACCATATATAACACTAAAATCCATAAGTGATGGTGGACCCCTAATTGACCTTAGTCTTGACCCTTGCCTAATAAGCTTGACTACACCCTAGGGCTTAAAATGAACCTTGATGGTTTTCCTTGACTCTTGATAGATAAAACACACCTTTATTCATCCCATAAAAATATTATAATAATTTATAAATCATGATTAGGACTAGAAGTGTGAGTGACCCTTCATTTGGGCACTAGGCCTCACCATGTCCACTAGGCTTGTTTGCATATTTGATGAACTAGGATACCCTGTCTAGTTTCACCCTCTCTTGAAAGTTTAATAATTTTTTAATATATGTGTTTAAACTCTACACACTTTATTACAAGGATCCTATATATTATATCTCATGCTTTACTCTCCACTTAATCAGATTGTAGGGTTTATCATTGGGAAAGTGCCCTCTATCTGAGATAAAATATAGGGCACTTTCCATATTTACTGAAGAAAAAAAAGTATTTTATGTGATTATAAATTTTTTAATGATACCCCATACCAAAATTCATCCTTTTGTGACACCATTTTCCCTCTCAAAACTTGCAAAACCTAAACTAGGCTTGTGTGAAGAAACTGTCAGCAAGGTTTGAAACTGAGGACTGTGTTTTACTTGATTTAGGGTCCCTCCTTTGATTATTTTCCATGATATTGGGAGTCATATGAGACAATTAAGTCATTTTTTAATTTTTTTAATCCTGAGAAATCACTCCAACTCCTCATATGTTCCCTTCCATACTTAACTTCTCAAACTGTATGTGTAACCTTGACTGTACCCTATTTTGGACTGAACCTATAGGTGCATCTTAGCTTCAATTTGAGATTTTTCATAGTGTTTCAAGAAAATATATGAATCATTATATTCACATAACATTTTATCATGTATATGTCTACCTTTAATGGGTTATAACATCACTTAGATATCAATATTAGTTCATTGTCTGCTTGTTGTCATAGTTGACTGTGTCTTTATTTTGGAAAGGTGGTACCTTGGGGTAACTTTTATGAGTTATAAATTGAAAAAAATAATAAAACCCTAAAAATAAAATTTCCATGTTCATATACCCTTTCATTAACTTGTTCATTTCAATCTTGAGCTAAATCATCACTTAAGACTAAATCCCAACTCATTATTACCTATAATTAGTTGTAGGTTTTCATTGTAAATGAAGGATATTTGAAGGTATGAATGAGACAAAAATTAAACACCATAACCTATATTTAATCTTAAATGAACATATATCATTTATATTAACTCATTATTTCACCTTGAGTGGCCTTAAATCATAACATAGGCACATTTCTCATCTCACTGCCTATCTTAGTCATCCTTAGTTGACTGTAAGTGAGTTTAAAAACCTGTAGGTGATGTTTGTGTGATTAAAACCCTATAATAAGGTATTATAACCTTCATTAAAGTAATATTATAATTATTTTAAACCATTTTTTCACCTTATTCTTTATACATCTCAAGAAATCCAATTTACTTGTTACTTGCATGCCTAGCTTGCTGTAGGTGGTTAATTAGGCTTGTGTATGAATTGAGAGTGGATATAGGGATATAAACACAAATTATCACTCATAATTATTATATTTTTGACCATATATTTCACTTTAACCACATGAAACTAATTTCACCTTAATATTATGTTCAAATACCAATTTTGAAACACAGATTGCTCAAACTCAAAATTATGCAAATAACACTAGCTGGGGATAGTCATAAATTGGAAACTTTGAAGATATTAAATAATGAATTACCTTAATAATATTACATAAATATTTCAAGGTCATTTTAATGTTATAATAATTCAAGGAATATTTACTTATATTCATCCAAGGTCTTAGCAATCTTGTTAAAAGATCTCTACAAAATGCCAATGATCTTTGTTTTGCCAATTTGGGGATTGGAGACCCTTAACTCTATTTAGCCATATAACAATTTGGATGGAAATATAATGGTATTTTTAAAATTTAATGGCTCCAAGTAATGTCTCACCATATACTTTAACACTCTATTAAATATCTTAGTCCTTTATTTAGGCCACTTGGAGGTGACTATTTGCAAATGTAGGCACTAGGTTTGAGGATAGATAGTTTGTATTGTTTTGACCATTTGTGAGTTGTTTTATAATATAAAAACATTAAAATATACCAATATAAAATAAAAACCATGTTTATCTCTAAATATTCACCTCATTAATAAATTATCCATAAGAGCACCTGTAGGTGCACACTAAGCTGCTTGCAAGCAGGCAGTGGGTAGAAGGTTCATGTGTCCAAGGAATCTATCAACATAGTGTATGATCTCCTCTTTTTTTATGATCAGATGAAACATAAAGTTGTTTAAAATCTCAATACTATTTTCAAACTTTATTTTGAATGTTGAAACCCCTTGAAGGCACTTGGATGACTGGTATACCAATCATATAGTAGACTAGTTGTCTGTGTTCTATAACTAAATTCATGAGAATTGATTTGAATAATTAATTTTAAATGTGAATGAGGAGTGAATATAACCTTTAAAATGTATAAATTACACTAACACAACCCCCTAAATCCATGAACAAGCATGAAAATGGTGAAAACTGCCTGTAGCTCAGAAAATTGTATCCTCCTACAACTTTGAGCTACTTGACTCATAAAAAAACCTTTAAACATTAAAAAAATCATGGAATACATTAGGGGACATACTAAAAATCATATAGAACCAATATGAGTAAGTGTATTGTATGAAGTTGCTCAAACTGAGGTAAAACCTATAGGGTACACAAATTAGCAAGCAAATTTCAAAGGCCAAATTATTAGGAATATTTCATAAATCTAAAACCACAATTCATATACAAAAAAAACATAAAAATTAATTTTAATAAGTTTAGGATACACCCCAAATATAATTTTTCATGAAAACTCACATGTTGATTGTACCAAGTAAAAACTTGAAGGTCACTTTTGCTTGCCAAAAAGGGTGAAAAAGTAGTAGAATGGTTTTGGGACAAAAATAACACTTAAAAAGAATTTAAAATGTATAAATTAACATTAATAATGTGAATATTCATATTAAAACCTTTTCCCATGTGACACACTTCCCAATGAGGTTGTACAAGTGCCAAACTCTTTTTTAGTTCAAGAAAATTGCCCTTATTCTAAGGACCTACCACTTTTCAGTTACAAATGACTATTTAAGACCTAAGAGGACATATGGGTCATGAAATAAACCATTTTTAGCCTTCAAACTTCCCAAAACATTTGTACAACTCATTAAATGTACTTTTTTTGACCTCAAAATGACCTAAAATGACTAAAAAGACTAAAATGACTAAAGACCAAGGTTAGTACAACCTAAATGACATTGATTAATCTATGAAACACATTTTAAAATATGTATTAGACCCCTAAAACAAAAAAAAATTTAGGTTTTAACCTAGGGGTGCCCCACTTTGATCAAAAATTCAAATTTGGTCAACAAGAAGCTCGAGTATAAAAATTTGCCAATCAATCACTTTCCTTAGGGGTCCCAAAAATGATTTTGAATAGCTCATAAAAATCCATAGGATCCAAAATTAGTTTCTTATTTGGCCCTTTTTTCTTCTCCTTATCCATGTAAACAAGTTCAACATTTGATCACTCAAACTTTATCCTTTTCTTTTCCTTCTTAGAGTTAGGGTAAGCTCTACAAGTCAAAGACATCTCCTTACCCCTCTCAAGAATGGCATCCTTGAATAGTAATAGAATGAGAGATTGATGAGTGAGACACACATTATTTTGTTAAAATGTTGACATTAAGTCCTCTAGGGAGTGAGGGAGGAAAAAAGGAAGGATAATCATGTCGATAGCCTTAAAGTGATTGAGGAGCATAAAATTATACAATTAGACAAGACTATACTTTAAATCTAGAGTCAAATACATCATTATCTATTTGCACACCCTGACATGCCTCTATAAGGTCAATGCACTTGAATCTCTTTATCATCTCCTTGGATTTGTAAATGGATTTAAAGAATTTGGATACCCACTCATCCTTAATATTCTTATCCTTGTAGTATTTGATGATATGCACAATTAAACACGTAGTTTGAGTAATAGATTTATCCAAGACTTCCATATGCATTCCTCTCATAGTTACCATTCTATCTTTCCAAACAAATGTGAACTCTCTAGAAAAAAGGGGGTCATGACCAGTAATATACAACATGAATGGAGTGAGGCCCCCTTTCTATAAGATTCCCCAAACAAGTGGATTGTCATTTTTTATCTCAGACCATGACTTTGGTTCTTATTTAGGTCTTTTCACCCTCCTGGGAACCTTGCTAAGATATAACTTCCTTACCTTTCTCAATCACTAGAGATTCCTCTTGTGAATCCATGCTATATTTATATGTGAAAATAATGAACTTGATAATAATTACAGATGAGAAGGGGATCAAAAAAGAACAAGTCCACCATAGGCATAACTTGAAAAATATTAGAAACATGTGTAATAATTAAACATAAAGGGGGTTAATAAGACTAGATATCCTCAAATAATGAAAATTCATGAGATTAGGGCAATCATTAAAAGTAGAGGGAATCTAAGTCAGACAGAGTAACACCACATCATACACCCACATGGATAAACTAGATGGCAATTAAGCTACCACATGATGAAATAATTATTACTAAAAAATGGCAAATCTAAAGAATAAAATGAGAATAACAGTCCATCAAAAAGAAGATAAATTTTTTACACACTATCTAAAGTGCACACAATAAATTTTATCAATGAAAATGGTCATAATCATGATCCAACCACTATAAAATTTAAATGAATAAAAAATCTTAGAAATGCCCCTCTTGAAAAATGGGATCTTGGGGTCCCAACAAAAGAGATTACATCAAAGATCTAGGGTGGAAGCAACAAGAGGAGTCTTGGTAGGAGACCAAATGACCACAAGGATAAATGACCAATATACACTAATCAAAAGGAAAATCCAAACCCACTTGAGCGACAAATAATTAAACAACATAACTAATGCACAAATGACCACATATAAAAACAAAAATCATAGAATCATTAGAAATTGATAATTTTTCCAATGTGGGGATGCTTTGTGTTCCCTTAGCAATCTCCTCTTCCATTAAATACACTCACTTACTAAGGGTTGGTGATCTCCCTCTTCTTTTCCTTCCCATACCCAATTTTATTGCTCCTTTACCAAGTCTTAGTTTCCTATATTGGGACTAAGACCTCAAACTTGGCAATTGGCTCCCCCAATCATCCACTTGTAAGGAGTCTTGGCCAGTCATCTTAAAATTTGGGGAGCTCTAGGTTGGATGCAATTGATGAACAAGATTAACCTCTAGGAGAGCTTTAAGTAAAATAAAAGGATCCTCTTCTTCTTGAGTGAGAAGGCTAAAACCTGCATAGATTAGATCCCTTATCTGGGGGAACAAACCTTATTTTGGGATCCCTAGGGAGTCCTTAAACATTCTAAAAGATACCAAAGGAACTAAAGAGTTTGATTTGGCTAATTAAAAAATATTTTTCCTAATAGAACTTAACCTAGTGCTAATAAATCTAGTCTATTGACACATTTCCCACATAAGAATCCTAATTGATCCTTGTTATCCTTTAAAAAATAAATAGAAGGATCCTTATTAGAGGTATGTAATTCCACATCACTCACCTTGAAATGGGAAAACTAAGAGAATTAGTGAATATCTCTGAAAACTCTTCTCCTTTTGTGAAAGGCTTGGAATTCGGGCATGACTTCTCTAGATGGTTAAAATAGGAGAAACTCTTACAAAGGTCTAAATTATCATCAACTAGAATCTCTTTCCTCCAAAAACCCTCTTTATAACTTAAGAGAATAGATATCAGTATAGGCTTAGAAAGATAAGCCAAAACCTTAACATGAGCTATAGAGAGTCTTTTCTTGGATCGAGTAGCCAAGTCTATGGCTAAAGGATGGCCAAAATCCCTTATAATTCCTATAATTATATCCTCATGCCAAAACTCTAATGGGAGCTCTAAGAGGGAGATCATAAAGGGAAATATTGACAGAGATCTTCATCATGATAAATCCATAGTATCCATTTTATAAGAGATAAAAACCTTGCCCATAAAATTTATATCCTCATAGAGAGTTTTGAGAAAATCCTATTTGTTATAAAATGAGATAAAGAAGAAATTATTATCCATAGTAGTGATTACCATTCTATCTTTTGGCCTCCAATTTATAGCCACCTAGTTTCTAAAATGTTCAACACCAGAATGAAACCCATTTCATCTAGCCAATAGTGATAAATCTAGTCACTCTTTTTCTTCCACCACCAAATCTAGGACTAAGAGATAAATACCTTCCTCTTAATTTTTAGGAAACAAATCCATTTATTGATCGTTAGTATTTTGATGAGTTTTGTTATATTATTTGGGACTTTGAAATTATGATTTTGAATGAACATATTATTAAATATAATTCAAAATTTATTTCTACAATTATTTCAAATTTCAAAACAAGTCAAATTTAAGAATAAGATAAATGATGGTAGATTCCCAATGAAAAATGATGCCAAGAATGTAATAAATACCATAAAATGACCATCTTAAAATCTTATATCAGTCTAGTGAAGAAAAACAAGAGAATTCACCTCTTAATAACTTTTAAAGAAATCACTTAAGAACAAAATGACTATCTCACCTCAAGTGAGACTATTAGATACTTTGATATCTTTACCAGAACAATTTCATATCAATGCATTTTTTAATTATCATAGATTTTGAAGACATTTAAAAAATATGTGCATCTCATTCAAGAATTATATTTAAGATCTGATTGAGATCAACTAAATTTAAATAGAAGGATCAAATAATTCCATAAATAATGTTAATAAATTAATAGCTCTTCCAAATCAACATTTGTGTTGGGATGAATAACCAGAAGCACACAATTGATTACCAAGCAACTTAACATGCGGAAATTAACCAGAATACACAAGTAACTAGAATTCAGAAATAACACATGATATGAGAGACAATACACAACTTGTATTAAAAATCTTTCAGAAGGAAATACAACAAAGAAGGCTGCCACAGTTCTTCTTCCTTACACACCTCTAGGGCTCCCACACCTCTAGGGCATAAACAGTAAATCTTCCCTCAAAGCTCTCTCTCCTAGGTCCCAACACCCAACTCAAACACAGAGTTGGTGTTCACCTTACACCTATGCTCCATGCACTCCACAAGTGCTCCACTCACTCCACAAGTACACACTGTACTCCAAGTAGATCCCCCCTGATTTTGCTCCCTATTGTGTTGCTGTCCTATTTGATCTTGCACACCTGCAAATCAATCTAGTTCTACACACCTGTGAACCTTGACCTTGCACACACATACACCTGCAAATCAATGATCTTACTTACCATGCAGATCTCCTATAGAATCCATGCTCACATGATGACCAAGATCATACATACATGAAGAACCCTGCTGATTCTCCAATCCAACACCCACACATGGTACTGTGGCACTACGAGGAACACACCATTGCTCTCTTCTCTCTGAAGGAGCTTATTTGCTCTCTTACTCTCTAGCACACATTTACAATACAACCAATGAATCTCTTAAATAGATCTCATGCAAACAATAATTAGACACCTAATTACAATAATTAGATCTGCAGCTCTCAGTCTAAAATTGGCTCTCAACATGCAAACACTTGGTTCGTTAGCTAACTGCCCGTAACATACTCAGCTTGAACCACATAGGTGACCGACGTCGGTCCCTGTCTGCCTGGGGGTGCCGACGCCAGCCAACTTCTGACTGAAGTCAGTTGCCTTCATGTCTCCTCCCTGTTGACGTCAGTTGGCCTAACGGACGCCGGTGATAGTAACACTCAACAACCTTCCTGAAACCTCCTCCAATGTCTGCATCAGTGAAGCTTTTAGCTCCACAACCTAACAATCTCCCACTTGGAGATAAATAGCTGCACTATACCTGTACCTATACCTTGTCTAATCTATTTCTTGGCTTGTATCCCTCTTCAAGCTCAATCCTGAAGATAACCCACCACACAACCTGTGGTGCACATCCTATCATCCGAGTACCCTGCCACATCCAAACCTACAATCCCATGTAGTGAAGTCCTGATCCTGAATAACATGAATCCTTGTTGCTGGTCCCTCTCAAATACTTGAGAACCCACTTCTCTGAATTGGCTCCTAACTCTCTGACAATACCCACTACTTGGGCAAACTCAGGCCTATACCAGACCTCATGTGATTTCAGACACTTAACTGTCTAGCCCTTAGGGTGCTCTAATTCTACATCCTGAACCTTGCCAACACCTGATTCACATCAGCTCCCACTCGAGAAAAAATCAACCTGTGATCTCCATGTCTCCCATGCCAAAGAATTTCACTGCTCCAAATTCTTCATATCAAATCACTGAACTAATCTTACCCTTAGCTCAGCAAAACCCTGTATGTACAAACCTGCTAGCTAGCGTACCATCCACATATAGCAACAAAATGATGTTGCAATCACCATCCCCCTGGTAAGACAAACCATAGTAGTTACCCTGACATTGACTAAAGTCATGCTTTGTCATCCCCCTGTCAAAACCTGTACAACTATCCTGCAGCTTCCTCAAGACCATATGCCCTGGTCTTCTTTCTCATGTGTCCATTCTCTCTATTCTTCAACTAAGGTATCCATTCATCTCTATGCTTTCATACCTACTGGCAACCCTACCAAATCTTTGCTTGGTTCTGCAATCTCTCCATGCCATGCTCCCACTGTTTCCTGGATCCTTCCTGATCTGCAGTTAGAAACTAGTATAAAGAAGAGGAACAATGAATTTGAGGCTTACTTACCACCTTCAATCCTCCATATGGGCATTTGAGACTCCTTGATAGCTTGCTGTCTATCCAAAATCTGTTACAGTGACCAACCTCGATCACCACACAGTCTACATCCAACTGACGTCAGTTCCATGCGCCTATCCTAACTACCAACCCTATCGACGTCGGTGTCCTCCTGATGCCGACATTGGTCCTCGTGACCGATGTTGGTCTTACCTCCTGTCGACGTCAATTTTTATACCAATGCTGGTATGTGTGTTTTCTTATGAGTGATGACTTTTTTTCCCTGTGAGCTCCTTTGAATCAAAACCCATGTCCAAATTGCCCTGCTCAGAAGTATCTAGCCCCATCCACTGGTCTCTATCCACCATCTCCTCCATAAACACCAAGGCTTTCCAGTTTTAAGCCTATTAAATATATCTATCTTCCACTTAAGAACATGCATCTCCTTCTTACTCATGTGACCAAGCCTACGAAGCCACGTCTCTGCAACAGAAGAAGAAATAGTAATATAAACAAGTAGATAAAGAGTACCTATTTTCTTACCACCAGCTAATTCAAGTGCATCCACTGTGAGAGTTCTTATGCATCTCTCATCACCCAATTTTTTTGAATAAATTAGCCACATCTCTAAACCTGGGACCTGCATGACCTCCTTCAACACCCATGTGTTGGCCGCCTACAATTTCAGCTTCACTTCCCCTTTGACAATTCTTTGGCAAGGCTCACCAGCTCCTCTCCCTGGGGCTGCATGGAAAGAGGCAACATAATCTGTTATCCAAGATTCAAATTTATCCAAGAAACCTCCCAGAGCATCCTGTGCAACAACACCTGCAACATCTGCATCTTTAGTTCCTTCATGCTGATCTGCGACCAACCAACAATATGCTTTTACCTGCTCTTTCTTTCCATAGGACCGTAAGTGACCATCTGTGCTTTTCAACTCCTCCATTCTTAGCTTACTTTGATATGCCATTGCTCTAATCCCACTCAATCAGAAACCCCTGAGAGTGACCTGTAACCAAACACAAAACCTGCTCCCTGCAACCTTAGCTCTGATACCACGTGTTGGGATGAATAACCAGAAGCACACAATTGATTACCAAGCAAATTAACATGCAAAAATTAACCAGAATACACAAGTAACTAGAATTTATAAATAACACATGATATGAGAGACAATACACAACTTGTATTAAAACTCTTTCAGAAGGAAATACAACAAAGAAGGCTGCCACAATTCTTCTTCCTTACACACCTCTAGGGCTCCCACACCTCTAGGGCATAAACAGTAAATATTCCCTCAAATCTCTCTCTCCTAGGTCCCAACACCTAACTCAAACACAGAGTTGGTATTCACCTTACACCTGTACTCCACGCACTCCATAAGTGATCCATGCACTCCACAAGTACACACTGTACTCCAAATAGATCCCCCCTAATTCTGCTCCTTGTTGTGTTGCTGTCCTATCTAATCTTGCACACCTACAAATCAATCTAGTTCTGCACACCTATGAACCTTGACCTTGCACACACATAAACCTGCAAATCAATGATCTTACTTACCATGCAGATCTCCTATAGAAGCCATGCTCACCTGATGACCAAGATCATACATACATGAAGAACCCTGCTGATTCTCCAATCCAGCACCCACACATGGTACTGTGGCACTAGGAGGAACACACCATTGCTCTCTTCTCTCTGAAGGATCTTATTTGCTCTCTTACTCTCTAGCACATGTTTACAATACAACCAATGAGTCTCTTAAATAGATCTCATGAAAACAATAATTAAACACTTAATTACAATAATTAGATTCGTAGCTCTCAGTCTAAAATTGGCTCTCAACATGCAAACACTTGGTTCGTTAGCTAACTTCCTGTAACATACTCAACTCAAACCACACAGGTGATCGACGTTGGTCCCTGTCTACCTGGGGGTGTCGACGCCGGCTGAATTTTGACCGACGTCGGTTGTCTTCCTGTCTCCTCCCTGCCGATGTCAGTTGGCCTGACCGACACTGGTGACAGTAACACTCAACAACCTTCCTGAAACCTCCTCCAATGTCTGCATCAGTGAAGCTTTTAGCTCCACAACCTAACAATTTGAAGATGTTTACAAACCTTTTTTCAAATTAAAAAAAATGGAAAAGGAAATGTATAAAGGAATATTCTAAAACTTGGGACTTCTAAAAGTCCCCAAAAATAATGAATTTTATTTCAAATATATGGGAATCATTACAAATAAATGGGACTAGTTAAAAATAAATGAGACTTATGATATATAAGTGATTAGTAATATTATAGATAATTATTTATATTTTAATAATTACTAAATTAATTTAGACATAATAAATTTATGAACATTTTATTTCTCATTATGTATCTAGATAATTATATTCTTGAATTTTAAGATGAGAAAATCAATGTGACTATACACCAAACCCTAATTTTTATACTTTTATAAGTTACCTAGCCATCCATTATCTTAAATGAAATTGAGTCCCATCCTTCCCTTAAAGTGTTGCTAGATATGGGAGAGGTGAACCCTAAAATTATCCATTATAAAGGGGGAGGACCTATCCCTAAATGGGATCGTAGGTCTATCACTATAAAAATCTCCTCAACTAAAAATCTTGACTCAGATGAGGAATGTATAGCTATCTCAATTAGGCTATCCAAGTAAACCAAGGATTTGAAGTCCTTGGACACTGGCCAAACTTTAAAATCAGTCCTAACCTCTGAAAAAGAGTACCCTAAGTTTAAATTAGACAAAGGAAAAGATAATGTGGATACTACATAACTTAAGTCAAATAATATTGGTAAAGATATTATTGACCCTCAAGTTGACCCCCATCCCTCGTACTTTACTTATTTGGACCTAGAGGATTGAAATTCCTCATCTACTAAGTCTATTCCAATCCCTAAGGGAAAGAAGAAGACTATGAAATATGAATACCAAGTAGAGAGAATTGAGAAATTAGAGATGTCCCTTGAAATATAAATGGGTATAATAAAAGGATTATTCAATGAGGATAATAAGCTAAAAACATAATTCAAGCATATGAAATTATAGATAGATAGGGAAAATACCACCAAAATAATAGGGCCTAAAGAAGGTATTATTCATTGGGATCTATTCCAAACTATATTAATATTAGAGAAGATATGATAATGATAACAATAATTTAGAGAGAGTGGAGAAGGGAGTTTTAATCTGTCAAAGGGATAGTGGAGTAGGTGAGGTCAATCAACAAGGCCATCATAAAAAACCATACTTTTGCCTTCAAGACTTTTCAAAAGAATTAAAAGGAGATGAAATAAGGGGAACCTCAAGATGACCCCAATAAGATAATGATGGGTAACAAGAGGAAACAAAGGGTATAAATAGAGTTGACCAAGGAGACATCATTCGTAAACTAGTTCCAAATGTTAAATGAAGATTGGGAGGTAGTGGAGAGTCTTTATGATCTTGATTTCCACTAGCTCTTTGCTATACTTATATTTATGTTATTTCCACTTTGTAGATGTTATGTTAATAGGAGGTTTTTTTGTTGATTTACTATTGTAGTTTGGTTTCTATGAATTTTGCATAGCTTGTTTCTTGTTTGATTTATGTTTTTATTGATATCTTACTATATCTTCTCTAGTTTTTGTAAAAGGGTATGGGCCCTTTCAAACATCATATTTAACCAATACTAATTTTTTTACTTAATTAAAATAATTATTAGTGTGTCTATAGGATTATTCACAAGTGATATTTTCACAATGTTCGCTTAGTCAATTAGAACACATCAAATGAAACATACTTGAGCCTAAGACATCATGAGCATACAAAAATTAAGATTTCAATGCTAAGATTAAATCAATATAATGAAAAAATTCATTGGAACTCATCTTTTTATAGGATTTTCCTTAGATATAGCATCAATAGGTTTTTTTCAATGCTAAATTATGTTGAAACATCTCTTTTGAAGCTATGAACTAGTTGAATTTAGAAAAAATAGAATAGGTGATGCATAAGAGAACTTAAGAATTTTTTAGCACTTTGTTGTATATATATTAAGCATTTAAGTTTTAATGTGAGGAGGTCTATTTAAGAAATTTAGGATGAATGAGGACCTTTCATATTAACTCTAAGATGAATGGATATAAATGAGCCCTCAATAATGCACATGGATCACTAATATGAGCCCTTCATATTGCTCAAGATGAATGGTGAATGATGGATCTTGAAAATATTGAAGAAAAATTAATATGAGCCCTCCATCTAGAATGAAATATGGAGGGGGGTGGATTGTCATCAAAATATTATTCTGAGGTTCAATCTGGACCCTTCATATTATTTCCAATATTAAGGATCAAGAATAAATCCCAAGAAAGCACATGGATATCTAATGTGGAATCTTCATCTTGTCTCCAAGATGAAGGATGGGGAATAATATTGTATATTAATTATTTTAATAAATTAATTGGTTCACAAATGAATGTTTAATAGGATCTCAAGGTTACTTCTTAAATTAAGATGCCTTTTGGAGAGAAAAGAGGAATTAATTGAAATAAAATTATAATTTGATTTACAATAGAAATATAATTAGAAGAATGATTTGGAGAAGAAGGAATTAATTGTATTAATTGATCAATAAATGGGAATTAGTAAATTGACCAAAATAGAATAATTGACCAAAGAAATTAATCAGAATGATAATTGAACAGATATAATACCATGAATTATCCCACCTAAGGATGCCCCAAGGTGAATTTGAATGCATACGTTAGATGAACAAATGAATTAAACTAGAATTGTGTGTCATTGCAAGAAGTTTATTCTAATTTATAATTTTGACATGAAAGTGATGAAAATGGAGTGTCTATATTTGAACCTATTTTATAAGGTGTTGTGAGTTGTAAATGAAGTAAAGTCTTCTCAAACACTAATAAAAGTCATTAAAATAAATAAAATTTATGGATGTTAAATTTGATGAACTTGATAAATGTGTTCACAAAATGGATTTAACATCCCAAAGTAGTGCTTGATAAGCTCTAGATTCCCCCTTGATGGGAGAGTCATAATTTCTTTGGATGTGTGGACCTATTAAAAGATGAAATAATATTGTATAAGTGGTAGAATAAGAGAAAATGAAACAGATAGGTGAAAATAGGAAGAAAAATGGATCTCGAGGCTAAAAATAAGCCTCTTGAGAAAAAAAAAGTGCGTGAGGGATTTTTTTTAAATAAAAGGTTATAGATTCACCTTGGAGGAAAAATTAGTTCATTTTCACCCTAGTCTTTCAAAATTTACCTCTGAGATTTCATGAAAAAGTGACTTGGATAAAATGGCTCATAGATTATGTTTGAGGTCACTTCAAGACCGCGATCGAGACTATAAATGACCATGAGGAGTTGGACCATTAGTAAGTACACTTTTTTTTTTTATGAATTTGTCATTTAAGTGAATTTATTACTCATAGAAGTAAGAAAATGAACAAATTCACCATTTTCAAAATGATGAATTCACCCATGTAATTGGAAAATTTGTATAAGAAAATGGACAATTGGTAAATAAAATAGTGAATTCATCTATGAAAATAGTGAATTGGCACTTAAAAAATAGTGAAATAATAAAATGTCAAAATGACATAGAGTATTTTTTTGGAAACAGTGAATAGGTCTATCAAAATGATCAATTAGTCTATTGAAATGGTGATTTTGCCATTAAAATGCTGAAAATGTTAAGAGACCTTTGACTTCATCCAAATAGATAAATAGAATATAGAAAGCATGAATTGGTTGAGAAAATGGTGAGATGGATGTAATAAATGATAAAATGGAACAACATGAATTTGAATCACCAATTGGTGAAATGGATGGCATAAATAGTGAAATCATCAAGTAAAAAACAATTTTTTTAAAGAAATAATCAAAATTGTCATGAAAACAATAAAATGGTCCATAACCTATTTAATAATGAATAAATCATAGAAATGGTGAAATAGGCCTATTAAATGGTGAATTCAACTAAAAATTACAAAAATTTCCTAATTACACAGAAGAACAAAAATTGAATAAGGATGGAAAAGAGAAAGTGATTTACAAAGTTGAACAAGACTAGATGAAATGGTTATGTTATAAAAATAGATGTGATTAGCAAATATAAATGTGACTGAATTAGTGATAAAGAATTGAGTTTTTGTGACCTTTATTGGATTATAGGATTAGGTGGACATGTTTATAGCTCATGAGAGACACATCCTTAGACAACTAGTGGTATGGATAGGTGACATGTCTAGGTTCTTTGATGTGATTGGCCCCTGCACATGATGAGGATGTTATCGATTTAAGTAGATTGGGAATTGATGAACACACATTAGAATGATAGAGATATAAAATTTTTACCTTATAGTTACTTATATGTGAGATTATTATAACCTTAAAGGATGTCTTTCAAATTTTACAAGTACCAATCAGAGGATGTCCCTTAAACTGGCTTGCCTTAAAGCACAAATAAAATGCATTGGAGGACTTAATAAAGCCCATGGACATTGAGATGGTTTCAAGTGTTTACATAAACATATATGAGATTGAGCTTGTGATGGACATACTATGAGATGGAACTATGGAGGCCAATGTTATATTATCAATTATATTTTATAGGATATTTATAGTTCTCATGGCTATTGTTAGCAACATACTATGACTTGAAAAGAGTGGTCATTTTTTTCATATGGGATTAGGAGTGGTTAGGGATATTCTAGAAGATACAATGGTTTTTTTTGGGTCCCAATGATTTTTTCATAGTTATATCATGATATTCATTGTGTTGTATATCAAGGAAAGCATAACATTGGTCTAGTGACACTACTCTAGGTTTAGGCATGGGAACATATATTGATTGAGAGACCTATGGGGAGATAAAATAAAAAGAGACTACAGGAGACTATGGATTATGGGTGGTATCAAGTGGTTCTAAGGCTTATGAGGCACCAAGGAGAGATATGATATTATAGGCAAGTTATAAATGAGATGACAAATGCAAATTTGACATCGAGGTCATAATTAGATATTCAATTTTAGTGGCCAAAGGATGTAGAGTACATGATTTATACAACCATTGTGGGTTATATTATTATTATTTGGTAGGATTAATTTATAGAGTTATATAAGCTAGATAGAATACAATGATAGTTTAGTTTATATCAAGATGTACCTTCAAGAACTCATTAGTTTGTGCACACAGTTAGAGAGACACAATAGTGGGGACCAGAACCTAATCATATTAAGGCAGGGGAAAGATTTGGGTTGTTTTCATAGGTGGCTTGGGTTTATATAGGAGGGATATTAGATGTAGGAATTACTTATTCATATATAACATGGTGGGCCCAACATAAATCAGTGAGATTAAATATTGTAATAGGTGAAGATCAGGGATAGGTATAGGGAGCTTATCAGGCACATATTCTATTATGGGATTGGTGTCCTAGTCTCATATCAATGGATGTAGAATATATATGAGAGGAAGAGGTTGGAGAGGATGAGGGAGATGAGGGAGAGGAACAGGGAGAGGTGAGAGAGGAAGATATGGAGGTGGAGATAGAGTATGTAGAGGAGGAGGTAGAATCAACATGGATGAGGAGATGGTAGATGTGGAAATTTTAGATGAAAATTTGGGTATAAATATGAACTAAGATTTTGGGTAGGATGGCCCATTTATACCAATAGTATCTTTTGAGTCTCAATCTCTGATTGATATATTGAGGTAGAAGATCAATTTTAGAGAGACTGATATTACATGGTTATAAGAATGATTAGATCATTGATCACAACAATTATCCATAGCTCATGTTCAAATTAGTTTTGATTAGGTAGAGATGAAGAATGATAAAATCATCAATCACAACAATTATCCATAGCTCATGGTCAAGTTAGTGTCGCTTAGGTAGAGATATTTAGGCTAAAATTAGAGGTGAGTTATATTCTTTAGATACAGGCACAACTTACCATTGAGAGGAAAAATGATGTTGTAATATAGAGCCAAGCTTAGGTTATTGCTTAGAGGGATTCTTCTATAACTATGTAGGATTTGGTACAATTATAGAGAGATACAATCTAGACATGATTGGCCAGAGTATAGATAGAGCTTGATGATGCCCATGATATTATGATAGAGATAGGATTGTTACAAAATTTTGAGAGGAACCTTTAGGCTAAAGACAAGACAAGCTATTATAGGAGCCTATATGAGGTAGTAGTACCAACTAAAACCAAGAGACCTAATTTTTTAGAGTACAATTCACAATGATCAACATCTAAATTAGGTTGATCTCATATGACTTTGACATTAGCTAGTTCAGTAGCCTAACTACCTCTTGAATCATCAACCATGGGTCTTTCAGTATAGATGAACCCATCATAATACATGATAGGAGATAACTCTCATCATGAGGATACACCAAATAGATCCAACAAATATGGGTATAGCTAGAGTGGAATTTTTGAAGCACAGTTTCATACTTTTGATTTATGAGATTTAATTATTTATATGATGTACTTGGATGATCCAAGATGTACATGTATTATTATTAATGTATATGACTCGTTTAGATGTATATATGGACATTTTATGTTTTTGGTACATGAGATTTATGATGTGTACTCTAATATCTGATGTGATGCTTATTTCATTTACTTATGTCTCTTTTACTTAGATTAGACAAGATTTATATGTCTTTGATTTCTAGGTGTTCCTAACTATTAGTATTGATGAGATAAATAGAGGATTGTGATGTTAGATATATATGTTTGATTGTGACATTGATATGTGACTAAACTATTTGAAGCTTGATTTTTAATATTGTACATGAAAGTATGCATCATAATTTAGCAAGAATCATGAGAACATTCATTTGTCAAAATGCATAAAATTTTGAATTTAAAATACAAATGTATACAACTTAAAACAAGTTATGGAAAATCTATATTTAATGTAAAATAGAATGCACTTAAATATATTCTAATTTAGACACAAATGTTCACAAATTAAAATCTTGATATGACTAATCAATATTTAAGTGAAAAGCATAATGTACTAAATTAAGGCAACCAAGTAAAAAAATAACACACAAATAAGCAAACAAATAAACATCACACAAGCTAAAGAAAGTAAATATTCAATTTGGAAATTAGTGAGTGTGACAATAAGGTGTTACTCATTGATACCAAGGGTATGACAAAATATTTATGACCTAGGGGAATAGAAGAATAAGGAAGGGGTGGTTGAGTTGAATCTAAATGCCTCATGCAAGTGCACCACCTACATAATCCTATGAAATTCAAGCTAAATGTATTTATCCAAAGGATTTAGGAAAGAAAAAAATGATGACAAGTTAAGAAGAAAAATTATAGAGGAAAATAGGAAAAGACTCCCAACATGTCGAGAGCATAAAAGGAACAGGCTACCCAAAATGACAATGGATATGCTCATAAAAATGTTAAGAACATGGGATTAGGGATAACCAAGCTATCTTTAGAGAACTAAGAATTTCCTACATAGTCCAATTAAATAAATCCATTGTAGTTTAACTAAAATTGGGAATATAAAATGATAAGTATGAATAGGACAAGAAATGGAATGGTTAAACTCGTAAAATGGTGAGAGTGTGAAATATGAAGACTCATATAATGATGAGAGTGTGACTTAGAATGATTTTAAATTGGTGATAATGTGACTTAGGATTCTCATAAAATGGTGAGATCATAAATTAGGATTCTTAAAAAATGGATAGAGTGTAAATTAGGATGCTTGTAAAATGGCTAGAGTGTAGCTTAGGATGCTCATAAAATAGCGAGTGTAAGAATTTGATCCCACTTTTGAGATGTTGTACTCATGAGGATATGGAAATAATCTATGAGGTACTTAATTATGTGCCACCTAACTTCAAGAAAATATAAAATCCAAGTCAATTAAAAGGATGACAACTAATCAATTAAGTCCTATTAGAGATGGACATAGATGGGGAACTTTGTGGGATACTGAGCCAAGTAACTTTTTAGGGTTTTTACACATAAGGGAATATTTAGATTTTTAGGGATTTTTATAATATTTGAACTATTTGGATATTTATGGAATATGATATAAACAATATTATTTTGAATAAAAATATATAAGGAATGGGAAAAGATAACTCTTGAAACACCAATCAAAGCAAAAGGGGGATCATGGGTGTGAGAACTCAATAATGAATAGGAAATGTGAAAGGGTTATCCATACATTTGTAACTTAGGGAATACCATTAAACATAAAATTTAGAATAAGATATAAATCCTTCTCTTGAAATAATTAATTCATATTTTAAGGGGGTGAATGAGGGAATGAAAACAAGAATAGCTAGGAACACAAGGGAATAATAAAAGTTAGACAAGCTAAAAAATCATGACGTGCCTTATTTTGACATTTGTCATGCAAAGAGATTCAAACATAATCCATTCTATATTTATGTTATAATCCTTATAAATTTTTATATGATTCACCTATTATACCTCTACAATCTTAATCTAATCAAGGTAGTAATAAGAAAAGGAAGTGAGGAAAAGTAAAAGGATGCACTCAAACAAGGGCCAAAAAATTAGGGAAAATAAAATGGGATAGATATGCCCCAAAGTAGGAAAATTGATAGACAAGGATCATGATAATTTAAGCATAAAAATGATTAAGATGCATAATTTTCATTGGCTTATCTAATTCATCACCTTCTAGAGTAACCAACCTATATGCACCATCCATGTAGTTAGCTATAACAATGAAGGGTCCAAACCAATTAAGTTCAAAATTAACTTTCTTTTCCCAATTAAGATTCATAGTATTATTTTTTCAAGCATAAGATCACCAAGATCAAAATTTTGAGAGATAATTCACTTATTATAGCCATGACATAGTCGATTTTGATAGGACTTAAGATGATTTAGGGTGGCTAGCATTTTCTCATATAGAAGCTCCAGATCTGATAATCTAGTCACTCGTTAGTCTCATTAATTAAGAATATTCTATAGTGAAAATTTCAAGGAGGGAAGCTTGATATCAATAGGAAGAATTACTTTAGATCCATAGACTAGGGAATAAGGTGTTGCACCAATAGGAGTGTAAACATTAGTCTAGTATGCCCACAAGGCTAGGACTATTTTCAAATACCAATCATAGCCAACTTCATTGACAATATTTTTAAGGTTTTTAATAATGGTTTTATTGGATTATTCATCTTGGAAATTACCACAAGGGTAATAAGGAGTGGAAAACTTGTTCTTAATATGTAACTTGAAATATTTGGTAGTAGCAAGGATATGCTTGTGTCCATCTAAAGAAGTAGGGTTAAACTTTCCTATGAGATCAAGCCCCATGTTGAAAATAGCCAAGGAGTCATAATAGGTTAATGTGCATGAAATAAAGCATGAATTAGATCACCATTTTTTTGACATGTTAGACATTTATTAACATAAACACATGCATCTACTTCCATATTAGGCCAATAATATCCAATATGAAGGATATTTTTACAGATGACCATATTGCTAGTGTGTGCCAAACTAATCCCTTTATGAACTTCCCTAAGCATTATGTCATATTATCCGATATTTAAATAATTAAGTAGAGTTCCATCATATCCCCTAAGATAGAGCATGTTACTAATTATGGTGTAATGGGAAGAATTTTGGATAAAGGATTTTTTATGGTTACAGTATAGATCAGGTGGAATGATTTGATCATGGAGATAGGAATAAATGTCAGTGTACCAAGGGGAATTATGACCAATAATTGCACATATCATCTCAAAATATAAATTTTCATATATTGGAATAAGAATATTTATAATTATAAATTGATACTCTTTTATAAAAGGCAAAAGTGCAATCATGGATCCAATATTAACCACAACATTGGTAGACTTATTATTAGATCGAAGAACTTGTTTGAATTAAATGGATTCACATTTAAGCTTGAGATCATTTACCATGCCTTTGTAAGGAAATTTTTTTTCATCCTTTGTTAAATATTGATTTGTAGATTGATTTATAATTAGATATGAATCCCTATATACTTTCAAATGTTGAACATTCCACTGTATTACAAGATAAAACCCATCAAGCAAATCCTCATATTCAGAGATGTTATTTGTGCATGTAAATCTAATATAGAAAGCCTTATGAATAAGATCACCCTGTGGAATGATGAATATTATTCCTGATCTTGATCCATGATATGTGAAATATCCATCAAAATAAAGCTTCCATTTTTTAGCTTCACCTAGTCATAATAGAATCATCAAGAAAGTACACTGTAAAAGGAGTAAAATATTAGAGATGTGCTTTGACCAGTTGATCAGATAATACTTGGCCTTTGATATCTTTCTAATGTGTATATTCAATATCATATTCACTAAGCAACATGATCCATTTAGACATTCAACTAGTTAGAGCTGATTTTTCTAATAGATATTTCAAAGGATCCATTTTGGCAATCAACATGGTCTTATTGTTCAGCATGTAATGTCTAAGATTCTAAGAAGTTAAAACTAATACAAGACAAGATTTTTCTATTTGAGTATAATTTTACTCATAAGATAATAATGTTTGACTTAGATAATACATAGTTATTTTTTTTCCCTTGATCATCATGTTGGGAAAGGAGTGCCCCCAAGGCACTAGTAGTTGTATAAATTTAAAATAATAAAGGTTTTCCCGACACTGGTGGAATAAGTATTGGAGGATTTGCTAGATATTTCTTAAATTTCTCAAAAGTTTCTTGGCATTCAACATTTCAATGAAATGTATTGAGCTTCTTTAAAATATGTGTGAATGGATGATAAGTATCACAAAGTTGGGAGATAAAGCATCTAATAGCCTATATTTTACCCTATAGTCTATGTAGTTGTTTCAAATTGGAAGGATGAAACATCTAAGTAATAGCTCAAAATTTGGCTTGATCAACATCAATTCCCCTATGAGATATAATCAGACCTAATTTTTTTCTAGATGTAACCCCAAAAATACACTTTTTTATAGTTGGGACACACTTTATATTCATAGATCCTTTCAAATATTCATCTTAATAATTCTATATGCTCTACAAAAGTTTTTGATTTTCCTATAATATCATCGATATAGTTGTTATCTATCTAATTTACATCCCTAGGAAGGTTGTTCAAGCCTTCCTAACTAGATGATATCATGGGAACAATCCTAGGTTGTGGGTGACCTACTAAGTGGATTGAACCTCTAGGTTGGGATAACTCCCTTGATGCTTCACTCAAAAACTATAAAAACTTATCACACTTGCAAAGAAAAGGGATATAAATGAAATAAAACTAATAATCAAACATGGAGGTGATGCACCAAATATAGATTTCTCAACTTACTATTGATTTCACTATGAAATGATCAGTTATAATATGATTTCATAACTTACAATTATCTCTTACCACACTAGTGTTTCTATGTGAAGGTTATAGATATTACAAAAGATAAGGTAATTAGTCAAGAGGCCTAAAAGTATGTTGGGTGAATATTTTGTTGACCAGCTAACTAGCATTCAAGATAGTTCCTATCACCACAACATAGGTAGATTGGTCATCCAGATGTGCAGGTTTACTACATCAACCAAAGACAAATCTCTCCTCTCATCAAGGGGAGGTTCCCTATTAAATATGTGGAGATATATACAATATAAATAAGCAAAAAGTAAGACACAGGGGTGGGAAAAACAATCCATCTCTCTTATTTTAGAGATGATGTACACAGACAAAGGAGAAAATCTTGGCTATAAATGCTGAAGGCACTTCTCTTCTTTTAGAAGTGTCCTTACAAGAAATAGCAGGAGTTTCTTTCAGATAGTGAAATACCAGTAATCAAAAGAACATAGGAACAATAGGATGAAATATAGCTCAAAGTATCCACCTCAACTACCCAAAGAGTGTATCACAAAGGATAATGGGTGCACAAAGTCACCCCAAAATCCTCAACACAAAAAGGAAAGGAAAACACAGACTGAAATCAATTGTGAAAGCACAAGGTCTTCTCACAGTTGGTTTCAAGACACTTCTTTGTTACCTTCAGTAATTTTGTGCACCAAATTAAATGAATAAGGACACCTTCAGATGACACAAGTCAGAATAGCACAAAGTTTGTGAAAAACCTATTTTCTCATTCAGATAACAATGGAAATGAAATTACAACCTGAGCTCAAAGTCTCAGTCTTCTTCTTTCAAAATGGGCAGAGTTTTGCTCTTGTAAAAATGAGAAGTATCCATTACAAATGAGAGAACTAACAAACTTATAGCCACTACGCAAGGATTGGCACCTTTTTCCATGGGACGACCCATGCTACAGTCAATGTCTTTAATGCGTCTCTAGTTTTGTCTAGAGAGACCATGATGAGAACAATGCGCTACCATAACTATGGCATGTCCCTTCATCTAACATCTATATTCCTTGGTATGGACTATCTGGTCCTTTCTCTGATGTCTACATAGCTATCCAATTCACCATTACTTCATGGAAGAAAAAAATAGGCTTGCATCCTTAGTTTGGTGCACTCACAAGTCTACTTGATCCACTGTTTCACCTACTAGAAATAACTCTTTCAAAGATATTTATGATCCTTTGGTCTCGCTCCTCTCTTCACTACTTAAGTGCTTCTTTACTCTTTATAGCCCTTCTTACCTAAGTCTTTGGGGGGTCCTTTCTTCATCTTTGACAAGTGGCAATTTATGTTGTTATGAAACTCATTAGAAACTTATGGAAAATGGGGTCCACGACATGTTTTGCTCGAGCAACTCCAAAAGGGGAACATGGATGCAAATACTTGTCACATTTCACTGAGTCATAATAGGACACATGATGTATTCTGCTTAACTTATAGATGCTTTAGAAACCTTTGGGGGTCCTACAGAAGATGACACGTGGTGGCTTCCACTCTGCTTTATAATGGACACGCAGTGGCTTCTGCTGCACTTTGTCTTTTTCCATCGGGTGATTTTTCACTAGCTTTTTCTCTTCAGTCGAGATTTTCCTTTGCTTTCTTCAGGCTCTCTTCTCAGGTGAATTCCTTCAGACAATTTGTCTGAAGGACTCTACTTTGCCTTTTGCCTTGTTCAATTTTTTGAAGGAGTTCACTTTGTTCATTTTGTCTCGTAGCCCTTTGCAAGGGCACTTGACTTGATTCACGGCCCTTCATAGGGGCATTTTTTCCTTCGACTGTGGGGCCACCCCTTGAACCTGCTAATTGAACTAGCCGATTGAACCAATTTTGGTTTAACGATTCAACAGTTCATTCTTTTGCACCAAGCGCATTGAACCAACTTGGTCATTAAACCCATTGAACCTTTGAACCAAAGTGGTTCAAAGTTTAATGGTTTAAGCCTAAGTCCTTTATTATTTGCTGATTGAAATCCTTTGATTGAACCGAGGCGCTGAACCAATCCTGGAAATGACTAAGTGTTAGAAGCTTGTTCTTTTGACTGATCTTGCCTGCAGAAGCTTTTTTAACCTGTTGAACCTATGAATCCCCTTTACAAAAAAAGATTAAAAATGAGGAATTTGAAAGATCAGAACAAATTTTGAGAAGGGAAGAGAGAAATTTTGGTTTGTAGGTTGTCCCAAAAAAATGAATGGCATTTTTTTGGGACAACAACTGGCTCCAGTTGGGGAACTACCTTTAGTTGGAAACTTGAAACATAGCTGAGGGGAGTAGAAAATAGAATCTCCAGTGCCTTGAAGTGTGCCATTGGGCTATGGAGTCACACTACCCAAGAAGAAAGGTTCCAAAAATGAAAATGAAATGAACAAAACAAAGCAAAAGACTATATAAATATACATATGTACAGGGGACTCATCTGATACTTCAAGAATTTAAGTACTTCTAATGCTACTCCTTGTGAGGTGAAGAAAAGGGGATGCCATCCTGATAAACCAGAAGGAAACCATTCTGTCCCCAAAAATGGTGATGGGTGAATGGAGCTCTCCACCAGGAAACCAATTTTTTGCATCTTCCTCTTTGCTCTTTCTTCTTCTTTCCCCATGGTGGGATGTGGTCTTCAAACTGAGAACCATAACTCCTTGCTCTCTCTACGAAGAGTTGCTTTAGCTGACATCAGAATACAATAGTATGGTCCACCATCATAACTTGCTATTCTGCTAGTTCAGTCCAGCACATGCTTTGATTGTCAGCATCAAACTCTTGACAAACCATCAACTCAACATCTCCTTTGGTGTGAAGGAGTTTGACCTCTTCACCCTGAGCAGTTTTCAATTCGAGCAATAGAGATTTGCATCCAGCTATGGAAGAATTGCTTCCATCAAATTATAGGATCCAAGCATCATCAAAAGCTGATATTCTATCAGATTTCTCTTCATGGGAGATGGAAGATCCTTCTTGATTTGTACTACACCCTACCAATTTTTTTGATGCCTTGTTTGGATGAAATCCTAGATTGAAAGCTACAGGACTTTCATCAGCTGGGACATGGGTGTCCTCTATGGTCAAGAAGTAATTACCCCTGCTTGAAGGCTCAAATAGAATTTGAGCAGTAGGGGCTGACGTTTGTGTAACCACAATCTTTGCCTCAGACAGGTCCACACCTGGTTCTCTACTAATGTTTAATTGCTTAGGATTGGCTTGCAGGGATTCAAACTCAGTCTTTTGAATTTTGGATTTCTTGACATGATCAATCATGTTAAATGACTGAGATGGACTTGGAAGAGAGGATGGGAGTTCATCCTTTTGGTTTTTCTGAGGGGGAGGACTGATCTACGAATTTGAAGTAGAAGGTGTAGATATGTTTGATGTACTTACTTCTTTGGCAACCACCAGGTCCTTTAACTAGAAAGGAAGAGGGGTTCTCTGCTTAGTAATTGAAATTACTAGTTGGGGTCGCTCCTCTGTCTTCTCTTTGTTGGCCTGCTGGGCTAACTGATTCTCAGACCTAGTGAATACTACATATGATCCTTCGACTGTTTCACCTTCACTTTTGGGTTTATCCTGGTAATTTAGGAAACCAATGTGGGAGTCACCAGCTGATTCTTCTTGATCCTTTGTGAAGAGATTAGTGTCATTTTCTTGCTTGAACTCAGGTTGAAAATAGGAAACATGTTCTGTTTCTAGATATCCAACTACTGAGTTGGTTGGAGGTGCTTTAAGGGCAAGGTTCCTCTGTGGGGGAGGAAGACAATTTGGTTTCCCTTGACTTCTGGCAGTGTTGCCTTGATATGGCTGATTAGGGAATGTCCTCCTTGGTATATATTTATATAGAGGAGTAGAAGACATACCTTGTACCATTTTTCTTTTCAAGGCTAACAATTCATTTTCCAGCTTTTGTACCATTGGGTCAGTGGTGACTGTGGGTGAGTATTCAGAAGATGAAGAGGGTTTAGCTCTATTAGGATCTCTCCTTATCTTTCCTACCAAGATAAGGTCATCTTCTAGCTTAGTAGCCAAGTCTTGAGCAGCCTCAAGGTCTATGTGTCTAGCCCGTCTCAATAGAAAACTCACTTCAGGCAGCTATGAGTTGATGAAGAAACACATGATATTTTGAGGTGTCGGCTGGCGATCATGGGAATCTTGTGCCTCAGCTTGTTGAACCTGGCAATAAAATCCCTCATAGGCTCATGAGGTTCCTTCTTCGTCTGAGTGAGCTGGGCCAACAAAGCATGTGCATCCTTTGCAAGCTTGAACCTAGCTTCAAACTTGGCTTTGACTGTATGCTAGTCAGTCACTGATCTAGCTTACAGATGGTAGAACCAGTCTGTAATAGTGCCTTGTAGTGTCTCCACAAATAGCCTGAATACTATGTCTTCAAATTCCACCCTTATTACACTGCAGGCTATGCTAAAAGCTGTAATGTGTTCATCAGGATGAACCTTCCCATCACCAAAGAATTTGGGGAAATTATTTCTTGAACTACGTGAAAGTTCATGCAGAGGTGGAGTCAAGTTGAGTGGGCCAAAAGAGTTACCCTAGGGGCCTTGAAATACCATGATTTAATTATGACAAATAGGGATAACAAATCTAGGTGGAGTGGCCAGATTGTAGAACAAAAAATGGGAAAAGACTGGTTCAACTTCAACTTGAGGCTTCAAATTGTGCACTCTTTCCCAACAGCTCTGGTTTTACAGACTAGATAAAGTAATGGAAATGGAGATGGAGGATGGTAAGGCTAATGATAGTGGGTAAGACATGGAATGGAGTCGCCAAAATCTATAATGGATAAGGGTTATAATGATTATGGGTAAGACACATGTGATGTTTCAATCTGAAACTTGAGGTTCCAAATTGCACAAAATTACTGTGTCCCCAGCGGAGTCACCAAAAACTGTTGGGTGAATATTTTTTTGACTAGCTAACTGGCATTCAAAATAGTTCCTATACCACAACATAGGGAGATTGGTCATCTAGATGTGTAAGTTTACTACATCAACTGGAGACAAATCTCTCCTCTCATCAAGGGGAGGTTCCTTGTTAAATATGCAGAGTTATATACAATATAAATAAATAGAAAGTAAGACATAGGGGTGGGACAAACCATCCATCTCTCTTCTTTCAGAGATGATGCACACAGACAAAGGAAAAAATCCTGGCTATAAATGCTGAAGGCACTTCTCTTCTTTCAGAAGTGTCCTTACAGGAAATAGCAAGAGTTTCTTTCAGATAGTGAAATAACCAGTGATCAAAAGAATGTAGTAACAATAGGATGAAATAGAGCTAAAATTCTCCACCTCAAATACCCAAAGAGTATATCACAAAGGATAATGGGGGCACAAAGTCACCCCTGAATCCTCAACACAAAAAGGAAAGGAAAACACAGATTGAAATCAATTACGAAAGCACAAAGTCTTCTCATAGTTGATTTCAGGACACTTCTTTATTACCTTTACTAATTCTACACACCAAATTAAATGAATAAGGACACCTTCAAATGACACAAGTCAAAATAGCACAAAGTCTGGGAAAAACCTGCTTTCTCATTCAGATAACAATGGAAATGAAATTACAACCTGAGCTCAAAGTCTCAGTCTTCTTTCAAAATGGGCAGAGTTTCACTCTTGTAAAAATGAGAAGTCTCCCTTATAAATGAGAGAATTAACAAACTTATAGCCACTATGCAAGGATTGGCACCTTTTTCCATGGGATAGCCCATGCTGCAATCAATGTCTTCAATGCATCTCTAGTTTTGTCTGGAGAGACCATGCTGAGAACAGTGCGCTACCATAACTATGGCGTGTCCCTTAATCTAACATGTATCTTCCTTGGTATGGACTATTTGGTCCTTTCTCTGATGTCTACGCGGCTATCCAATTCACCATTACTTCATGGAAGAAAAAAAATAGGCTTGCATCCTTGGTTTGGTGCACTCAAAAGTCTACTCGATCCACTATTTCAACTACTGGAAATAACTCTTTCAAAGATATTTTTGATCCCTTGGTCTCGCTCCTCTCTTCACTACTTAAGTGCTTCTTTGCTCTTTATATCCCTTCTTGCCTAAGTCTTTGGGGGGTCCTTTCTACTTCTTTGATAAGTGGCAAGTTTCGGTATTATGAAACTCATTAGAAACTTACGAAAAATGGGGTCCATGACACGTTTTGCCCGAGCAACTCCAAAAGGGGAACACAGATGCAAACACTTGTCACATTCCACTGAGTCATAACAAGACACATGAAATATTATGCTTAACTTATAGAATCTTTATAAACCTTTGGGGGTCTTACAGAAGATGACACATGGCGGCTTCTACTCCGCTTTATAATGGACACGCGGTGGCTTCTGCTGCACTTTGTCTTTTTCCATCAGACGCTTTTTTGTGGGCTTTTTCTCTTCAGTCAGGCTTTTCATTTGCTTTCTTCAGGCTCTCTTCTCAAGTGAATTCCTTCAGACAAAATGTCCAAAGGAATTCCTTTGGACAATTTGTCCGAAGGACTCTACTTTGCCTTTTTCCTTGTTCATTTTTTTGAAGTAGTTCACTTTGTTCGTTTTGGCTTGTGGCCCTCTGCAAGGGAACTTGACTTGATTCACGGCCCTCCGTAGGGGTATTTATTCCTTCGGCCATGGGGCCACCCCTTGAACTTGCCGATTGAGCCAACTTTGGTTCAACGGTTCATTCTTCATTATTTGGCCAAGTCCTTTGTTCTTTTGCACCAAGCGCGTTGAACCAACTTGGTCATTGAACCTTTAAACCAAAGTGGTTCAAAGTTCAATGGTTCAAGCCTAAGTCCTTTATTATTTTCTGATTGAAATCCTTTGATTGACTTGAGGCACTGAACCAATCCTGGAAATGACTAAGTGTTAGAAGCTTGTTCTTTTGACTAATCTTGCCTATAGAAGCTTTTTTAACTTGTTGAACCTGTGAATCCCCTTTACAGAAAAAGCTTAAAAATGAGGAATTTGAAAGCTTAAAACAAATTTTGAGAAGGGAAGAGAGAAATTTTGGTCTGTAGGATGTCCCAAAAAAATGAGTGGCATTTTTCGGGGACAACAAAGTAGACACTATTTATGTTTCAACACTTAAACTCAACAAACCATGTATTACACATCATATGACCTATGAAAAGAAAAATAACTTAAATAAAGGCATGAAAAATAAATAAAAATGTATGGAAGTACTCTCACTATCACCAATAACTCACTAAAGATCATTATATGCAAGATGAAAATGGTAAAACTCAACTTATATAAATTTCAAAGGTAGGTACAAGTCTTAAAATTAGCAGGGCTTCGCCATAATAAGCTTGAAGATACATTCAATGCCTCTCAAGGATTAATTTATAGATCAATTAGAAGAAAAGAATAATAGGAAAAGAAGAGATACTCATGAGATTCCCATCATGATCATATTAGTTACAAAAAAAAAAAGACTAACACACAAGCTTACAAAGAATGTGTTTTCATCCTCCTTAGCCTTCTAGGACATGTGTTGAAGTAACTCTTCATAAGGGTGGCATAGGAGTTCTTCTTGGTAGTTTTAATTTCTTATTGATCATAACTCCTCATGGAGTTACCTATCTACTTCTTATAATAGTTAAAATTTACTCAAATGACACTTGGCACCCTTGACAATCCTCTACACCAACTTTGGTCTCTTGCAATGCTTCCTCTTTTTGGAGATTTCAACATGAGTTTCAAACTTCTTCATATTATATTCCTATTTATCTTAGGACTTGGTCACTCAATAAAATAAAATATTTATGTCCTAAAGGTATATAATATAGTTGGTTACTTCATGGATTTCTTGCATCAGGTAAAATAGTCTTGAGTATCACTTTGTAGCTATAGTCTACACATGTTTGATAAAAGAGTAACCAACATATTCTTCCTTTGCTATGGAAGCCTAAAATAACATTGAGGAATATTTTTAGTCTTTTTATATGATAAGAGGGGGTATTCAAGATATTTATACAATGATTTTAGGGGAGTCTTGAAGATGTTTAGACCTCAACTGACCTTCACAAGGCTTGAAACTAGGCCTCTTATGCTAAGTAGTAAGACAATCCATCATAGGCTTAGCTTGAGGCTGAGAAGTTTTTTTAAATCACCATGAGAAACCTTGGTAAGTCTATCTATAGCCATTAATATTATTTAAATGCCTTCACATGCTTGTTCATGCTTTCATACCTTTAAATAAGCTTGCAAGTTGCTCTTCTTGAAGTCACATTGGTCATCCTTTTGATTGAGGCCCATTTGGCCACTTTAAACCTATTATATGATTGTGGAAGATTATATAATGGAATTAATATGATGATAACATCTCTATTACTCCTCAAATACTCTTTGCAATTTATTAGGAGGGTTTGCCCAACCCAAAACCTTGTATACAAGCTTAAAAAAGAAATTTTCAGTCCTTTTTAATACAATAGTATCCCACACATGATAAAATTATACTTATTCAAATTATTATGAGAGTAACATAGGTCATATAAATGGTTTATGAGTCATTTTAATCCATTTTATGTGTTTGGAGCACTAATCTTCTTCATCGGGTCATGTTCAAGTTTTAAGAAGCATTTTAGGGTCACTTGGCTTCTTAAAGATGGTTCATAAAGATGAGGCACATAAAAATAGAAAAAAATAAAATAATATTGAGTCTATAACCCCCTCATCCTTACCATATAGGCTTAGGATCCCATACATCTCCTCATGTGAGTTCACACATACTAGAAACTGACCTTATTATCTATATAAGCATGATTGTGAATTTGAACAAGGTCATTTGGAAATAAAATGCATAAAATTATTTGTTTTGGATTTTAAATCCAATTTTAGGGTCTAATCCACATATTTTAAGGTATCATAATGGTTATATCCATGAATTGACCATCCAATCGACTAGAATCTGCCTTAAGCCTTGAAAAAGGGTTTGTAGCCAATCACACTAAAGTGACCCTAATAGGCCTTTTCCAAAAATTTCCTTCCCTTCTCAGTGGTCCAAAAATTCATGGATTTATCTTTAAACATGTCACTCATATCTCGAGACTCCTTAATTGACCAAATACTTCAATACATACAAGTTATTTTGAAACATACAAGTGTGTGGTCATTTAGGCCTTTTAGGCCTAATTAGCCCTTTTGAGATCTTCACTCCATTTAGTCACTTTTAAAATAAATTTGAACATTTTTATAATTAAAAATATATCTTTCACTCTCTTATACACCTAATGGCTTCAAACAATGATCGTCACACTTTTCATTAGCTCATTTATAGCCTGCTTGTAGGTGTTTATAGGCTCTTGACTGCAATTTTAAAGGCATGTATATTCCCATGGTACTCTAGTGGTTTTTAATGATATTAAAATGTGTCTCATTATTATATTGAACCTTTACATACCTTATAACTTTTTTCTCATCATACATGTGCCCCTTTTTCCATTTTCTTGTGATAGGCCTGTAGGTGGTGTTTGAGTCTATCATCTTGCCAACACTTAGGGATCCCATTTTTGATTGGTTTCAACTCATTCATATCAAGGAAAATTATTCACCATATATCCTTAGACTTATCATATCTCAAATTACATCTAAATCTCATCTCCAACACATAAATTACACACTCATGTAGGTAGGCTTGTATGTAGTCATCTAGGTCTTTTGATTGTAAGTCACCAAATTGGGGTTTTTTCACTAATTTATCTATCTTGATATGTTTGAATAATATTAAACATATCAATAAAATTTTATTTTTACGTATATCCATCTTATCAAACCCTCAAACAATCATTATGAACATACTCCTTTGTCCAACTGCCTGCTATTGGCCTATAAGTGGCCATTTGGTTAAAAACCTTCTCTTCTATCTTATTTGGTATTATTTAAAATCAGTTAACCAATGATGAAACTATGTGTAAAGGTGTAAAATTTATTTTAGGCTATTTTATTTACCTCATTGGGTATAAATCACCTAGAGCACTAATTGAAACTCTCACAGTTTTCTTCTAGGCTCATAAAACCATCCTAACTTACACAATCCAGTTGAATGCAAAATGAATTGAGGATTTGAGCCTTCATAAATATTTTGGATGATTTGAGAGATCATGTAGTTCCTTGAGTAGGTGATATTTAATTCATTATGATAAAATGGATTTGCATTTCCTATAGAAACATGGTTGCGTTTGTTTGCATTACCTGGTGTTACTTTGAACCTCCTTGTCTCATTGTTGGCTTGAGAAAAATTGGGCTTCAATAATTTTTAGATACGCTTTGAAATTAAGAAGGATATAATATGTTTTCAAGGGCATAATATATACTTATCATATACTCATTTTAGTGTCAATGCTAACCTACATGTTTGTAGACCTATAGGTTCACAAAACTCCCTTGGTCTTGGCCTAAAGAAAGACTCTTAAATCTTGACCTCTAGGGATTGTCATTTGGATCCTCCTTGAAAATGGTATTCAAGGCTCTTTGAAGATGTCACTTTCCATTCTAGGATCATAGATAGTGAAAACATATCTCTATTTGATAAGGTCTCTCCACCATGGCTACAAGTTCAAATAGTTCAGCTTATGCATGCATAGTTGCCTAAATTTTTTGAATTTCATGGCTCCAATTGTGCCTACAATTGTTTGAGATATCTTCATAGGATTAGATCAACTATTAAGCATCTCATTTCATCAATTATATTCACCCAAAACACCTCATAGTTCCTACAACTTGACTGTCTTGTTCAAATTAGCAAAACATGACTATTGGACACTACACTAAAAATGAACATAAGAAAACTTGAAATAAAATGATATTATAGAGGTCAAGGAGTGATCAGGAGACCCTTATTAATCATTCTCATGAATTCACCTAGATTTATAACTCTACATTTTAAGGAAATTAACCTTGGTGGGGTTTTGAGTCATTTTTTTGCACATTAACTTCTTAATGATTATTCATAAGTTAAGGAGCCTAACCAAACAAAAAATTCCACAAAGTTGAAGGGAATTAGGGTACCCTCATATGGCCAAGATATTGTTTAAATTAGCAAAACATGACTATTAGACACTAAACCAAACATGAACATGAGAAAAATTGAAATAAAATGATATTATATAGGTTAAAGAGTGCTAAATAAACATTTATTAATCATTCTCATGAATTAACCTAACTTCATAACTCTAAATTTGAAGAAAACCAACCTTGGTGGGGTTTTGTGTCATTTTTTTGCACCTTAACTTCTTAACAATTGTTCATAAATTTAAGGAGCCTAACTATACAAAAAATGCAATAAAGTGAAAGGGAATTAAGGTCCCTTATTATGACAAAGATATTGGGTCCCAAATTTCTCTCTCCTTAGAGTACCAAGTGGAAATTTGTTGACTATCTTGAGTTGCCAAAAAACCTAATGGAGAAACGGAATGGGTTTTTTCATTATTTAGCTTTGTAGATCCAATTTTTATATGGATTCAGATTTTAGAAGACCATGGGGACCCCTAGAATATTTTATACATTATCCATTAATAGAAAATCTCTAAAAATGATGTCCAAAAGCATGTTTTATTTAAGAATCAGACTATTCTATCCTTTGGAACTACTGGAGATGGTGAAGTAGGTGACTCTTCAACTTTCATTGATTTGTATAGAGGTAGAGGAGTGTGTCAAAAAATTTCCCACATATTCTTACCTAAAAATCTTAAAATAAATCCTCATTTAGCCATTAGAAATGATTAGTCGTAGTTACAAGGAGACTTCCAATGCTAAAAAGCATTTGCCAAGACACTTGGGTAAAATGTATGAACACATACAAGCATGATGTCATCACTTTATGTTATATGACTTAAAAAGGCCTCTATCCAAGGATAAAATCTTCATATTTATTAGTAAGTGTCATCTCAACATTGGAATGCAAAATAAGACTAAAATATTGAAATACCTTAATATTTTCAAAATTATCTTAAACTCTCCAAATTTCTTGAAAAACAATGTGATCAACTTACTAGTTTATTTATTTGACCAATTTGATCAGCTTTAGACCAATGTTGTTCTTTGAAGGGTTAACACCATATCTCCATTATTATGATTCCTCATGGAATTGATTTCCCACTTAACCTTAACTTTGTAAAACTTTCCTTAAAAATTATAAACACATTAATAAGTCTTAAAAATAATGATTTTTTGATGACAAGACAAAGTGACTTAAACTTGCTACTCATTAGACCATCCTAAATGACCTTCTAATCTACTAAGGAAGGCACACTTCCTATCATCTTAGACCATTAATGACTAATACAAGACCTTCATAATGGCTAACAAAGTTAAGTTCAAATACATAATTTTTTTTAATGACACCCATTCATGGTGGCCAAATTTTGGCTAACATCTTTAGTGACCTCTTAGGATTGTATGCTTTCTATGCACCTAGACTAATGGCCTTGATAATACATTGGGATATGGGGTCATGAATGTAACTTGAATTTAATGAAAAATAAAAATATAATTAAAAAAAACCTTGAAATAAATTTAAACTTTACCTACCCAAACACACCACACATGTATCATAAGACAATTGGAGGAAGGAGATCAACTAAAGCAAAAAAAGCCATGTTCACTAAACAACAAAAGAAATCAAATACCTAGTATAATATGTATAAAAACATAAATATAAACTTAGTATCATGGATTAAAATTTATCACATTTATTTGGATACTCAACTCTTCTCCATCAAGCCTTGCAAGTTTAAAAGCATTGTGTTCTTTGCAACCAATGACAACATATGGCCCACTCTACAATGTGTCAAACATGGTATGCTTCCCAGGTTTGGCCCTATCTTCATCCCATTTAAACACAATATATCCCTCTTGATATTTTCTTAAAACATACCTCTTATCAAAGGTCTTATTTGTTTAGGCTTGGTGATACTCCATGGTATGTATAGCATGATTTCTTGTCTCCTCTAAGGCCATCAGTTTAGTCAATCTTGAGATAGTTCAACGGATGGTATTTCAAGAGAGATAGGTATCTTGGCTTCTCTCCCATATAAAATCATGTAGGGTTATTTTCCAATAACCTTCTTGGGAGTGATCCTATCATCCCATAGAGTTGTCTCAACTTGGTGTGCCAAGCTCATTGATTGTCTTCTATTGTTATCTTAATGATTCAATTAATTTATCATTAGTGAACTAAACTAGCCCATTATATTGAGGGTAATAATCAGAAGAATAACTTAGATAAATTCCATACTTGAGAGCCCACTCAACAATACTTGCACCACTAAATGCTAAAGCATTATCAGAAATTATTGTTGAAAGCACTCCAAATCTGGTCACTAGGCCTTCATAGAAGTCAAGAACTAAATTATAACTACATATTTGAGAGATATGGATTCCACCCACCTTATGAAATAATCAATGGATTTAATCACCCATTTATGGCCATCACTTGAATGTGGATTTATCATGCCAATGAAATCAAGAATCCATTACATGAATGGTTGTTATACTTGAATAGGATTGAGAAGAAGGGATGCAAGCCTTTATTTACATGTAAAAAATACACACTTTGGACACCTCCTTACCCATGCATAGGATTCCCTAAAGAAATTAGGACAATAGTATCCAAACCTCATTACTTTTGTTGTTATTGTCTTAGATGCAAAATGGCCTCTAACTAGTCCATCATGGAACTATTCTAATAACTTGTCAATCTTATCAGTTTCAATACATCTTAAGAACATAAAATTAAGATAAATTATAAAAATAACTCAATCCAAAAGAACATAAGGTATGGACTACAACCTAAATTATCTTATCTTTTCTCTATCCAAACCCATATGGCATTCACCCATTTGAAATAATACTACCATATCTTATGTCCAACTTGGAGAGAGTGAAGGTGAAATTTAATTAGGATCATCTTGAAATTCCAAAACAAACTCTTTTTATTCTTGAAGGTCTGCTACCAAGTGTTCACATATCCCTCTTCCTCTTTCCAATTTAGTGTCCTTAATCTCCACATCATACTCCATGACTTTGGTTATCCATCCAAACCTCTTTTCATTCAACTCCTTAACTAAAAGGAAGTCTCTTAAGCTTGGGTGGGTCAACATAAAATTAATATTGTTTTTACACACCATATTCATAAACTTATCAAGGCTCTTTATGATTGAAAACACTTGCTTCTCAATGAAGGTGTATCTCTCTTCATACTCTTTTAGCCCTTGACTAAAGAAGGAAATGGGCTGCTAAAGACTTTCACTATTTTATTGCATCAACATGGATGAGATGGTGTGAAGGTTAACAAAGGCATACAAGAATAAATCCTTATAGAAATTGGGATTAATCAATGTTGGTGCTTCTGCAATGGCTTGCTTAAAGGCCTCAAAACTATTTTTTCCTTCTTTTGTCCAAATAAAGGCTTGGTACTTATTCAAAATGGATGTTATAGGATTCACAAGGTTAGAAAAAATACGCATAAACCTTATGACAAAGTTTATTTTCCCAAGAAAACTTTTCAAACCTTTATTATTCTTGGGCAAAGAAAAATCCAATATGGCACTCACCCTTTTAGGATATATAGTAAGCCCATACTTGGAGATAATATGGCCTATTAAATTTCCCTCATGAACTACAAAAACATATTTATTAGGGTTGAGAGAGATTATATATTGTATATATCTTTAAAAAATCAATCTAAGATGAGATAGGTGGTCACTAGCATTGTTTGAGAAAATTGTTATGTCATCAAGATAGATTAGCACCATTTGATTGATCAAATATTAGAAAGATATATCCATAGATATTTGAAATGTATCCCCTAAATTAGATAGCCCAAATGGAATTTTATTATAGGCATATGTACCCCATTTAGTAGTAAAAATTATCTTATATTGATCTTCTTCTTTCACTAATAATTGGTTGTAACCTAAATAGCCATCCAAGAGAGAAGCATTGAGAACCTGCAACCACTTGAAGAATTTGCTCCATAGATGGTAAGGGATAATGGTCATTAAATGACACAATATCTAAGTCTATAAAATCCACACATAATTTAATCTTTCCACTCTTATTTCTCATAGGATCTAGGCTGGCAACCCATGAAGAGTGCTTGATAGGGAATATGATTATTGATTCTATCAAATTGGTTCTCTTTTCTCATTATCATCTCAACTTTAGGATTAATGGGCCTTTGAATTTGCCCTATAGGCTTTAAATTTGGATTAATTTATAATGTTTTGGGATAATGTGGGATCAAATCCCTTAAGATCATTATATTCCCAGGCAAAGACATAAAAAAACTCTCTACATAACTCAATAAATGTAACTCTCTTAGTTGAAGTACATACCTTTCCCAGATTAAGAAGCTTATCTCTGAAGATAGACACCCTCTCATTATTTTTCTCTTTGGTATACATTCTTACTTTATCCCTTCTCATTTGATCACTTTCATTGAATATGTTCTCAAGAGTAACCATCCCTTTGGGAAACTTATTAGACCTTAATTGTACAATTTGGCCTCCATATTAGTGCTACAATTTTGCCTTATTTTTATTATAAAACTCAATTTATTGTTTAAATAAACATTCTATTTGTTTTTCACACTCAGACACTTACCAATTGACATCATTATTTAGTATTGATGTCCTTAATACCACCATGATATGTGGCTAAGTTTTTGAGTTCTTGACATCATTAAGGATGTCAAATTGAGCTCCAACTGATGTTAAACTATCATAATGTCGATTTTATTCCCTTGTAACTAATTTGATGTTGAAGGCATACAAATATTAAATAAGGTCACATACTCTAATTTTAGGGCTTCAATAATGGATTCTTGGTAGTATTCTTACCTTTTACTTGGTGTACAACTAGTTCAATATCTCCAAAAGCTTGTACTTGCTTCAATAATTTATTTATTACCCATTAAAGGCCATGTATAATATACTCATACTCATATACATTAAAATTACAACTAAAATGAAATATAATTATACAATAATATCTTACATTTGATGGAGAAACTAGCATAATACCTACCCCTACTCCATTTTTACTTCTTGATCCATCAAAGAACAATTTAAATAAGCCATCAGTATATTCAATTGGATTAGAGAGAGGGTATGTCTATACCTTCTTCATGAAAACAATAGACACTAAGACCAGTCTCTTCAACACCTCTATATATATCATACTCATGATTTTATACTCCCCACTCATCAAGGAAAAGATATGATATGCCCTTAAGAGGAACAATTGGTTATTTATCATTAGGATGATCCTCCTCATTAATGATGGTACAATTGACATTTGAAATTTTTGTCTTGTATGGATCAATATGAAAATTAGACATAGGTTTAGATTTTATTGTAACCTTGGTGCCATATGTAGTTCTAAAATCCATGTATGACCAATCAGATGATAAGTAACCTCTAATGTTGGCAATGAAATCTCTTGACAAGAAAAGAGAAAATTATGGTGAAAAATACACTACAACCACATCTTGATAAATAGATAAATTAAGACAAGAATGAAGAGTAATTCTCAAACCTTTGATCACACCCACATTCTTAGTCACTGAACCATCCAATTGTAATACACCTTTAACATTAGACTCATACTTTAGTCCTAGCTTATAAGTTATTTGTTTGGACATAATTGAGTACTTGATATACTATCTATCATATAATTATGTACTAGGTAATCTCCAATGGTAATTAAAACATAAAAAAGAGGTGGCTTACCATCTTTGCTTGGCTTTCCACTAGCAGGTGTAGGATTGTTTGTGAAAACTACACTCTCTCTTCTAGCTAATGTCTTTGAAAGTACAAGATTTGACAATTCCTCTTGAAGTATATATATTTAGACATGAAGAGCCAGTGTATCCCAAATAGGAATGGTTATAATCACCTTCTTCATTTGGTCTACAATATGTATGCAAGAGCTGTTAACTCTTAGTTATCTTCTGGGAGTTGACATACTATTTTAAGGATACATAGTTTAGGGAATGAAATTACCCTTCACATTATTATTTATCTAAGTTTATTTGGAATTATGAGCTTCATTAACATCTCTTGTTCCTTGAGAGATATAAGGCATAATGGCTACACTTTTACCCATCTCTTGAGCATCATCAATTGCCCTCCTTTTAGACCTTGTATTAGCTATAATAGGAGTATCACTAGCCTTAATTATACCTCCTAATTGATTTATTGCACAAAAAATCTTCCTCTTTCAAATTTACCAATGTGTTATTTTATTGTACTTACTCTCCATGAGTCATAACCTAATTTGAAACTTTAGCTTGTGTCTGGGAAGGAATGGTTTCATTTTATGTCATACAAGCTTGATTAAACACTTCAATTTGGTTAGAGGGTTAATTAAGAGGATGATCCCATTGAAAAAACCAATCATGATCTTGTTCAAAGTTATTTTTAGTAGGTACAAAAGGTATATAAGTGGAGGCAACATTGGGATTTTATCTACTAAATGGTTTCACATTAGTAATTTACCCTTGCCCTTGAGAATTACCTTGGAAAAGTGGACTATTGGGATGTTATGACTGATTGGATTGGTGTGGATCTTGAAAAGGTATATTAAATTGATTTTTGTGTCTTTTCTCCATTGCTATAACTTTGATTTTAAGGGTTTTAAGAAACCCTTCAACATCATTTAACTTGATTGGTTGACTAGGAGTAGCCAACTTGTCACTAGTCAATGTAGGAATGGGAGCAAGAGTGAGATTAAGGGGATATATATCAGGAAAAAATGTCATGTGAGGCATTGGGGATATCTATCTAGCCTATATGAGGTTATTTATATCTTTCATGGCAAGGTCATAGGCTTTCGATAAGGTCTCTCCACTTATGGATTGTATCATAAAAATTATGCCACTATTTAATGCCTTGAGATAATAGAGGAATGCATAATTAGGAGTGAGTTTCACAATAATTAGGATCCTATCCCATGTATTTTTAAACCTAGAATTAAATTCTTGCATGGATTATTGTGGAGCTCTCTTGATAGTAGTCAATTATTTAGCTAGTGACAAATGATCACTCTTGTCTTCAAACCTCTTACTAAACTTCTCTCCTAGTTCATCCCATGAGTTGATTGAATTAGGATCCAAATTTATATACTAATATAAATATTTTCCTTTTAATGAGATTCCTAACAAGATAATGGCCACATTCTCTAGGGTGACATTGTGAATATTCCAAAAATTAGCCATATCTCTTATATGCTCAATGGGTGTAATAATGTTCTCTCCACTAAAGTATGGGACATTCCTGAGGGATGCCATAGGTATTTAATCATATTTTTTAAGTTTTAGAGGACACACACCATTTAAAATCACAAAAGGAAGATTTATTGCCATATTATTAACCTTGGGAGCGCTTGGAGTATATGGGAAATGATGGTTTCTTCTAGGTGTCTTGGTATAAGGAAGAGTATGAATAAATATCTTTCTCTTGACCAAAGATAAAGGTAATTCACAAAAATAAAGAGGAATACCTTTGGCCCTTGACCTTGTTGTCACCTTTAGTATGAAAAATAGCTTTCTAGTCTACAATGAAAATCTAAGAACTTGTTGGAGTTGTCAGATGATGTAAAGGAGGTTGTTATAGTTGTAAATTTTCCAAGACCATCATCAATCTTGGACAACATTATTAAAATAAAGTCCCATTGGGTGTGACAAAACTATTATTTATCTAATTTTCACCCATAATAAGGTTTTTCAAGCCTTCCTAGCTAAATTATATCATGGGAATAATCCTAGGTTATGGGTGACATACTAAGTGGATTGAACCTCTAAGTTGGGCTATTTCCCTTGATGCTTCACCCAAAAACTCTAAAAATTTATCACATTTGAAAATAAAAGGGATATAAATTAAATACATATAATAATAAAACATGGGGGTGATGCACCAAATATAGTGTCCTCAACTTGTTATTGTTTACACAATGAAATGACAAGTTACAATCCAATTTCACAACTTTAAATCAGCTCTTACCACACTAGTGTTTCTATATGAAGTTATGTTTTTTTAAATATCTATTGTGATTATCCAAGAGGCCTAAAATTAGACACTATTAATGTTTCAACACTTAAACTTAATAAACCATGCATTACACATCATATAACCTATGGCAAGAAAACTAACTTACATAGAGGCATGAAAAATAAGGACAAATGCCTAAAAGTACTCGCAATATAAAAAAACATTCATAAAAAACTCACTCAAGATCATTTTATGAAAGATGAAAATGGTATAACTTAGTTGGAATTAATTTTAAAGGTAAGTACAAGTCTTAAAATTAGAATGGATTCACCATAACTAGTTTGAGGATACATTCAATGCCTCTCAAGGTTTCATTTATAGATCAACTGGAAGAAGAGAGACTCATGAGATTCCTATAATGATCAAATAAATTACAAAATACATAAAGAGTGACACCAATCTTGAAAATAATGTGTTTTCATCCTCCTTATTAGCCTTTTAGGACATGTGTTTAAGTAACTCTTCATAGGGGTGGCATAGGAGGTCTTCTTGGTAGTTTTGCTGCCTTATTAATCATAAATCCTTCTCATGGAGTTACCTATCTTCTTCTTGGAATAGTTACAAGATCCTCAAATGAAAATTTTCACCCTTGAAGATCCTCTATGATTGCCTTGGTCTCTTGCAATGCTTTCTCTTCTTAGAGATTTGAACATGAGATTGAAACTTCTTCATATTCCACTCCTCTTTCTCTTAGGACTTGGTAACTCAATCAAAGCCAATTTTTATGTCTTAAAGGTCTCCACCATAGTTTTTCACTTCATGAAATTATTGAATTAGGTCAAGGAGTCTTAAGTATCACCTTGTAGCTATAGTCTACACACATTTATGACAAAAGAATAACCAACAAATTCTTCCTTTGCCATGGAAGTCTCAAATAGCATTGAAGACTATTTTTAGGATTTGTATATGATCACACAAGGTTTTAAAGATATTTATACAATTATTTTATGGGATTATTGAAGATATTTAGACCCCAAATTACCTTATCAAGGCCTTTAACTAGGCTTCTTGTACTAGGTAGTAAGACAATCCATCGTAGGCTTAGTTTGAGGCTTAGAAGTCTATTTCAATAACCATGAAAAGCCTTGAGAATCCTTTGTAGGGCCATTAATATTATTTAAATGACTTTATAGGATTTTTAATTATTTCATACCTACAAATAGGCTCGTATCTTACTCTTATTAAAGTCAAATTGGTCCCTCTTTTGATTGAGGCCCATTTGGCCACTTAAAAACTATTATATGACTATATAATCTTCTTTTATGGCCTTAATATGATGATAAAATCTCCATTATACCTAAAAAACTCTATGTAATTTATTAGGAGGGTTTACCCAACCCACAACCCTATATACAAACTCAAAAAAAGAGATTTTCATTACCTTTTTCATATAATAATAAGCCACACATGCCAAACATTTGCTCAATAAAATTCCTAGGTGAGGAACATAGGTCATAAAAATGGTTTAGGATTCATTTTAATCCATTGAAAGTGTTTGGAGGGTTAATCTTCTTTATTAGGTCATGTTCAAGGTTTAAGAAGGGTTTTAGGGTCACCTAGCTTCTTAAGGATGGTTCATAAAGATGAAGTACCTAACCAGAGAAAAAATTAAAAGAATATTAAGTGGAAAACCCCCTCCTCATTCTTTTATAGGCTCAAGATCCCATGCATATCCTAATATGAGTTCACATGTACTATAAACTCACCTTCTTAGCCATAAAAGCATGACTATGCATTTGAATAAGGTTATTTGGTAAGAAAATACATCAAATTATTTGGTTTGGATTTGAAATCCAATTTTGGGTTATGTAAAAATACATTATGAGGTTTCCCAATTGTTCTATCCATGAATTGACCCTTTAATTGATTAGAATTTGCCTTAAGCCCTGAATAAGTGTTTGTAGCTAGTCACACTAAAGTGACCCTATCAAGACTTTTCCAACACTTTCATTCCTTTTTCAATGGGAAAAACTTCATGGAGTTATCTTGAAACATGTCACTCATCTCATTATACTCCTCAATTGACCAAATAATTCAAGACATACAAGTTTTCTTCAAACTTCACACACAAACCTGTGTGTGGTCATTTAGGCCTTATTAGCCCTTTTGAGCTCTTCATTGCATTTAGTTACTTTGAAAATAAATGATAAAATGTTTATAATTTAAAATTAAATTTAAAAAATATCTTTCAATCTCTTATACAACTTATGGCTTTAGACAATGATCAACACACTTTTCATTAGTTCATCTATAACTTGCCTGTAGGTGTTTAGAGGCTCCTAACTGCAATTTTGAAGTCATATATCTTCCCAGTAAACTATAGTAGTTTTTAGTGATGTTAAAATGTGTCTCATGATTATATTTAACCTTTAAAAACCTTTAAAACTTTTATTGTTAACATATATGTGCCTCTTTCTCCATTTTCTTGTGATTGGCCTATAGGTGGTGTTTGACTTGGGGATCCCCCTTTTGATTGGTTTTAAATCATTAAAACTTGGGAAAATATTTAACCATATCTCTTTATAATTATAATATCTCAAATTACCTTTGAATATCATCTCCATCACTTAGTGTACACTCATGTAGGTAGGCATGTATGTAGTCATTTAGGTCTTCTGGCTATAAGTCACCAAATCAGGTTTATTTCAATAATTTAGCTTTATTGATATGATTTTATTGTATTAAAAATATCAATAATTTTTTTTTGACTTATATCCATCTTACTAGACCCTCAAACAACCATGATCAACATACTCCTTTATCCTATTGCTTGCTACAGGCCTGTAGGTGGTCATTTGGTAAAAAAACCTTATTTTATATCTTATTTGGTATTATTTGAGTTTATTTAAATAATTATTGAAATATTTGGAAAGGTTTAACATTGTTTTTAGGTTATTTTTTTCACCTCATTGGGTCGAAATCACCTAGAGCACCCACTTTGAACTCTCATAGTCTTCTTCTAGGCTCACACAATAATCTTAACTTACACAGTCCAACTGAATGCAAAATGAGTTAAGGGTATGAGAATTCATAGCTATTTTGGATTATTGGATAGCTAATTTATGGGTTTTATAATATAATATTTAATTCATTAATACAAAATCAATATTAGTTTACTATAGAAATATGATTGTGCTTGCTTGCATTGTTTGATGTTGCTTTGAACCTCCTTCTGTCACTATTGGCTTGAGAAATCTTTGGATTAAAGAATTTTTAGATACCATTTGAAATTAAATATGACATAATATTTTTTAAATATCTTAATAAATACTTCTCATATATTCATTTTAGTGTCAATGTTGTCCTACAGGTCTGCAGATGTGTAGGTTTACAAAACTCCCTTGGTCTTGGCCTAAAGAAAGACTCTTAAATATTGACATTTATGGATTTTAATATGGATCCTAATTTATAATGGTATTTAATTATATTTTAATATGTCACTTTCCATTCCATTATCATAGATAATGAAAACATATCTCTATTTGACAAGGTCTCTCCACCATGGTTGGAATTTCAAATAGTTCAGCTTATGCATTCATAGTTACCTATCTTTATTAAAGTTAATGCCTCCAATTGTGCCTAAATATGTCTAAGATATTTTAATTGTATGTTATTAACTATTATTCATCTCATTTAATCCATTATATTCACCAAAAACAATAGTTCCTAAAACTTGATTGTCTTGTTCAAACCAACAAAATAAGACTATTGGACACTACACCAAACATGAAAATGAGGAAAATTGAAATAAAATGATATTTAAAAGGTTATTTAGTGTTAAATATACCCTTAATAATAATTATCATGAATTTAACTAGATTCAAAACTCTGCATTTGAAGAAAGCTAACCCTAGTGGGGTTTTAAGTCCTTTGTCTACACCTTAACTTCTTAATGATTATTAATAAATTTAAGGAGCCTAAAGATAAAAAAATTTAAAAAGGTATAAGGGAGTGAGATTCCCATATTATTTCAAATATATCATGTCCCAAATTTTTATCTCCTCATAATGCTAAGTGAAAATCAGTTAACTATCTTGAGCTTCCAAGAAACTCAATGGAGAAATGGAGTGGGTTTTTGCATTATTTGACTCCATAGCTCCAATTTTTGTACAAATTTGTATTTTAAAAGACCATGGGGAACCATGGATGAGTTTTTAAACTATCCATAAATATAAATTATCTATAAAATATGTCAAAAATCATGATTTATTTAAGAATCTAACTGTTTTATCCTTTAAAACTACTAGAGATGGTGAACCAGGTGACTCTCTACCTTAAAATGACTTCTAAAGAGGTATAAGAGTGTGTCAAAATGTTTCCAACCTATTTTTACCTATAATTATTATAATAAATTCTCATTTTGTCAGTTAAAATGAAGAATGGTAGTGTAAAGGAGACTTTCAATGCTAAAAAGCATTTGCCAAGACACTTGGGGAAAATTTACATACATATACAAGCATGATGTCATCACTTAATGTTAGATTACTTAAAAATATCTATATCCAAGGATAAAAACTTCATATTGTTTATTTTATAGCAAGTTTCATCTCAAATTTGGAATGCAAAATAAGACTAAAGTAATGAAATACCTTAATCTTGTCAATATTACCTTAAACTCTCTGATTTCTTGAAAAACAATGTGATCAACTTAGTATTTTTGCTTCTTTGACTAATTTAATCATTTTTAGGCCATGGTTATTCCTTTAAGGGTTACCACCTTGTCTCCTTGAGAATTATTTCTCATGGAATTGATTTCCCACTTAACCTTAACTTTGTCAAACTTTCCTTAAACAATGTTAAACACATAAATAAGGATTACAAATAATGACTCTTTGATAATAAGAGAAAGTGACTTAAACTTGCTACTCACTAGAACATCCTAAATGACCTTGTAAGTTGATAAGGAAGGCACACTACCTATAATATTAGACCATTAATTAACAATACAATACCTTCATAATGACTATCAACAAAGTTAAGATCAAATATATCATAGTTTTGAATGACACTCATTTATGGTGGCCAAATTTTGGCTGACAATAGTCTTCAACAATATCATGCATAAGATCATGTATGATAACAATAATTACTCATTGATATATGGTTCCAATTTTTTTCAATCCAAATAACATGACTTGATAACAAAAGATGCCCCATGGAGTTGTGAATGTTGTTTTGGCTTGATCTTCTAGATCAAACTTGATCTGCTTATAAACATAAAATCCATCCATAAGAGATATAATCTCATAAAATGTTATAAATTTGATATTCATATCTATGTTAGTAAATAAGAAACCATATTTGGGACAATATTTGTTAAGATATTTGAAATATATGAAAATTTGGATGCTTATTAGTTTCTTGCTGACTGGAACATTGTTAGAGATCTAATATGCATAGGGAATATGTTTAATAAAACCTATTGCCAGTAATTTTTCTAACTCTATTTTGACAAGGAGGGAAATCAATGGATACGCATTTTTTAGCTTATGCTTAATAGGTTTGGCACCTGGGTGCATGGCTAAATGATGGACTACCAATAAAGGATATATACTAGGCATATCAAAATAAGCCCAAACAAATATATCAATAAACTCTTTTAGAATAGTAATGATAATTCACATTCATCTATAGTGAGAGACACACCAAGATTCATTATATTAAGATCATCATACATGCCAATATTCACTTCTATCATATCTGCTATAAGAAGAGTGTAACCATCATCTAAGATCTTAGGTAAATAAGGTAATTAATCATTGAAATCTAAATGTGGACTATCAAATTGACCCTTGTGTGAAGAATAATAATCATTCATATTAGGCAATAACCAATGAGCTACTAAATTTGGATTCTCCAAAATTATACACTCAAATTCTTCATGATCTTTAGGATTGATTTCATCACTAAATGATAAGCATGGACTTGTGGACTCCTAGGCTTTTTGAGAAAGAGAGTGAATTTCCCCATCCAATAGTGCTTGAAATAGTCTTTAACCAATGGACTTATTTTTTTATTTACTTTTTTATTTATCCTAAAGTGTCTCAGAAAGGTTTTCACTTAGTGATCTCAATGTTTTGTTTTTTATTTTGTCCAAGGAATTTTGTTTGATTTTTAAAGTAGGCCTTATGGTCCAAAGTGTATACAAATTTCTACTTGTGGTTACCTATCGTTAAACTATCTCTTATGCCCATGAACAATGAAATAGTTTCTTCATTACAAATTTCACTGAGAATGATATTTTTGTATTTCTAGTCCAAATTGATAAGGTTGGGATAATGGAGGATAAGGGGAAGGGTTGGAATAATATAAATAGTGAGAATAAAATGGGAATTGAAGATGTTAGTGTTAGTAATCTCATCATAAATACTAAAATATGACTCTATGTTGTTGCCAGGGGATATTGTACTTTAACATAGAGGTTATATCACTTTCAAGATGTATGGGAATAACCCTAGGTGATTTGTATCCCATACCTTGTTTATTTGAATGCTTAGTAGGAAGAATTGGATCTATCCTAACTTGTTATTCCCCCCCAAAACCTTACCTTTATAAGCATGATGAGCCATACTTATATTTGGGATAGGGTACTTTTTACTGTAAAAATAAGGAACTAAATATTCATCATACTATAATGACTCATATTCTTGCTTAAAATCCTCTTGAATGAATGATTTTCCTAGAATGAATGGAAGATGTTCCTTGGGATAAGATTAAAATTTATTATTGTGCTATACCATCTAGGGCCTTCCATGGGATTTGGGTGATCTAGGTAGTTTGGAGACATGAAAGGAATATTTAATACTATATGTGTCAAGGACTTTGCCGTGAATATTGAAATGGGAGGAATTTAATGAGGGGAAAGGTGATTCAGAAGAAGAAGAAGTGAGGGTATTGGGATATAAATAATTAGATTGAGGTGGGTTAGACATTACTTGCTTATCATTTTTAATGGTATTGGTAGAAATAATAAAATAGGTATATTGATGACCTTCTGCTTCCAAATGTTTATAGTTTTGATATGTTTGTAAATCCCTAGGAGTATTAACCTCCATTATAGAATAAGGAAACTTGAGACATTAATGAAGTGTGGAAGGAACTACATGCATATCATGAATCCATGGATGACCAAGAAGGAGATTGTATGAAAATTCCAAGTCAGTTAGATGAACAAGGGTTATATGGATGATAATCCCAACCTAGATGCAAAAGGAAATTATACCCACTAATTGTTGCTCAATATTATCATACCCCCTGATAGTAATAGTATCTTTTTTGAGATATGCTGAAGTGTTCCCAAACCTTGCAATGTAGGTGCATCATGAATTATTGTAAAAAAGATGTAAAATAGGTCCTATAGGAAGTGATAAAAGAGTTAAAGTCTCAGTAGGAGGCTTTAATATAACCTCATAAGGTCAAATTAGGTCTTAGGAATCACTTCTTGGTTTCCCACCAAAAGTGATTATTCAAAACTTTGAATTGGTTATGGCCTAATTAGAGTGTTTTAAGAAGTTTCAAAGATCATGGTCATATTTTAAATTATCCTTGGGACCTTTAGTAAAATTTATAATTTTATTTAGATAATATATTAAATGTTTTAAATACATACTCTTTATCTTGTGGAGTCTTGTCTAATATAAGAAATAGGCCTATTTTAGTATGGTCTAAGTTGAGTTTTGATGGTTGAGAGATTTTAGTGGTAAAAATAAACTCAATAAAAGTTTATATAATGGATAGGATTTGAATCACATATATAAGATCCTAATAAGGTAAGGATATATGCATAAATTTATAGGTTGTAGGTTGGTTTGGTTGTTGAAAGTCTAGTCAAGAAAATAGTAATACAGGTTTGAGACACTTTTGTATATCTTTCATGAATGAAATTCAAATATTTTGACTTAAAATAATGTGATAAGTTGTTTAAATGTTTTGACCTGATATTATTTTTTTATTTAATTTTTTGAACATATGGAAGGTCAAATTCTTGGAGTTACAGGTCTGTAATAGTCTTTTTTAATACACAATCCATAGAAAAGAGTTTATTTTATGTATTTTATTTTGTATGGTATCAAAAATAGGATATGAAGAGTGGAGGTAAAGTTTTTGGGGTATCATACATGTGAGATAAGGTTTTAAATAACATTAGTAATTAATTTAAGCCTATTTTTATCCTCTCAAACTCTAAACCCTACCAAAACCCTAGTATAAGGGCTTGACTCCTTAAAATCTAGTTTTCTCTAAATCAATTTAACCTAAAGACCTAAAACATTAAAATTAATAGGTATAAGATTTGTTTTTAAATGTTACAAATGTAAAAAGTTTGGCCATAAATCTTATGAGTGCCCTAAGAATTCATATACAAGCCAAAGAAGTGTTCAAATATCTCAAGTTGATGAAGAGGAGAGTGTTGTATCATATATTTATGAAGATTATCGTAAAAGTGGTGAATCATTACTCATGAAGAGGGTGATTGTTAATCCCACTAAGGAGATCCAAGAATAACCTCAAAGGAATACACTCTTCAAGACCATGTGTAAAACACAAGGTAATTATTGTCAAGTTATTATCAATAGTGGGAGTATTGATAATTTGATTTATACTAAGATGGTAAACAAAATAAATATAAAAAAGGTAACTCATAAAAATACCTAAAAATTATCTTGGTTGCAAAAGGGTCATTAGATTTTAGTGAATGAGAAATGTAAAGTAGAGTTCCAAATAAGAAGTTATAAGGATGAAGTCTTGTGTGGGTGATGTCTATGGACATTTGTCATGTCCTTCTAGGCATATCTTCGTAGTATGATATGAAATCCATTCATGATGGGGAAAGAAAAACCTAAACCTTTGATAAAGTGGGACAATAGCATACACTTATACCATTGAAATAAGAGGATGAAACAATAAAAAGAAGTTCTAAGGTGTTATTAACATGTGATAAAGAATTATTACATCAAATAAATTAGTATGAGGTAAGTAATATGCCATTTTATCAACCAAATGTAGTTGTTATAACTCATAAATAACCTAATTTATCTTTAAAAAATTAGAATTTATCAGATGAACATGTGAATAAGTTGTTTGTTTAGTTGTCTAACAAGTTGTCCTCCATAATAAGCATGGGATATCTTGACAAGTTCATTAAGAAGGTTAGTTTGTTGAAGGAAATTTCCATAGATGGTAGTAGTTTTAGAAAATTTTCAAATGATTAACAAGTGGAAGAAAAGAGTGGAGTTGTCTTAAAGGAAAAAATGAAAGTTTCAAGGTTGAAGATCAATATAGTGAGAAGAAATAATGCTAAAATAGGTCTGTTATCAATTAAATTTTCACCATAAGGAGGCATACTCCAGCCTCCTTTAATTTAATTTAACATAGAAATATATCTCAAGTTATGGGTGAACTATGGGAGAGATGAGTCTCTAGATTGAATGGATATCTCCCTCAACTATCCCTAAGATCTTGGGTCATCATGCATCTTGACCATACACTTCTGAGTGTGATAAGTTGACTCTTGGGTTGTAATAAAACCATTAGAGAGGGGTTGATGGTCTTAACTATTGTTCATGCATGTTAGAGACTTAATCAAAAAACCAATTCTAAAATAATGAAGTAAAAAGACCTTATTATCTCCTTTAAAAGACATTTATATCCAAGCATTAGGTTCATGTTGCAACAAGTGAGAGAAAATTGATCTTGGAATGCAGTCACCCATTGGAGGAGCTCAAGATGGGTTTGAGAGCCTAAATGGCACTTTTATTGATTTTATCCTATTTTTGATGATTTTTGGAGGTCTTAACTATGTATATAAACTTATAAACACATTTAAACCATTACCTTACCTCTAACAGGACACTTAATCATGATTGTACCTATGGGCCTATGTGTGGTCTTAAGCTTATTAGGCCTAAACAATGCTTGTCTTCATTATATCCTTGTTGTTGGGTTTGAGGGTTATTTGGAGTTATGTAATCAATATTAAACCCATATCAAATGGTTTAACCTCATTTTAGACCCCACACAAATCCTTACTTCTCTCTAGATAAGCAAAAACTTCTCATGAACTTAGGTAGGCCTATGTATCCATTTGATTGTGTGGTAGGGTTTAGAGATCTATTTTAACTAGTCTCATTTTTCATTTCATCATATTTCATCTAATTTTAAGATGAAATCATGACTTTAATATTAAATTGAAATAGACCTCAATTCTCTTCATGTACATTCTACTCCTTCCTCAGGCTTGAAACTAGCCTATTGACCTTACAACTTATAGGTGTTTATTAAGAGAAATCACAGTGCATTTGTGGATTCTAGGATTCCATTACTATTCTTTGACATATCAATGAATTTGTTTTATTTTTTATAATTTTGAAACATTTCAATTTTCATTCTCAATTTACCATGACTTCACAACCTACATTACCTTTCTCACTTATCTCTAAGTTTGATTATAGGTGCCAATTATTGAGGTCTTGATTGCATCTATTAGTTTAGAACCTTGTTGCTAGTCATTAGACATAAAATTCACACTAATGAGGGTTACCAAATCTTCACTGACCCTATGAAACTTGGTCAAGGCACCACATCTTCACTATATGTACCTATTAACTTATACCTTCCAAGGCATGGTTGTAGGTGACTATTGGAGATATTTTGATCATGAGGCCTGGAAGTTGATCTTCTCAACTCTATTATTGATAACTTGAAGCATAAAAAACTCATTTAGAGTTAATTTCACTATCTTATAGAGTTGATTTGATCATTCATAATGTTATACAAAACTTTTTTTTTCTTGCCTTCATACATAGGCCTGTATATGAGAAACTCAATGAATGACTATGACCTTGACTACTTCAATAATATTTTGGCTCTCAAAATTGAGTGATATTTCTTAATTGGTTTGTGTCTCCTATTCTCATTTTAATTTATTTATGATTTAACTTTTATTTTGACCTTTTTATTGATGGTTGGTTTGAGTTCAAAATGGGGACCTATAGGTCTAGGGCATGTAGGTCTTCATTTTACTTGTATAGACTACAAAGATAAATTATTTAGTCTTTAGAAACTTTAAACACTTTTACATTATCAAATTTTATCCCACTTCTTCATTAATCTCTCAATTAATTATAGACCCTTTGACCAAGCATTATGTCATCTTCAACTTATCTCCCTAGTTTGTATAGGCCTGTACATACAATTAGCTCATGTGTAAGGTATGTGTGTGAGAATTGGAGTTTCTCATTCACTTATGCTAATTATTATTGTAATGAAGGGTTTTTCAAGTTCATGTTGTTTTTTTAAGGGATATCAATATATTTTCACTATTTAAACACTCCCAATCTAAACTTTGGACCCCATGAAAGCTCACTTACAAGTCTAAAAACCTGTGAGTGAATGGAGAACCTTATGATCTTAAATGAGAGCAAAAATTTGATCTCATATCTCATTAATCAGACTTCAAAACTTTTCAATAGTACTCTCTCATATTTCATTAGTTTTTTATTTCCATTTTGAGCCAAGTTTGGCAATCATTATCTATAAGAGATTGTTACTACATAGACCATGCCTAAGAAGAATAAAACACTTGAAGAATGCATACAATAATAAAATTCCAAGGGATATAACATAAATATTATGACATTTATATATCCTCTATTAAATATAAGAAAATTGTAACTCTTAAAGGTGACAAAAATCACAAACCAACCAAAATTTCACTTGTAGTAGGGTGACATGCTCACACACTTGAGGCATATTTCCTCTTATTGAAGACACTTCATGGAATTAAATTGGATGATGAAAATTCCATTTAAAATATATATTATTACTCTAAAAAAATCCCTCAAAACCATTCTTCTCCATCAAATTTTGAATTGGAAAAACAAAATCAAAATCAGACCATGCTTGAATTGATAAATCATAATGATCTATTGTCACTCTTAAAAATTGTTCATAAAGGATGGGAAATGAATATAAAAAAAAATTCCACTAATTTCAAGCTTATTTAGACCCTTGAAAATGTACAAAGTTCATCTTCCATCTCTCTCTCTCTCTCTCTCTCTCTCTCTCTCTCTCGATCATACTATGCATCTAATTTTTGCCTTTTTGAGTTTGTGAAGGCAATGATGGAGGAGAGAGACTATCTGAAGCATCTTTACAACCTTAAATTTTATCAAAATATATAATATGACTTTTGGAATCCCAAGGGACACTCATAAACCATTTTTACTTGCAAGTAGATCTTCTAAGGTTGCACAAGTGCCCAAAAGTGCTTGTAAAGGGGTAGTTTGATTAATTTAGGAATTGAACTAAAATTTTGTTAGTATATGACCATATATGAACATTATCTAACTTTAGATACATTGAATAACTTATTGAAATATTTATTTTTGAATTTGGTATGTACAAATCCTCCAAATTAGCTAAAAAGGTGACTAAAATGACAATTTAGTACATAAAAACACAATAAAAGGTTAACACATGATAATATGACCTTCAATATACATTAATAAACTTTTATAACTAATATAAACCATATAAAACCTTTTTCCATGTTTTAAAACACCAAGATCTTATGAATGACCCATATGACTAGACAAGTACACATTAGACCAAACCTTGGACAAGGTTAGATAATGACTAATGTGACCATATAGAAACCATTTAAGACCATTTCAAGACCAAAAATAAGTTTTGATAATTCCATGAAAAGTTTTAACTTAGAGGGGTTTACCCATTTTGACTTGGGGTCAAAATTTGGTCAACAAATTAGCGATTCATAGGGGTAATATGCCTACAATGCTAATGGATCAATGGCCTTATCCTCCCATTGGGAAATGGAGTAACCATTATGATATAAATTAAAACTAACATGCCTTATACATACTCACACCAAACCACACAACAATAAGTAAACACACTATGCCAAAGGCATTTAGGAAAAAATACACAAAAAAGAGACTCAAAACAACACACCTAACCTATTATGTACATACCTCAAACATATTTGATGTAATGAAATAGCTCCTCCTTGATTCAAATAGGGTATAAAATAATGTTCCTAGAGTCACAACTTCTCCATGAGAACAAATAACCATATGATGAATGTTTGTCAAATAAAACTTACTTATGAAGGTGAGAGAATGACCTACCATTCATAAGACCTCTATTAGATGCAAGTGCACCTCTTGAGGATTTTTTAAATGGTGCTTTTAGATCTTCTTGAGGTCTGCTAGACATTGAAACCTTATTTATCTCTTTCATTCTCATTTGATTCTTCTAAATTTGCTTCTTGGGAGTCATGAAACTCTTCTCAACTTCACCTTCATTTATAATATGATGTGCTTGATTTTTATAAGCATCAAAATTTCCTTCTTGATATCCAAACACATCTACAAGTGAATCAAGATTAGATTGAGCTCTATGCTTCTCCTTGCTCATATAGACCTTTGAATTGACTTGATTACATTCCTCCAAGGATAAAATATACTTGACAGTGGCTTCACACTCTTCCTTATGATTATTAGGTTCACCATTAACTTCATCATCAAGCTTATGTTTCATTTGAAGTGGAGTAAGCCTACTTACTTTTTCAAACTCTTGAATTATGGTATGGTATTTAGGCCACATATCATCACATTCTTATTGAATATCATATTCATGAACTTCTTCTTCTTGGGTAGGAAAAATTGCATAATCTTCATTACCATTATCTAAAATACTTGGAACCTCATCATCATCATCCATATGTAGAAAATAATTTCCCAATGTAGCTTGTTGAAGTGTATCATTAAGACTTTCCTCAAGATACTCATCATATTCTCCATGCATAATGTATGTGCTAAGAATTTTATCTTCAATGAACTTATATAGATCAAACCCATGTTGATCATCTCCACATTCATCAAGGTATAGGTCAGCTATGCCATTAAGAGGTGTTAAATGTTTTTGGTCATTAGGATGGTCTTCTTCTTCATTGATGTTGAATTTCATGTTTTATGTGTTAGGCACATAGGGATCTACATGAAACTTGTCCAAGGGTTAACACTTGATAGATAACTTAGCACCATACTTGGTCCTAAATGATAAATAGGAATAATTTGAAGTCAAGTACCCTCCAATCTAAACAGTGAAGTCCCTTTACAAGCAAAGGGCAAAGTGATGTGGCACATCTACAAACACCACATCTTGGGATATATAAAATGTATGATAATCATGGAGAGAGAGATGAAAAAACTTGATAATGCCAACCATATTCGTAGTTGATCCATCTAACTATAACATCCCCTTAGAATGTGACTCATACTTTAACTTCAACTTGTTTTCTACTTATTTAGGCATTATTGATGTACTTGCTACACTATCAATCAAAAAATTAATCACCTGTGAGTATCCAATGATGATTTTTTAGGTATAATGGAGGAGTTTTATCCTTTAATTTAGTTTTTATTGGCTTCCCATCCTTAGTATTACTTCATTTGTCAAAACTACCCATCTTTCACTAGGTTGCTTAGGTGATGTTTTGAGTTTGGAGAGCTCAGTTTGGAATGAGTTTCTTTGCCTAGGAATGGATAATGTTTCCCATATTCATATGTTTACATGAACCTTATTAATTTTCACCAAAATATTCATAGGAGAGATGCAAACCTTGTCATGTCTTTTAGGAGCTATAACACTATGACTAGCTTATGTAACTTGATGCATAGGATAAGGCATATAAGGAGCTCTGAAATTCTAAGTTTTATAATTTACTTGAGCTATAGGGGATACATTTGACATCCCTAATCCTTGAGGTGATTGAGAGTTCATATTTTTACCACTATTTTCCCCTTAGAATTATTTAATCGTTCTCTTCTTTGACCTTGTATTTGAAGCTATGGAGCTTGATCCAATGTTGAGATTACCTTGATAGTTGAGTATGCATGATTCTCCTTGAATTTAATTCATCAAAACAACATTTTATTGAGAATATCCTCAATTTTTATCTCCTTCACTAGGCATATCCTCTTGATTCATGGAAGGCATTATTCCCCATTGATCCATAAGCATAAATATCCATTTTCTCTCCTTCACTAGGCATAAATATCTAACAATCTGATAACAATAAGCCCTTTAGTGATATTATGTATATTGTAAAAATTGGCAATGTTTTTTATGTGTTCAATAGGATTAGTGGAAGATTCTCCCATGTATGAAGGCACACTTTTTATGGATGACATAGGGATGCCATTATAGTGATAAAGTGTTAAGGAATATGACCATTGAAGGCAATACAAGGTAGGTTCCTTCGGGCTACCATCTTGAAAATTGGACCCAAGCATTTTTTTAATAATTTCATGGTTTAAGAAAGGGAATGAAGTTAAAATAACTAAAAGGTGCTTAATCAAGTTTTATATATGAAAAAATTACAAGGATTAATTATGGTGTGATGTTATACCAATGAATACATTCCATGTTTTATTGGGAAGGCCATGGAATTTTGATAGAAAATCAAGTCATGACGGAGTAAAAAATACCTATAATTTTGGAAAGGTGGTATGAAGGTAGTTTTATTACCTCTTAAATAAGACTGGCAAGCTAAAATCATGATGTCCACAAAATAATTTGTCAAATACATGAAGATTACATGTTACTGTTATCCATTAGTAGCAAAAAGTGAAGACACAAAAGTGGTGAAATACCAGTTAAAGAAACATAAGTGTTGAAAAATTATGCATATGTTATATCTAATGTTTTACCATATGGTTTACCACAAAAGAGATACATTCATCATCATATTTATTTGATTCTAGGATCAACACTACCTAATCAAGCAACCTATATGATGATCCCAATAAAACGTGTATAATTGAATAACAAGTTATTGAATTGGTGAGAAAGGGGGTAGTGAGGTAGAGCATGAGTCCATGTGAATCACCATCATTGTTAAATCCAAATAAAGATGGAGTGTGGAGGATGTGTGTGGATAGTAAATAAATCAATAAAATTAATGTCAAATATAGATTTCCTATACCTCGTTTAGATGATATGATGGATGTGCTTATAAGAGGAAAATAATTTACCAAGATTGATCTAAAAAGTGGTTACCATCAGATTCATATTCATGAAGAAGATAAATGGAAAAAAAAATTCAATACTAGGGATGACTTATATGAGTGGTTGTTGATTCCATTTGGATTATCTAATGCACCTAACTTATTTATGAGGGTGATGAACACAATGCTATGAGATTACATTGGTCATTTTATGGTGGTTTATTTTGATGTTTATTAATACTAAATAAGATTAATTATAAAATTTTGGAATTCTATTAGAGTTGTTAAGAAAGAAGAAGCTCTATGCAAATATGAAGAAGTGTAGGTTTATGCAGAAGAGTTTGGTATTTTTGAGATTTGTAGTTTCATCAAATGGTGTAAGAATGGATGAATAAAAAGTAAAAGAAAATGTTGAGTGGCCTATTCAAAGGGCATCATAGAGGGAAGAGGTTTCCATGCTTTATCAAAATTTTATATAAAGTTCATTAAGAGTTTTAGTAGTCTTGTTTCACCAATAATAGATTGCATGAGAGGAAAATAATTTGTATGGATAATGGCAATAATAAAAAGTTTTGAATTATTGAAAAAAGAGATTATAGAAAAACATATTTTAGCATTACTAGATTTTAACAAAGTGTTTAAAGTGGTTTTTTATGATTCACATGTAGGAATTGGTGTTGTGTTGAGTCAAGGAGGAAGGCCAATAACATATTTTATTGATAAATTGATGAGGTAAGAAATAAGAATTATACATACGATGTTAAATTTTATGATATTTTAAAATAATTAATACATTGGAGGCATTACCTATGCCTAAGGAGTTTATCTTATTTATAGATCATGAGGCCTTGAAGTATGTGAACACTCACAAGAAGTTAAATAGTAGACATGCAAAGTGGGTGTCTTTCTTACATGGATATACTTTAGTGTTGAAGCATAAATAAGGAAAGAAAAATCAAATAGTTGATGCTTTAAGTAGGATAGTGGCATTATTAACTACTATGGTGAGTGAAGTGGTTGGATTTGAAGTTGTTATGGAATTTTATGATACTAATCTAGAATTTGGCAAGATAGTTAAGTAGTGTAAGAATCCATTAGCAGGTGAGACAAGTAATTTTTATAATGAATACATTATATAGGATGGTTATATCTTCAAAGGGAAATAATTATGTATTCTAGTTTTGTCTCTAAGAGATAATATTATAAGAGAAATACATAGTGGTGGTTTGACTACACATTTTGGTAAGGCTAATAAAATAGATTTAGTGGTAGAGAAACATTTTTTACCAGAGATGAAGAGAGATTTAGAAAGGTATGTTTCAATATGTAGAATATGTCATGTGCATAAAATACATGAAAAAAATATAGGGTTGTACATGACATTACTGGTTCCAAGGGGACCATGGATAAATTTGATTATAGGCTTTGAGTTGGGGTTTCTAAACACACAGAGAGGTAATGATTCAATTTTTATTTTTTTAAACAATTTTTCTAAAATGGTTCATTTCATTTCATATAAAAAAACTAATGATGCCATTAGATTTTCATAACAATTTCTAAGGACATTGTGAGATTGCATGGTGTTACAAAAACTATTACATTAGATAGGGACACAAAATTTCTAAGTCATTTTTGTAGGAATTTATGGAAGAATTTGGAAACTAAGATACAATTCAATAATGTATACTAACCAAAAATATATGGATAGACATAAGCTGTCAAAAGGAGCTTAGGAAAATTTTTAAGATGCATAGTTGGAGAGAAGATGAAGCAATGGAACTTGAATTTATCATAGGCTGAGTTTGTGTATAATAGTCAAGTCAAGAGATCAATAGAAAAATAAACATTTTAGATTGTTTATGGGATAAATCCAATGGGTGTTTTATATTTGGTATAGTTACCAATTACAAAATGTGTTAGTGATGATGTAGTAGTTTTTGCAGAGCATATACAACAATTACAAGAAGAAGTGAGGAAAAAACTCTAAAAAAGTAATGAAAAGTATAAAGTAGTAGCAGATGTCAGAATAAGGTCAAATGTATTTGAATAAAGAGATTTGGTGATAGTTTATTTAAGGAAAGAAAAAATTTCAAGAGGCACACACAATAATTTAAAGTACAATAAAATTAGTCCACATAGAATTGTGAAGAAAATCAATGACAATGTTTATGAGGTGAGTTTACCAGATAGTTTTAACTCTCCAGTATTTAATGCTTCAGATTTATATGATTTTGATGGAGAATATAGTCAAGGGTAAAATCATGAAGAAGTATATTGGAAACATCAGGCACCAAGGAAGAAGAAAGAAAAGATAACACAAGTTTTGGATAAGAAAATAATGCACACAAGGTAAAGAAATTATAACAGCTATTTCATATAGTGGGAAGGATTACAAAAAAAAACACTTAGATTTGATAATGGAAGTTGAATAATATTGACAAGAATAAATATAATGAGTACAATAATAAAAACTAGATGGATTTGAGTTGTTTTCAACTAGAGGAGAATGATGTAGAGTCCAAACTTCTAGATGCCATAACTTTTGATCTGTAGTTTTGTTTGATCTTTCATTTGTGCCAAAATGACCATATCATAAATTTAAATTCATCCATAAAATAATACATACATTTAGGGTTATTTTTATAAATGTTTTAAAGGCATACATGACCATCTATGGTTCTAAAAAATACATTTTAGTATTTTTCTATTTTTTTAAATAGTGTATTTTTGTAATCAGACATTAAATTCATATGAAATTCATCCATTAGGATAATTATAGTGTTTATAGTATATGTGGATATTTTTAGGCCCATCCTATATTTCATGCAAAACTTCTAAAAGTAGTGGTTGAAAAAAGCACTAGAAGATGAAAGTTACTAAAAATAACCATTTTCTAAAAATTGCATAGGTTAGTTAGCTTTAAGAGGTTTAGGTAGATTTTGATTTAATTAATTTTTTTAATTATGCATGTAAAATACAATTTTGAGTTGAAATTTATTTAAAGCCTCATATTTAAATATTTTATTCATTCAATGAGAATCAATAGAGAACTTTGCTTTCATGTAATTTCTAAGTTTATGCCTACTGATTCTTCTTGTTTAGCTAGTCTGTATTTTTATCAATCCAAGACTTGCATGAACATCTAAGTGTGTTAAATTTGAAAACATTGAGTAAATTTTTATTTAGTATTTTTAGGTTATGAGGTAATAGCTATATGGGAAATTGAGATTGAAATTGTTAGACTTATAAACATAGAAACTATAAAGGAAGTAATGTTATTGATATGGATTTACACCATGCTAGTGAAAAATATAGTGTTTCCATGAATTTATCAAATATTAGTTGAGGGAGGGGTATTTTGTATGGAAATCATGAGTATTTTAATTAATCTAGGATATTTAGCCATATAATTATGATTTTATGCTATGAATTCTTGGATTTTAGGTATTAACTCAATGTTGTCCATTGGTTCTCCTCTTGGTCTCTATATTATTAAAGAAGTTTTTTCTCTTTATTGGAATTGTTAAGAGACCTAATGTAATTTTTAGCTGTATAAATGTTGGTTTATTATCAAGGGAGGAGATAAAATATTACATCTTCAATTAAGGTTCAGATTGGATGACACTTGGGTAAATTCAGACCATTTAGTGGTATCACGATATTATTATAAATGATACATTGTAGAATTGAGATAATAATCATTAAGGAATCTAAGGGGATAAAATTTTTAGAAGCAAAAAATGGTCAAAATTTTGGTTCAAAAAATTAATGTGAAGATAATCAAACCAAAGTTTGGGTAATATTTATGATGGGTTCACAAATATTTATTGAAAATAAAGATGATATAATAAGAGATAAAATCATAAATTTGAAAAATTGGGGAACATATGAAGATAACCAAAATAATAAGGTGGGGTAAAATTCATGTTGGGATCATAAAAATGTATTAATCCTAGAAATGAGTAGTTTCACATATAAGACTCTAAATTAGATAATTTTAGAATAAAATTTTATAACTAACACACAAATATGATACAATTACAACACAAATGTGGTTTTAAGAAAGTGTAGACATTTAAATTTGGTCAAAGGTACTTGAAAATTCTAATTTTTGACATATCCTAAGTCATTTGACTTGCACCCAAATACATGACTCTTAATCACTATTCCTTTAAGACATTTATCTATATATAGTCTTGACCCTTTATTCATTGTCACTACCACACAAATTTTTTGAATTTAATACTTAAACCTATGTTACAACATTCTCAAAGCACCTCCAACTCAAGATAGTTATCCATGATCTTTCAAGTTAAGTCTATGATAGGAAAACTAGTCTTTTATTGTGGACTTGTCCACCTACAATGGCCTCATCCCTATGTGAAATAATGAATAGTTTATAAATTAAAATTATTATTTGGATCTTCCCTCACATTTCATAAGGTTATATAAATAAATTATCAAAAGGGTTTCTTATAAATACACATCAAAGGTCATTAATTATTCCCTAAAAATAACTTAATTACTAGATTGGCACTCTCTATTGAGGACATACATATTATTTCACATTGATAAAATATTACCTATTACTCTCATTCACAAGGATTAGCCATGAGCCAAGTCTAAAGAATTTCAAATTAAGTCAAGAGCTATCATTGTCAACTATAAAAATATGCATCTCTAGCTACGTACATGTAGTCAAGGAACACAATTACAAAATTACTCTAGGTGGGATAACTAATTGTGGTTTGATTCCCTCTTTGGAGTATTTGGATATGTGTAAAATTAAATCATGAAGGAGGTGATTGGGGTCAACTCAACCCATTACACTTTCCCTCTCTTCTTTCAAGCTTTATCTTTCACAAAGAATGCTAGGGTTTCCAAATCAAAGAAGAGGAAAATAATGAATTACATATGGAACAATCTAAATATAACTATCTTAACTTGATAAAAAAAAATATATAATAAATGTAGAACATGAATAGTTTCATCGCAATCAATGCAAAAAATTTCAATCAAAGAACATGGCTGACTTGTGTTATTATCTAAGGAACACAATAATATCTAAAAATATTCTAAGATTTTGTTTATGATCATTCACTATCATAGTTATATATTTTTATACTTTTTTTTTAATAAAAAGGGGTAAAAACTTTATTAAAACTTAGAGCAACATAATACAATACAACAAATGTAAACCAAAGACCACAAAAAAAACAAGAACAACAGTATCACATCCCGAAACCACTAATATCTTCTACTAGAATTTGCTCTAGTTCTTGACATACCTCATAGGGCAGCTACTCCCGCTCATCAACCTTACGCCCATCTCTATCTTTTGATGCCCATTTTGCTAAGCAATCAGCTGCCCTATTACATTCCCTTGGAATATGGGCATAAGATACTGAATCCATCAAGGAACTAATCTACAATATCTGCTGCACTACCGTGGCTAATTACCAGCGCACATCTGAAATCTTCCTCTCAAGGAGCAAATTAATCAAGACTTGAGAGTCAAATTCACAAATCACTCTCCTCCACCCTAGAGCATAAGCACACTTCAAGGCATATAAGATAGCCAAACCTTCCATCCTATTAACAGTCTAAACTCCCTTACTAGCTAAGAAAATAAAAACCATAGATCCAAAATAATCCCTACCAATCCCATCGATCCTAGCTGACCTTGGATTACCCCTAGAAGATCCATCTTTATTAAGTTTCAAAAGACTAGCGGGTGGGGGCATCCATTTCCCCAACCATTAAAATTTTTGATTCCCCCATTTACCTCTCCTAACACAAGCAAAGACTGGAGATATCCCCTATATGCCAAACCTGTCCACCATCTCAGCATCACCTTTCTCCAGTGGAAAAATAATCTCACTCTTAGCTTCAATAGATTCCTAGATCATTCCTTTGATTATAATCCAAACCTGCTGAATCCCCAATATTTCATCTTGAAAAATTTTGTGATTCCTTTCCAGCTCGACTTGCCAAAGCAAAAAAATGGGTCCAGCATACCACGCATCCTAAAAGAAGGGAGCCAAAGAGAGGGGTCTTCCTAATTTCAACCAAAAATCTGCCAGGGAAGGTGCATGAATACACTGGCATCTCCACACGTCCCACCAGAAATGCCATAATTTTAGAGTGAATGGGCAATGAAAGAATAGGTACGATGAATCTTCCTCTTCACTACTATAAAGAACACACCTCGAAGGACTAGCAAAGCCCCTCTTCTAAATATTATCCCAAGTCAAGCATCTATTCCAGACTAAAGTCTAGATAAAGAAATTACACTTCGGCCAGGATAATCTGTTCTGACTTTCTTCCACCAATGAACTTCCCCCCTCAAATTGTTGAGAAATCAACTCCTGATAACCATAAGACACAGTATACTTACCATTAGGATTAGGGGACTAGGTTAACACGTCACTATCCATAAGCACATTGTAGCTGCGATAGGATAGAATGTAGTTCAACTCCACACATTCTACCTCTAAACCAAGAATCGGCCACTCCTTTGGGGTCTTCCAGCTAGCATCTGCCACCTACCCCTGAAGGGAAAGGAACTTATAATCACACACCCTAGTCCACCCAACTTCACAAAACCTCTATGATAAAATGCCCAAGTGAGGATATTGGATAACTAGGGGAGGGTAGCCGTCCCAAGAGTCATGCCAGAACTGTGCCTCTACCTCGCTCCTAAAAATCTAGAATAAGCCCCTCTTAATCAGTGCAGCTCCTTTCTTGAGAGTATTCCAGATCATCGAGCCTTTCCCTATCAAGCTATAACATGGAATATCCTTTTTGGAGATCCCAAAAAAGTACTTATGGGATAAGATTTTGGCCCACACCTGGTCCTATTCCACACACCATCGCCAATACAGTTTGGCTGCCAGAGCAGTACTAGATAACACTAATTGTCGTAATCCATGGCCAACAAACCTCTTTGGGTTACAAACATCCTCCCACTTAACAAGACTCCACTTGGTTGATGATGAATTACTAGCCCATAAAAACTATCTTGTTAAGGAATCAAGGTCCCTAACAAAACTCATCGGTACCACCTGGATCATGCAATTATAAATAGGAAGAGCCTGCACCACTGATTGAATCAGCTAGATCCAACCAATGAAAGATATCCACTGATGGGTCCAATGATTCAATTTGACTTAGAACTTATCCAAAATCACCTGCCATAACTCAGACTGTTGGCTGGCTGAGACGGGAATCGCAAGATATAGCAATGGAAGACTCCCAATTTGAAACTTGAGAATATGAGCCACTCTTCATTGTATGGAGGGTGGAGTGTTGAAAAATAAAATTGAAGACTTACCCTCATTAATTACCCATCCTAAGGGAACAAGTTAAGCATCCAAGCCTTTGCATATATTAGATGCTTCCCTAATAGTAGCCATTCCCATCAAGGCCACATCATCCACAAACTGAAGGTGAGATTGTATAGGAAGGCCCCTTCCCCATTACCAGCCCTAAATAACACCACCATCCACCCACCTTCTGATCAACTATCCCAAGCCTTTTGCCAAAAGAAGAAACAAGTAGGGAGAGAGAGGGTCACCTTGCCACAAACCTTGAGATGCCCCAAAGAGATTAGAGTTCTCGCCGTTAATCAAAACTGAAAAGGAAGTTGAGTTCACACAAATCATAACCCTATGAATCCAATCCTCCTCGAAACCAAAGGCACCCAACACCTTCTAAAGGAAGGACCAATGAACTCTGTCATAGGCCTTGGACATGTCTAGCTTGATAAACATGGCCTTATCCTTAGACTTGATCATGGAGTGGATAGTCTCTGTGGCCACCACCACCCCATCTAGAATATAACATCCCTCCACAAATCCCCCTTGCTCCTCAGAAATAAGTGCTCAAAGCCACTTTTTTAACCTTTCAGCAGTCACCTTAGATATAATTTTATAAGTTACATTGCCAAGGGAAATGGGGAAAAATTGACTCAGCTAATCAGCCCCCTCCCCCTTGGGAATGAGAGCCAGGAAGGTAGAGTTCAGGGCCTAGAACATTTGCTTGTTCTTCTGGGATTCTTGAACAACAGCCAACAAGTCTAATTTGATAATTTCCCAAAATTCCTAAAAAAGTTCAATCGGGAAGCCATCTGGACCAGGTGCCTTTCCTTTCTGCATCATGAAAACAATCCTCTCTAACTCCTCCAGGGATATAAACTGCATAAGGTACACTTTCATTTTTGGAGAAACTAGAGAAGGAATATAGGAGAGAACCTGATCCTCTACAATCGAGTCCCCCTTCCCTTCCTCCTTAAATAAAGATGTAAAATATTGCACAGTTTCATCATAGATACCCTGTGTAGAGGAGACAACCTCCCCCCTGTCCATCACCAAAGATGCTATCACATTACCATGCTATTTGGCTCTGACCGAATTAAAGAAGAAGGCAATGCTCTTATCCCCATCTTGAGGCCATTTAATTCAATATTTTTGTTTCCAAAAGATTTCCTCTCTTAGCTCCCATTCCTCTAATGTTTTTAAAGCCCTGGCTTCCTCCCTCAACATAAACTCAGACATCCCCTCCTCCCTAATGAATTTGGTAATGTCATTCAACGTCATTTGAGCCTCATTTTTCCTTTGGAAGATGTTCTCAAAACTTTGTTGGTTCCACCATTTGAGTTGGTACTTAACAAATTGGAGTAGCTTAGCAAAAGTATACATTGCTGTACCAACAACAGGCCTGCCAGCCTTCCACCATTTGGCAACTCATCCAAACAGGTCTAGGTTCTTGAGCCACATAAGCTAGAACTTGAAGAGCAGATTTTGAGGCATGCAGGCTGAAGAAATGACAAGCTTTATGGGCTAATGATCTGACCCTCTCCAATCAAGTATCTCCAAACTAGATGACCAGATTCCACCCACCCAATAATAGGAAGTCATGAATCGATCTATTCTCTTAGCAATGCACCTGTCATCCACCCCTCTATTGTTCCAAGTAAAGCATCCATTGATGGGTTTGATATCCACTAGATTGAGTGCCAAAATATTATCCCAGAGTAGTATGGAAGATGGATCTAGCCTTGCATTACCTCCTTATTTCTCTGTTAAATCTAGAATAACATTGAAGTCTCCAACAATAATCCAAGGTAGGTAAGGAAATAATCTACGAATTAAGTGAATATTATTCCATACAAGAAGTTTACCTTGGAAATCTGTAGGAGCATAGACATTAAAAAAAGGACATATTCGCCTGACTCAATACATGAAGCCACCATGGATAAAGAGGACTTAAAGGCAATCCAGGACATAGGTTGGATCATTTGTGGGTTCCAAAAACATGCCAAACCTCTCAAGGATCCCTAAGCTCCAATGCACTGACATAGACCATGCCTCCATAACTTAGGTGTGATACTCCTCATATCTTCCATAGAAACCTTAGTCTCCTGAAGAAAGAGAACATCAGGGGAATGCCTTCTAACTAGTTCCTAAACAACTTTTTGTCTAGGGCCGCTGTTCAAGCCCCTTACATTCCAAGAAATAATGATCATTGTGGAGGAGTCAAAAATGGGAATCTAAGGTCCTAACAAAACCTGACTCTACCAAAGTCTCCCCAATCATCTTAATCTTATCCATGTCCTTTTTTCACCCCAATTTAACACTTTTCTCTGAAACCCCCTTCTTACCATCCTTTTGAAGAATGCCCAGATGAGAAGAAGATTTACCTCGCTTATCTATATCTATAACCATAGTCTTTGCTGGAAGATCCATGTCTTCTACGTTCTATCCCATTTTGCCATTTGTCTCCAAAACCATTTGCTCTCCTATCTGCCCATCTGTGACCATAGGTAAGGTATACTCCTCATGAAGAGCAAAATGAAGAGTGAAAGAGTTAGTCTCTGGTCCAGATCCTCCTGTAAGCTACTCTACACTCATTAATCTCAGGTTAACTTTTTATTGGCCCAATTCATCCAAGACCTCAAACCTATTAAAAGTATCCTCGTATTGTCACTCCATAAGGGTCCTCTTTTGGCCTCTATTATGGCTTTGATCTTTCGCTTGAACAAAACCTTCAGTATCCTTACCCTCACCAACTCCAGACTTCTTCCCTTTATTAGCACCAGGATTGGTGCTAGGAGGAGGCGGAGGTTGGTGTTCAACTGGCTTGGCCTTTAGGCATCTTCACACTAGGTGGCCATATTCATGACAAAGGTGGCACATAAAGGGTCTCATAGTCCAGTTGTTGCACCTAGGAATATGAACCTACACTCATCTCCACTGTGTCTGGCAATGGTTTACTCAAATCAATTTCCATGTAAATTCAAGCAAAAGTCATGACTTTCTTCCCTAAGGCTTGTGTTGAAGACCCCATCGACCTTATGAGTGTTGATGCTAGCATTTGAAGAACATCCTCATGACAACATTCTATAGGAAATCTAGGTAACCAAACCCACACCAGAACCTGATTTGGTAGTTCTTCAGAAGGATTAAATCCGACATGCCAAGATTTGATGAAAAGTCCAACTTGATTATAAAAATAAGGCCCACCCTCGAAAACCCTATTTTGATCAACGAAGCATAAAAAATTCACCATAAAATAATTGTTTTCCAGTAGCGTGACCTCCATTTCGCCCTCTGGTTCCCACACTCTCCATGCCCAGCCCTCTAAAAATTGAAGGGAGACTCTCAATCCCAAAAACTTGCAATATAGCGAATGATTAGAGTAATATTACACATCTTCAGAGACCATATCAAAAGGGATTACCAGTTTGGGTGTCTCTTTTCACCACTCTAGGCAACCGTTAATCTTCATGATCTGAGATCTCTTAGGTGAGCTCAAATCTATCGCATTTGTAGTCTGAAAAAAATGCATTTCCAAATGTTCTCGTTTCCTGTCTCAGCATATTTAGGCCAACCGCTTCACTAAAACTCTTACTAGGCACAATATTAGAAGGCTCCCTCTGAGCCATTACTATGCCCTTCCCTAGCCCATCCTCAGTACTGGAAACTACCGCTCCCCCCTACGCACTCAATCCTCCACGCTTCTCCCACACACTCACTCACACAACAAAGACAAGGTAAGGCACATCTACCCTAGCTCGGTGTCGAATTTAAGAACTAGGTCGTCTTCATCCTCCTTCTCATATTTTTATACTTTTCACTATCAAATATCATTCACATTCAACTGGGATAAGTTTGTAGTCAACAAACATGAATGGCATGTGTTATTGTCCAGGGAACACATACTTAAAAGAGAATACTAAGGCCTATGTTATTGATTTTAATATTAATAACCTTGATGATTTAAGAACATGGGAGTATCAAGAAAAAGTATTCATTCAAGAAATAAATGCCTGTTTATGAAACCAAAGTCAATGTACTCAATTGTACTCAATGGTTGAACATCAGCCAATAAAAATTGATGTTTTATTTAACCAAGCAATTTATAAAAATGTTGTAGTGGATAATAAATTTAATGATTATTCTTGATATAATGTTAAATAGGATTGAGAAATTAAATGTAGAAGCCCAAACATACTATAACAAATGGTCAAAAACTAAAATCCTTGTAGATCTTGTAAATGCTAAAAAATTAAAATATGCAGTAAGTTTCTTTTTGTTATTTTTCATAGTTAAAATTTATTTTAATTTTTTTAAATAATTAATATCATTTTTTCATTTGTAGTAAAAATATATAAATCTGAAGAACGAAGTTTTTGTCCTTGACATGCATTTGAAAAGTATGCACAAAAGTATATTTGTGACAATTTCTTTCAAAGAAAAACTTGTTTTACTAAATAAGTAAAATAATACATTGAATAAAATAATTAGAGAAAATGGCTTGGAACTTGAGTTTTTGTTTAAACAAAAAGACAAAGTGAACCCATCATCACTTTTAGTGGGAGATGCTACTGCATAAGAATGGGCAACTCTTGCCAATATCAGTAATGTAGTGAAAGATCTTATGGAATTAGGGATTCCAATCCTTACAAATAACACAACCACTACTTATAGTCAATGAAAAGTAGAAGGATAACTTGATACAAAATGAGACTTGAGCTCAAGATTTATTTTGTAATTACTTATGTTTTATAATTATTGGAAATTAAGGATTGAATTCAAGAGTTGTTTTGTACTCATGTTTTGTAATTACTAGAAACTTATGTTTTATATTATTTAAAATATATTCTGTAATTTTAGATTCCTTACTCTTGAGTTCAAGAGTTATTTTGTACTTATGTTTTGTAATTAATGGAAACTTGTGTTTTATATTATTTAAAATATATTATGTAATTTTGGTTTCCTTACTCTTGAGTCTTGGTTTTTATTTGTATGGGTTTACATGAACATTTTTGTTTGAATGAATAAAATGTCTTAAGACTCATATTAGGCTATGATGTGTAGTAATTATTTGCAATGTTTAATTCATTTATTTTATTGTAAAATTGGTTTAAAATCTATTAAAATCTTATTTAACATTTTTTAATAATAATTTATTTTGATTTAACAATGTAAATTTGTTTTAAAAGGCCAAAAAATATGAAAGATTAGAATATTGAATATGTACTATTTATTACAACTCGCAATGTAAATAATGATAAAGAATAATATTTTAGAATGTTAAAGATAGGAAAAAACATAACTAAATATTGAAAATGACTTAACTCAAATCAAATTAGTTAAGCATTTCATAAACAATGTAATAGTTTGATGAATTAAAACCAAAAATTATTATCCACTAAACAACATAAATATTTTTTAGCATATTTCAAATACATATTAAAAATTTACAAGCTAACTCTCAAGTATCTCAAAAAACCCTTTTGCAACTCATGTTTCATCATTGAAATTTGTATGTACTATCTCATTGGCATTTTCACTATCTTCTTTGGTAGTTGTATTTATGACACCTCTTAATTTAGTTAGAATAATCCAAATTGAAATCACTCTATCATATGAAAACACATCCACTTCATAACCTAAAACATACAACCTCAAACATGTCTCAAGATTTTTATCTGATCTATTCTGAAGTTTTGACTTCACAAAATATAGTGCACTAAATACCCTTTCATCTTCCATAGACCCCAAAATCATTGTTTGGAACACTTCATATAATCAAAAATATTCTCTAATTGTTTCCTGTAAAACATTGTTGTGATACAATTTCTTCCATAGCCTTGTAATAGAATATGTCTATGTTGGTTCAGTTAACAACTAATATTATTCAACCATTGTAATTCCAAAAAAGATTGTCTATTTTTTAGTAAATCCATTTGAAAAATGCCCTCAATTTTCTCTCCATTTATTTCTACAAACTTACTAAATTTTTTAATAAGAGCACCCACGTATTGAATAAATAAATTACTTATTCTTTCTTCACCCTCTGCATTGTTCCAAAATGTAGGATTCACCACCCCCATGGCTTACTCATCCCTTAGAAAATGATCTCTAATTTCAGCATATAAGATTTTTTAAATGTCTTTAAATTTCATTCACTTGTCACATATGAGATTATCATATAGAACCCTTTTTATCACTAGTTCTTTAAATTATGATTGAACTACATCAATTTATATTTGGAGAGTGTGTAATGGTATCTCCTTTCTATTAAAAAAGTACAAATATGATCACGAATATTTAATTTCAAATAGTTTGAAGGTATTTAATATCTGTTAAAGTTTCTCAACTTTCAAATATTTATCCCTTAAAAATTTCACTCAAGTATTATAATATATCAAGAGATAGACAAACCTGTTTCTTCAACCGTATGAAGTTAACAATATATTGATCTCTCTTGTGCATGTTTCATCAAACAATGTATTTCCTTCAACATGTGTAGAATACCACGTAATGTTAGAAGATTTTGTAAATATTTCAAATGGTTCAATAAATATTTTTCCTTGTCAACCTCCATCCTATACTTTAACATAAAACCTGCCAACAATTGATATTCTTCAAATATTCAACATGTAGGCTCATACATGGAAATCCATCTTGTATTGACATATTTTAATAGTTTTTTCCCATTAGTCACTCCAATTATAAATTTATGAAACTCTAAAACCTTTTTGGACTACATGACATGTATGTGTGTAAGTCACAAATAAGCTCCTCCACTTTTATGATATTTTTGAATGTGCTTACAATTTTGTAAGAAAAATTCATTCTATGTGTCATGCAATGGATTAGAGTCATATATGGGGCAACTAATGTTTTTAGGAGAAAACATAAACCTATTTTATTCCATTGTATTATTGATTCACCATCCACACTAACACACACCAACTTGGTAACTATATCATGGTAACTCATCCTAGAAATATCCATCAAATTAGAAATAACCAATTTACAAAGGTTTTCAACATTATAATTTTCAATCATTTTATGTACATATAATATGTGAAGTTGCCTTGATTGGTTTTAAAATGTATAAAAATGCATGAATACCCATGGTGTGTTGTCAATAGTGGTTACCTCATCAATGGATAATGATATAAACCTTGATACTTTTACTTTTTCAAATCCTCCTTTTAAATCTTTTTAAGGCATTTTTCCATCTACCAAACATTGGTATCTGACCAATGTGAATGTGAAATGCTGTGAAATCCAATATATTGAAATAAACTCTTATAATCTAAAAAATTAGAGATTGGTCTTACTCTTTTTATAATGTGATATAAAGTTGAAAACTGTATATTTTTGGCAAGCAAATTAGACAGAGATTTTTTTTCAAATTAAGCTTTAATTGTTCCTCCTTCTTGAATCATGTATCATTGATGTTTTTTATGATAATGATACTCTATTGTGTAACATTTATTCATGTAGTCTTTTGAATTTTACCATCTCACTATATTTTTTTGATGTTTTTATCTTTGTATTTTACCATTTCATATATTTTACCACAATGTTTCTCAGTTGTGTCCAATTTGAGTTTTATTTTGTGGTCCTTTTCAAGTTTCCAACTGCATACTATGTATTTTAATTATCTTGGTGTGTCATTAATATTTTTTGGCTCTATATGTTTAATTAATGTGTATTTAGATGCACACTCATACTAAAAGGACCTTCGAATTGTTCATGTATTTTCTTCTTCTATGTAAATTTTTTTGTGTTTTTTTCAACTAAAGATTGTGTTAGCTGCATAACAATCTCATCTGAAGATTGTGTTGGGTGAGTAGATATCTCATTTGGTGTTAGGAACTCATCATCAATACCTCTACTAGTAGTAGTGATGATGTCCTATCTCCTTTTCCTTGAATTTAGTGGGAGATGGGGAATTTCTTTCTGAGTGACTTCTTTTAGTGGAGGTATATTTTCAAAAGCTTTATGCAAGCCTTCGATACTTTTATCATTAAATTATACATGAAAAAAATTGTATACTAATTAATTTTTAATAATTAAAGTACAAATAAATCAAATATATTAAATCAAATAATATTTATAATTTAATATTTCTATTTGGTATTTCATACCTAGGTATGTCTTCTAGTTCAGGCATATCTTTGATACCTTTATCATTGGGTTATGTATGCAATATTGTTGTATAACTTGTAATTATTATTAAATATTTATATGAATATTTAATTAATTAATAATATATTAATTTACTATTTAGTACCTTTGTTTGCAATTTCATACTCAAGTATGTCTTCTTGTGGAGTCATATCTTCAAAAGAGTTATCAGTGGGTTATGCATGCAAAATGGTTGTAGACCTTTTAATTATTATTTAACTTTAACAAAAAGGTGAATAAATAAAAAACCCTAGTTAATTAAAATTTTAGTACCTATGTTTAGTGCTTGGCTAAAATAAGATAATAGGCTATTTTGTTTTTTAAATTTCCTAAATGCCTTATTATTTTCTATAGAAACCATATAATCAAGCTTGTAGAGTCATAGATAAAATATGATTAAAAATGAAATGAATATGATTGACACCAAAAAAATATTATTGACAAATGAATAAGGAATCATGATAATAGACTGTAGCTGTTTAGCGATATGTTGCCATTAGATGAGTACAAGCTACACTGGATGACCATACACTGTAGTTAGATGATTACAGGCTACGATCATTTGACTATAGCCTTCAAGTTAGGAGAAAATAATTAGATAAGCATTGAAGTATAATATAATTAAAAATATTAAATAAGTATATCATTAAAAAATTTATGCATACCTTGTTGTAACTAGTTGATTCTTTAAGCCCTATTGAAGACCTCTATTGCAACCAAGGTTTTTTAAATATAAACCACCAAAGTTTTTCCTAAATTTGATTGAGTCCTAATAGTTCCTTGTAATTAAATTATTGTCTAGTGACAAATTATTATCATCTAACACCAGGTTGATGTCACCTAATAGCAGGTTGTAGTCATTAGATAGTGTATGAACTTTGAAAGTTGTATTCATCTGATGGTATGTGGTGAATGCCTCTGGATTGGCTTTTGAGGTACCAGTGAATTACATTTTTATGAGTAAATTTATATTGAAATGTAGGTTAACCTACCCTCAAAAATTAACTTCAACCCTTAAAATTAAAGTGATTCCACTCTATCGACTAACCCACAAAATTGACAAATGCCAACTTTGAAAAATAGAATATTCATAGATTAATGAAGATTTGCCACTAAAAAAACCCTTGGTTTGCAAAGGTAAATTAAAAATGATTTACTTATCTTAATTAGTGTACTTGTATTTCCATAAATTGTGCTCTGAAGTCCTTGAAAGGTCTTTTTGTGATGTGAAGTCTAAATTTGCTATGCTGATAATGTTTGTAATTATTCTTGGTAATAACTATTTTGAACATCATAGTATCATTACACATAGATTAATTAACATGTTATAAATAAATTTAATTTATTAAAGTGTTTTCAATCAAAACTTAGGACATGTTTTGATTTGGTTGAAGTCATTTTTATACTTAAATGGGCTTGAATTACCTTGTTGATTCGATGGTTTTAATCTTAGGATATATGTGATTAATTTAAAAGTCTTATTATAATGGCAAGGATGTGATTTTTTTATGTGGTTGATGATTATACTTAGAATCACATTTAATTAGTGAATGATTTAGTCAAGGCTTATGCATGTTTTGGGATCTAATCTATAGTTTAGATTTTGATCCTTTTGATTGATGCGTGATTAACAATTAAAATTAATAAACTTTTGAATCATATCACTTTGCGTGGTAATTAGTTGATGTTTTCTTGAGTTAATGACTATCATCAGTTTTATAATGTTTGAATGATTATATATTTTGGAACATTAACAAGAATTAGGGTTAAGTCATTGAGTTCTAGACTCTTCAAAACATAATACAACGCTGGGTGGACTATTTAGTTTGCATGGTTTTGTCATTATGAGTTTTGACTGGTTAACTAGAACTATTGAGATTTTGGAGGAAATAATCATGCTAAATTTTTTGCATACATGTTTGAAAATTTTGGAGATAAATGGGAGCCATGTGTTATGGAGGAGGGTATGGTGGAAATACAATGAAAAATAAGAGTGCACAAGATGAGGAAAAATGTAGGCAGGAATATCTTTGGACTTGCTCTACTAGGAATTGCATTTTTTTAGGTAGGGTATATTATTTATAGTTTTTCATTATTAAACCATTTTGAGAATGCATTATGGATTCCATTGGTATATTTTTGATGGGTTATGGAGGTTTTTTTTATAAACATATAGATGAAAAATGGGTTATATGTAATTAACCCTATGGATGGGTACGACCCATTCAGAGGGTCGATCACATACTAAACCCTTCCCCTCCATTGATTACAATTTTGTGTATTCTTGATTATGGTTATTATGTTGAAATAAACCAAAATAATATACTAGCATTTAAGGAAAATTAAGGGTTATTATGTTTTACTATCTGTGTGAGCAAAGGTTGATACTTCATGTCTTTGGTAAACTTTTTTTAGCATCTTAGTTAGAGGATTTTTAATTGAATTTATACTTCACCCTATTGGATGTTTGTGCATAAAATTAAAATGTGGTGATTAGTTTGATAATTGTGAATTCATTTTATAGTGTTATGGTTTGATGTTTTTAAAAATAAAATATATAAATACTGAGGTCATTTGTAGATGACCCTAGGGATGGGTTAGACCCATCCATATGGTCAAATATGAAGGAACCTCTATTTCAAAACTAGTGGTTGGAATATTATGTGTATAAATATTAAAATGGTTATATATATATATTTCATGATTGATATAAGGTTTTGATTTCAGTTGAATTATAGATACATGGGAGAATTTGGGTAAGATAGTTCAATATACAATTTGACGGTATATAAATGTTTATGGACTAGTTTAATCTTGTACAAGGATTGTTGTTTTTAGTTGATATTGATAAAATATAAAATATAAATTTATTAATATAGTTCAAATATGTGAAAATACTATGCAAGGGGTACATTCTATTTGATTGGTATATTAGATATGTGTAACAAGAATTTGAGCTAATCATTTAGTTAAATGGATGAATATATTTAAAAAGGATTCATTGATTTTATTTGGATAAATTAAGTATGACTGTGAATATTTTAGTGTTTAAATAGCTAGAGGACCAACTAAAAATAGTCAAGCCTATGGCGATTAGTCATTTCATGGATGACTGGAAATTGATTTTTGTATTATGAAGCTACATTGATCCAATCATTTCTAGTAAAAAAAAGATATAATTTCTATGTATTACACACACATACATACATACTTACACACACATATATGTATGTATGTATACATACATACATATGAATATGCATAAACATATACATATACATATACATGTAACACACACACACACACAAGTATATAGATGAATGTGTTATGTTATTAAAGTGACTATGCATGACCAAATGATTTCCTTGATATGATATATATGTTGTCATGTCTATGTTTATTTTATCTAAGAATAATAGTTTGGGGTTTAGTTTTCTTAAAATAAATATGAGGTATATTTGGGCTTAAAACACTGTTGAAATATTAGTAATTTCTATGTAAATACTTAACAAGAATTTTATTGGAATTTTTATAATTAAATTTTGAGGGTCTATTTGATTGTCATAGGGACAAAAGTTTCCTTATGTTTGAGACTAGTATTTTATTTAAATTTGAACCTAAGCAAAAAATTAGTTTATAATTAATCATTAACTTCTTGTTGTGAATTAAATATTTACCACTGTCGTTTTAAAATGGAATTAGCTATATGATTAGTAAAGGTTAATTAATATCGATTAGCTAATTATACTATACATATGCTCATAAGGATGAATTGTAAAGATTATGATGTCATTACATTCACACATGTTATGGCATTCATTATGTAATCTTTGTGTGTTTGGAATCTATGGATTTATTCATTGTTATGTTTATCTAATATTACTGAGATTAAATGAGTAGGTGTAATATAATTAACGTACTTACTTAGTGATATTAATAGGTAGATTGGAATTATTCAATTGAGTTGTGCATGCAAATCTAACTAACCTTGAGATCTGTTAAACTATATTAAAACTTTGGATAAATAATATTTATGGTTTAAACATTATCATTTCACCTGTTTGATTTAGTTTTCATATATTACATGATATCATGTTATAACATATTTCTTTATGATATGCTGCATGTGATAGTTATCTTACAACACACGGGTTTGTAGTTGACTTTCTCAATTTCTACACTATCACTATCTTCCCATCCATGAAGGGAGGGTCATTCTTTTATTGGGAGATTCTGCATGGGATCAATGGTCGATGGTTGTTTTTAAAAATCACTTGGATGATACTCTCCCTCTCCTTCTAGTAGTCAACAGATAAAGGCTTTAATCAAGATTATTTTTTGATAATAATGAGTTCTTGAGACTCATATTTTCTATCAAATATTGTATAATTATAATTTATTAGTCAGATATGTATTATTGCATAGTTATACTATCTACTGTTAACTGTAAATAGTAACATGTTGTAATATATTTGTACTTTTTTTACTATTTAATTAGAAGTGGCTGAATTATAATCTTAGATGATGATTATTATTATTATTATTATTATTATTATTATTATTATTATTTTTATTATTATGTTAAAATTATATCAACATGTACTATGTTGATCGCTAGCTAAATGAATCACACTTAATCTTATGGTTAATAACATAGTTATCTTAAATGGCACATTTAGTTAGGAATCATTAATGTTGAGTTTAATTTTGATGTTGAGTTGAAATTATTTTTAACCTAACTCTAGTTAAACTTAAGGGGTTGTTACCCATACAATTCCTAAACACCCTTGTCTTAAGATTTTTTTACAATAATTTACATCATTTCATATAAGATCCCCTACTGAGAGTTAAACTATACCAATACATAGATGAAATAATACACATCCTTTCTATGAGCTTAAAGAATATCCTTAAACTTGTTATCACCCATCTCTCTTTGGGATGATGATAAATGTTACAACCCAACTTGTGACCATCTATTTGATACTTATAATGATATTTATGACTCCTATGCTTTGGGAATTGAAATATTAGATGAAAATTTTGGTTTTCCATGTTATTATATCTCTTTTGATTTATCAATATATCATCATTGTAACATAGTTTAATTTTTTCACATGTTATTTTGTGTTATGCCTTTCATTTACATTTTCCCCCTATTTTTTGTATGGCTCTTCTTTCTTCTAGATTTGACATTTTGATCATTTCTATCTTGCGTTGATATTCTTCTATCCCCTTGGGTTATGTTTACTTATTAATATGGTCTTTTCCCATTTGATCATTGATCCAATTAAGGACACATGCATATTTCCTGATGATGACAAAATATATATCAAGACCTTCCATTCTATCATGCACTAAGTTTTGAGGAAACTTGTAGGTTATTTGGATATGCCCTTTGGCTTGCTTATTTCACTTTTGATCCTAATTTGTGTCCTTGGATTTTATTATTGATTGATTGAAATTATATTTCTTATTATTCCTTGCATCACTTGGATTCCTATTTGTGCAATCTTATTCTTCTATAAAATTATCAAAAATTCAAAAATAATAAAAAATAAAATTAAAAAATTATTATTTTTTCTTTATCTTTGATGATGGATAAATATCATTCTTATGTACCTATGCTATAATTTTTATAGATACATGTTTCTAATGGAATTATTTTAGTGGGTGTGATGTAGGATAGACATGTTACATTTAATCATGGGATTACAGATGTTATGTGGCTACATAAAAACTCACACTAAAAGGCATTTTCATTATAAGGTAACACAATCAAACCATCAATTATATGATAATTAATTTATTTCTTCATCCTAAGGGAATGAAACCCAAATAAGAAGTGTTATGACTTATTAATTATGTGATACTTTAAATGATTATTAACCTAGGAATGTCTATGTTTTGCAAGGAGTTTGCATCATATATGCATCAATAAAATAATTTTATTGACTAAGTAAAATAAATATTAATCTAGATATATTCCCCCACACCATAAGTAAATATCACAACTTTATCTTCATCTTTTAACTATAGGCTAACCAAAAATAAAGTAAAGAAACTTGAGGTAGCTAAAGAGACTAAGCACCATATAAGACCTATAGGAAAAACTAGAAGAACCAAATAAACTCTAAAATAGGTTACAAAAGGCATGTAGAGAACACTAAAAGAAGGAAAATTCAATATCAAGAAACACTTGATAAAAATCCCAAGCAAGATATTTGACTACTCTTGCTCATTTAAAAGATCACATTGTCGATGTATCAGGTAAGTTTTATAGATGTTTCATAGAATTATGGGATTGATAATAGTCTAAATTACTCTACTGAACATATTATTCATTTGTCCTATCTACTTATTTGCAACTAGTTCACCAAGTTTTTTGTTTCCTAAGTGTTGGTTTAGGGAGCCTCTCAAAAAACCCTTTGCTCTACCTTTTGTCTAATCTTTTAATGTTTTTTGGTAGTCATCTAAATAATCTTGTTTGATTCATGAAATGACCTCTTATATTATTATTTATTTAGGTTGGGGGAACTTGGTTCAAAACCATTGTGTTTGATTCATAGCTTCGGTTTAAAAAGTGTTTTTTTACTCTTATCTAAGAAAAACTACTAATCTAGTTATGCATAGGAAAAACACACTTGATGCAAAAAAAACACACTTATTTTTAAATAAAACATGCTTTAGATAAGTAACACCTCTTATGAAAAATAAACATACTTTTATTATAAATGAAAGTATAGGAATTTAATTGATCTATTTGAAATACTTATCTAGATTAGAATTTTACCACATAATGGAATTGAAATGTATGCACATGAAACTGAAATATATGCCCATGAAAGTAAATTTTGGAAAATGATATTAAATATGAAAATTAAATTACACACTCTTTTAAAAATGAAATGTAAATGAAATGCTCACACAACATAAATAAACTAACTAATGGATAGTAAACAATATCACTAAATCTTTATGAGTGGCCTTGCTCTATTTTATTAGAGCTTGAATTACATCCTCCTTAGGAAATAATAAAATAAAATAAATTAGTATTATTCATAACATATTTAGATAAATGAATTAAATTCTCTAGTTTAGTTACAATTCATCTTACAAATCTTACAATACTCTATTTCTTTATTCTCCTAATTCTAGTTTATTCTTGTAACCTAAAAATATTATTTATGTAAAGGAGGTATGGGTGATATTTAATGATCCAAAAATATCAATTTTAAAACTTCAAGATAATTCTAATCTAAAAAAATAAATACTAGATGATACAAATTGGGATGGCTACAAAAGGGGAAGATTTTGACGCTGTGGAAGATGGTTTTTTGAAGTTGTAGAAGATGGAGGTTTTGATGATGTAAAAAGGGTGTTTTTATGATTTTAAATAGCCTAAGAAATATTTTAAGATAAATTATTTACATTTTTGAAGAGGTTTAATATTCAACATATCCTCATAAAGGGATATCCATAATTTTCCTCAGGGGTGAAATCTAGAGAAATGGAAGATGGATTTTTTCAAAGGATATTCATGATGATTTTTAATGAATTGAATGAGAGTATGATAGTATATATTTGGGTTAATGTAAAACTAAGGTTTTAAATGAAATCTTGGAAACTTTGATTCTAGATAATTTAAAGGAAAATGGATCTAAGAATTGAGTAGTCATTCCAAGTGAATTGGATGATGATCGAAGCCCATATGTTTTTAGAACCACCTTTGGGTTTAATTTTTAAATGTGTAAATATCTTTTGGATATGTTTACAAAAATATTTTATGGTCTAGATTGGATAGGGAAGTTAACATATTTCACTTGTATTCTATTTTTTGAAAGGATATCTTATTGATTTAAAAGAGGAGGGACAAAGTTAATTGGATTTATAGTGGGGAAGTGGATTTATTAAATATAAAAAATATATTTTGAAATCTAAAATTTTATTTTTAACTTATTTGGATAGTTTGGATCATAATGCCAAGATTGATGTGGAATTTCAATCTCCTTATTTTAAAATCCTAACTAAAACTATTCATTCTTTCGTTAATATCTATTTTTTGAGAAAAAAGGATCCTATTTGGATTGACAATGTATTTAATGTGGATATATATTTGGTGGATAATATGTTTTTTAAATTATTAAATATTTTTTAAATGTTTGTGATAACTCATAATTGAAGTGGGAGGATAATAAGAAACTTTAGATAATTCTAAATCATGAACTTAAGAATGGAATTCAGTTGATTTTAATATAGTCTCTTTTATTATTAATGAATCATTAGGATTTAATAATTGGGTAAATAGAGATTTAACCTCCTCTTCATATTCATTATCAATTGATGATTATTTCAAATATCTAGATGACCGGTTAAAGACACAACAATCTTATTGTCTCTTTTTAGTATTTTTAAGAAAAGAGTGGATTGATATAAAATTTAAATACTCAAAGTTAGTGTTCTCTTTGCTTGGTGATGTTGGGTTAAATGTATTTCTATTTGAAGTGTGGTTCTATAAATAAGAAATTTAGTGACTATAAGTTTTTTAATGAATCTATGTCTCAAATGAATCCATAGTTACAAAGGAGGTTTTCTAATGATTCCATGTATTCAAGTATGGAAAACCATGTTGTGTTCTATAATAAATCATAAATAGATGAGGTTTATAAAAGTAACTTGGAAACTAGAGGAAATGTTTTTCCTTTAGGCCAATGGGTTGTGAAGTTTGCTGAAACTAGGCCATCTTACTTTTCTAATTCAAATAAAAGGGGGTCTAATTTAAATGATTAAAGGAATTGGAATAAGACTTATTCATATTATTATTTGGTGACATGAGTTAATGTTATTCCTATGATGAAATCATATCAATGAGATAATAATAAAGATAATTTGTGTGTTGAAATAAATATTGTAAAGGTGGATTACCTAACTTAAAAAGATTTTGTAGATCCATGACTTTGTGTGGAATTATCGAGATAATTCATGATGGAAGAATTTTATTTTTAAGGTTGATATCTTAGATGATTAATAATTGGAATGGTATTATTATTTATTCCTTTTCCTTTTTTCTTAGTGATTATTTTTCAGCTAGGTTTTTTTTCTTTAGAGGGAAGGAATGTTATTATAAGTGAGGTAAAATGAAAGGTTTTAAATTAGTGTATTAAATTTAATTATTGGATGTTAAATTTTAGAGGAAGGAAAAACATAGGAATTTAAAAAGTAATGTGGATTATATTATATGCTTTACCTTTAGAATTTTGGAATTTTTTCGGAGGGTGAATTTTTTATTGTTACTCATGGTTTGTTACATATACTTTTAGATTTATATAAAAGAATTAAAATTTGTCTAATTCCTTATTAAAAATTGGTTACAAATATTTATCTGAGTTATGAAGATGTTTCCTTTTAAAAAAAAAGTAGAGTATGAAAATTAGGTCTAAAAATGCTATAGGTGTCAATCTTTTGATTTTTCACAAAGGTATAAGAGGAAAGAAAATAATGATTTTAAGAAAGAACAATACATAAAGAGTAATATAATTTATAGACCCAAACATGGTGAGAATTTAAAACATTTTATAAATGAGATGGATATATATGTGGATTTACACCTTAAAGAAAATGATAATAAGGATGATTTGTTTATTGCTTATACTTATTTACATATTAGAGGCAATGAAGCTCTTTTTAAAGGGGTTTATAATGAGGGGTAAAATAAATATGATCACATTTGTAAAGTTTTAATTTATTAATAGGATCAACTTTTACCTAAAATTGATGTGGTATAAAAGAGTCAGAATTTAAACATGGAGGTAGAGGAGGGGGAAATTTGAATTTTTTGCATGTTAACGAGTAGTAGATAAAGTTGAGGTTTTAGTTATTCATGAAGACTTTAAATTGGAGGCTATGAGAGGTATCAAAATAACTGAGGTTAAGTTTTAACAAGTAAGGATTAAGGAAGATGAATATATTCTAAAAAAGGCTTATTGTGGAACATAATCAGGATTTGAGTCCTATTATTTTGATGGAATGAGATAAGTTTTTGAAAATGGGAGGTTTGGAATCTAAGCTTAATCCTAATAAGGTTTTTATTTCTTCACATTTTTTCAACTTCTTTGATTCAACTTCTTCTCAAGGTCCTTCACCTACTTTGATTACTTTGATAAAGGACAATCAAGTGACAAAAATTTATAGTAAAGAGGTATACCTTAAAGGAAAATTATCTTCTAATTAGGAATCACGATCTATGAATAAAAAGGTTAAATTAAGGAGATATGAGGTGCAATTATTAAAATTAGATTATGTCTTGTTGAGTATGATGCTAATATAGGCACTTCATTTATATTTTTAGAATTATTTAATTTTTTGTTTTTAGATGTTTGTAAGGTTATTTAATTTATTTGTGTACTTAATTATTTTTTTGGCCATTTTGGACACTTTCCAATGATTTTATTAAAAAAAAAGCTAGAAATGTCAGTTAACTTGAGTTCACTGTTTGAGTAATCAAATGAGTTCCTAAGATGTAAGACATACTATTATTATTAGTTAAATGAAATTAAAGTGTATTTAAGTCAATAAATATTTTATAAGGAATGTAAGATGCCATAGTTGTATAGGTTGCATGATTTTTTGGCTTGTTAAGCAATGTTTCATATATGTTGACCTTGTCTTTAATGTAAGTCAACCTTGTTTGCTTTAGTCTTTGACTTAGTATTATTTAAGTTGTCTTAAAGTATAATATTATAAATATAATTATAGATTAATTATTTTTCAAGTACATTTATTTATTTATTTTTTACTTTATACTTTTCTTTAAATAACTTGTCATGCAAATTATTTTGTAATAGGCTTAATTTAACCCTTTTTTATTAATAAATAATTGTGCATCAATGTAGTATAATAATTATTTTAAATTTTTTATGTTATATATTGTTATCTTTGATTTTTTATATAAGTATTCATAAACGAAGACCAAAAATCACACACACACACACACACACACACACACACACACACACACACACACACACACACACACACACACACACACACATATAAGCTATTTAGTATAATTTTTGGTCGACAATCTCACTTACAACACACTAGCTTGACAACTAGTAATTTTGTGACAATTTTGTTGATACATAATCTCAATTTTAGAGATTAAAAACTTAATTTTTATTCCTATATAAATTTAAAACCTTTATTTTGTATCAGATCCATATTCAAGCAAGGTTGAGAAGATTTTTTAACCTATTATCAGAAGAAATAATGGTTTCAGTGGAATCTACTTCCATATTTTTTTTCAAAGGTGACAACTTTGAGTATTGGAGAGATAATTTGAAATTAATTATTATGAGGAAATGAATTTGGGATAATATTATTCATCATTACACACCACCTTAATATTTTAAGACCTTGATATAAGATCATAAAATAACAAAAAAAGATAAAGAAAAAGAAGATACATAAGATTTATTCTATCTTTAGAATGTCATATACCCAAACATTTATCCAATAATTATAGGATGCAAGAATGCCCATGAGGCATGGAATACCTTGATTAATTCATATCAATGATATAATAAGATAAGGGAAGAAAAAAATAAAACGTTTAAAATAAATTTTGAGAATTTAAAATTGTTGTATTCCAAAGGAGTAAGAGATTATTTTATAAGGCTAAATAATTTAGTTTATAGAATGAGGGTTTATGGAGAAATTATCAAAGATAGTGCTATAGTAAAAATGATTTGAGATCTTTAAGTCAAATATGGCTGCATATTTTAAACACTTTTAAAGATTTTAAAGACATGAGAACTATAAGTGTTGATGATTAGTGGGTTATATTTTGTCTCATGAAGACATGATGATACTATATGTAGGAGATCTAGAATATGGTCTAGAATAGACACTTGAAACCAAGGCAAAGATTTCAGAGACTAAAGAGAAAAATAAAACTAGAATCAATGGATTTAAAAAAAAATAAAATTAAAAGGGAAAATTTTAATCTAATTTCATAGTTGAAATTAGAAGATACTTGTCATTATTTAAACAAAATAAGACACATGATTAAAAATTGCAGGATACTAAAAACTAAGAATCAAGCTAATCAAGAGAGTGAAAAGAAAGATTTTAAAGATGAGAAAATTGATGTTAAATATGGATTATATTATTGTATTACATTAAATTTTTGAATATATGTACCACTTAATTTATGTTTTCTCAATTGAGGTTAATCAAATCACATAATAATTCACAAAGATGGTTTCAACAAGTTCAATGATTCCTTCATAATCTAAGTGTAATAAGGAGATTGAAATTCCATCCAAATTGAAGGAAATGATAGAATTAAAAAAAATAAAAATAAATGGAAGGGTGATAGATAAGATCATATGAGTATTTATAAAAATTTCAAAGGATATAGTGATGAAATTAAAGCATACAAGTTTTATAATCCTACTAGTAGATCTACAATTATGTTTAAGGATTGTATTTTTTTAAAATGAGGAGTATGTTGATTATTACCATGTAGATAAATAACTAATAAGTGAATTGTGAAATCATATTTAAGATTATTTTTATGGATTAAAAATTCTTACACATGTTTATAGTTCAACATGAAGAAATACTAGCTCTTTACAAGAGACTATTTATCTATCTACATCAACACTAAAAAAAGAACAAGTTTTTGTTGAATCCTCATCCAAAAAACCAAATGTTGGATAATAATTATGAAATTAGGATAATAATTCTAAAAAATTAATAAATAAACTTATTTGATGATGATTATGATTAAAATACTATGTTTACTTTATCATCTATGACTAGTGGACCTAAAAGTTATGCAAAAACTAGTAAACAATAGAATGGAATGATGCTATAAAATTAAAGATAGATTTAATTAAGATGAATGATACATATAATTTAGTTTATAATATTTAATAAATATTTAATTGATATAAAGTGGGTCTCCAATACCAATGTTAAAAGTGATGACACAATTGATAAACTAAAAGTTAGACTAGTTATAAAAGGATTTGTATAAATATATGGGGTTGACTCCGAGGAAACCTATGCACCTGTGGCACTCAAAAATACTATAAGATTAATTATTAATGTTTATTATCATAAATAATATAAAATTAATCAAATAAATTTTAGAATTTTATTCCTAAATATAGTGATTGAATAAGAAGTATATGTGGAACAACCACAAGGTTTTGAGTTAAAAGGTAAAGAATTTTGGGTATATAAGTTAAAGAAGTCTCTTTATGGGATAAATAAAATATATAAGAGATTGGTATTAAATAAATTATAGATATTTTTAAAAATAAATAAAATATTTACCAACATCTAGTTCTAATATTTTATATGTCTATCGCTATGTAGATGATTTGATATTTATAGGTAGCTCTATGGAGATGTTGAATAGCTTCAAGGAAGCTATGAAATAATAATTTGAGATAAAATATATTAGAATTATGATATAATTTATTGGTATGGATTTCCATAAAAATAAATAATAAGTATTCATTTGTCAAACCAAGTATGCCTAAGACATGCTAAATAAGCAAAATCTTTAAGATTCGAAGACCACAAACAGTCCAATTGAAAATAGAAAAAATATTATGAGGGAGTATGGAATTAATTTATTTGATAAAAATAATTTTATAATAATGGTGGGAGGTTTTATGTATATCACTATGAAATGACCTGATATCAGTTATGGGGTTTCACTAGTTTCTAGATTTTATGGTTAAACTGCCACTTAAGCATTTGCAAGTAATGAAGATAATTTTTGGATATGTAAGAGGTAATTATAATAATGGTACTAATTTGAGACTATAAATTCACTTATGTCTTATTTTATACATAAATTAAAATTGGAGAGAATATCTTGATGATAATAAATCAACTTTGGGTTATTACTTCACACTGCCCGTAGTGGGTTGGTTTCTTGGACTTCAAAAAAATAGGATAAAATTGAATTATTCTATGTTGAAGCTAAATATATAGACCTTACATCAACTTGCACACAATTATTGTGTATGGTAAGACTCTTTTATGATTTATTAGGGGCTCAACTTGAGCCAACATGATTTTTTTATAATAATGAAGAATATTGTTAAGAAGACTTAAAGAGATGATAGGCATTTCACCTCTTTGCATAAAGTGGGGAATGTTGAGTACGATGTCAATATGGGCACTTAAATTTTATTTTTAAACTTATCTTATTTTTTTATATGTTTAGGAAGGTTATTTAATTTATTTATATCCCTAATTAGTTGTTTGATCATTTTGGAAACCTTCTAGTGATTTTCTAAAAAATAATTGGAACTACCCGTTAATTCTAATTCATTATTTGAGTTCTCAAATGAGTTTTTAAGAGATTAGACATATGTTTAGTGTTATTTAAGTGAAATTAAAGTTTATTTAAGTCAATTGCTATTTTATAATGAATTTGAGATGCCATAGTTAGGTAGGTTGCATGATTTGGTGGCTTGTTAAGCAAAAATTCTTACATATTGATCTTGTCTTGAATGTAATCCAACCTTATTTACTTTAGTCTTATTTAAGTTGTCTTAAATTATAATTTTAGAAGTATCATTATAAATTAACCAATTATAAATTAAATTTATTTATTTAATTTTTATTTTATACTTTTTTTGAAATAACATGTCATGCAAGTTATCTTGTTATAGGTTTATTTTAAGCCTTATTTATTAATAAAGAATTGTGAGTAAGTGTAGTATAATAATTCCTTTTATAAATTTGTGTTGCATATTATTATATATAAAATTTTAAATTTAGTTATTCAAAAAATGAAGACCAAAAATCATAATTTTTTGGTTTTGAATTTATTTAGTACATATTTTGGTTTATAATATCACTTACAACATAATGAGTTTGATAGCTAGTAATTCTAGGCAATTTTAGAGGGAAACAAAACTAATTTTCACTCCTACATACATTAAAAATCTTCACTTTTATGAGCCTTTACAATCTATGAAAATAACTTCTACTTTGGATGTATTATAGAAGGGGAATCACCTTCCATTATTTTTATGTTAGTTTTATCTTAGAATGTTAGGGGTATGAATGCCCCTAAAAAGTGGCTTTCAATAAAATGTCTGTTGCAAAATAGGACGTTGAATATTATTTTTTTACAAGAAACTAAATTAAATGAATAAGAGGTCAAGGTTATTTTGACTTATAACTAAATTTTAAATGATTAAGAGGTCAAGGTTTGAGAAAGACTAACTTAGTGTATGAATATAATGATAGTTAATGTTGTTATCTTGGGTAAGTAGAAGAATTGGATTGCCTATGATTTTCTTTGTTACAAAAAGAATATTTATAAAATTTTAATAAATGATTATGGTTCAACTAATCTCATTAAAAAAAATAAACATTGGCTTATATTCCACAGCAGCTAAATCAATGTGAAGATAGGAAAATTATTGTGGGTGGGGAGTTTAATGCAATTTTTAGACTGCATGATAAAAGAGGAGGAATTGTAAAATAATATTTATTAGATTTTTTTTTTCAGATTTTATTTCTTCTAATTATTTATTGGATCAACTACTAATATTTAGAAAATTTACTTAGACAAATAGAAGGAGGGGGTTGAATAATATTATTGAATATTTCAATAAATTTATAATTTTTCCTTCTTGGTTACAAGGCAGCTGGGTTGTTGAAAATTATATTCTAAATATTTTTGGTTTGGATCATTTGCCAAATTTTTTGGCTATTAAAACAAATAAAGTGATCTAATGATGCCCTTTGAAATTTTAATTAATGTGACTTATTCACTGATATTTTGCGGGATAATTAAAATATTTTTGGAATAATGTTGATCCAAGTCAATGTTCAAGTATGTTTAAGTTTTCTAAAGAAATTAATATTGTTGAAAGAATATTTGAAGGTTTTGAACAAAATAGTTTTGGGAAATCTTTTTGATTTTTTTTTTTGGAAAAATAATTGGCTATGTTAAATTCAAATTCTCATTTTGGACTTTCGAGAGATGAGTGTCTTCGATAGGAACATGATTTACTTGCTAAACTTCATGAAGTGTATTTGCAGGAAGAATAATTTTCAAAACATAAATATAGGGAATCTTGGATTAAAGAAGGGGATAAGATTTTTTTTCATCAATCTATAATTACAAGAAGACATATTTATATATTTTATTAGATTTATAATAGTGAGGGATTATCATGACACATGAAATTATCCATATTGTTAAAGCTGAAGGGAAATCGGGCTTGGTACTGAAACTAGATATTGAGAAGGTTTATGGTAGGGCTAACTAGAATTTTTTGAAAAGAGTTGTAACAACTTTTGGTTTTTAAAATGATTGGTTTACTTTAGTTCTTAATTGTTTATCTATATCTTTATTTTTAGATTTGGTTAATGGTTGTCTAGTGGGTTTTTTGAAAAGTTCAAGAGGTGTTAGACAATGAGATCCTTTTTCTCCCTATATTTTCATCATTATGGTGAAAGCTTTAGGATTATTTTTTGGAATGCTTAAAAAATTATAATAAATTCCAAGGATTGAAATCGTATGAAGGGGACTCCTTAAATACACATTTACAATTTGTAGATAATACAATTTTATTTTGGGTGCATAAATTTTCAAAGGTAAAAGTTATTAAGATAACTTTTGGCTTATATGAAGCTACATCTAGTCAAAAAATTAGTTTGCATAAATCACATTTTTTTTAATGTTAATGTTACATGGAAAAGGCAGTACAAAATTTTAGATCTCTTAGGTATTCCTATTGAAAATCTACATTGTAAATTTTTGTGTGTTATTTTTCACAAGTTATACAAAGTCTACACTTTGACATAATTTGATTGATAATATATACAAAATACTTATATGATGGAAGGATAAATGGGTTTATATATATATATATATAATCATGAGACATTTATTATGGCATGGTAAGGAGGAGAAGCAATTTATTTTAAAATAAATGGGAACATGTTTGTAGATACAATGAGACAACATGAACACGTTAAAAGGATTTATAGGTTGAAAACTTGGCTTTACGAGTAAATTTAGATTGGAGATTGTATGAGGAAGATATGGCTCATTGGTGTCATTTAGTTCATGTAAATTTTTTATATTCTTAGGTTCCTGGTATAATTTTTACTGTGGAAAATCTATCTTTAGAATATCGCATTTGAAATTTTATTTTGGAATATAAGAAAATAATTACTAATTATCTCACATGGGATGTAGGAAATGGTGAATCCACAAAGTTTAGCATTATTCATGGTAGGGAAAATTAGCTCTTTGTATTTCAATAGACATGGATGATCTACAAGGAATTTTCGAGGAATACTGGGGATCAAGAGTTTGTGACTATTGGGTGACCATAGACACTTTGGTAGGATGCACAAGGTTTTGAATATTTAAGGAATACAAGATCAAAAAATATTGTTAGCTCATAATTTTTTTTATATAAAAAATTATCTAAAAAATAAAACAAATTCTTTGAAATGGACAAGTGATAAATCTCAAATTTACAGTTTTAAACATGGTTATAAGGTGATGGCCAGGGAAGTAGCTATGAAATAGGACTGGCTAGTGGTAGTGTTATGGAAAAAGTTATGTACACCCAAAGTAATTTTATTTACTTGGTTGGCTTGTTTAAAAGATATTCTTGCATAAGATAGATTGTAACAAATGGTTTTTTTAGGCCCTCAATTTGTATCTTATGTAAGCAAGAAGAGGACTCTATAGAACACGTTATTTTACATTGTTCTTATGCTTAAAATATTTGTATTTTTATTCTTTCTACACTTAATATTACTTGGGTATATCCTTGTAATATTAGAGATACTTTCTTAGCTTGATGCCTTATTTTAAATCATCTTTCGTCTCTTTGGTAGGTGGCTCTAACAAATGTCATCTCATATATTTGGAAAGAGAAGAATAATAGGATTTTTGATGATAAAATAATATAGTGGGAGAGATTTTGGAAAAGACTAAAATTTCTATTTTTGGTAATGTTTCCATTTATTCTAATATAAATAGAAGTTTCTTGAGTTTGCAAGAAATCAAAATTTTGGACAACTAGCCAATAATTATTTTACCTATTCCCAGGTCATGGTTAAAGGCATAGAGGAAAGACCATTTAGATCAATATGGATCCCACCAAAACAAGATATTATTAAACTTAACTTTAGTGGATCATCGTGAGGTAATCTAGGGAAGGAATGGGTTGGTAGATTGCTATGTAATTCCTTTGGTAAGCTGCTGTAGGGCGGTTCCTTTTTTATTCATAAATCTACTAATAAGGAGGTTGAAGTTACGGCCTTACTAGAGGGGATAAAGCTATCTTAGGAGATTTTTTTTGATCAAATATAGGTAGAAGGATAATCTTTGATTATTATAAAAGCTATTAAAAATATTTTTACTCAACTTAGTTGAAATCTAGATCAAATCCTATATGGAACAAGAGAGATTTCAAAATAATTCTCTTTTATTTTATTTTTATCATTGATTTAGGGTATCTAACCAAGCAATGAATGAGACAGAAAATTTGGGAGTGGATCAACATCCCCTCTCTTTAATCTTCAGCTCTTCCTCTAATGAATGGAAATTTTTTTATCATTTTTTTATCAAATGATTTAGGGCATTGATGCATTGTACATAAAAGAGAAGGATGCATGTATAATGGATTAATGGATTTATTTTATTATAATGTTTGGCATTTTAGGTAATTTTCTAGATAGTTATGTATATTTTTATTTTTAGATAATTTAAGGAAGTTTAAGTTTTTATTGTGTTTTGATACTATTGTTTGACTATGATACATTTCATCTTAGCAAACCTAACCTTAAATGCTTAAGAGTAAGTTGTTTGGGTTATGGATTTGGAATATCTATTTTTTTTATGATTAGTGTTTATTTCTGGTGTGTTAATTCTATTGGGTTTCTATGTAGTTTATATTTGTTTTGTATATATATATATTTTAAAGGTGGGTAAAAACTTTATTTATTAGGAAAAAACAATGTACAACCCAACAAAACAACAAAGAAACCAACAAAGCCAAAAAAAAACCAAACAAACAGGTGCCCCACACCGCCCATCACTCACAACTCCTGTCAACATCCTCTCTAAGAATCTGGCCCAAATTTTGGTGCATCTCATTGGGCAGATCCGCCCACTCATCCACCTACAAAACGTCCCCATTATCTGAAGCGCATTTCACCAAACAGTCTACAGCTTCATTCCACTCCCTAGGAATATGCACCAAAACCAATGCCTCCATAAGATTGCTCATTGCAATATCTACTAAACAATCAAGGACAGTTGCCAGCTCACATCATTCATTTTCCATTCTTGAAGCATGTTAATCAAAATTTGTGAGTCGGCCTTGCAATGAACCTTGCACCATCCAAGCTCATAGGCTCTTCTCAGAGCATACAAAACTACCAAGCTGTCCATTCTATTAACCATCTGTTCCCCTTGGTAGGATGAAAAAAGGAAGACCAAGGCTCCAGAAGAGTCTCTGCCAACCTCTCCAATCCCCGCCAAGCCAGGATTGCCGCGAGACAAACCATCCGTGTTAATTTTTAAAAAGCCTTCAGGAGGTGGCGTCCACCTCCCTTGCCTTTGGATCTTTGGCATCCCCCCACATCTGTGCCTCACCCGGGCATAGTCCGTAGAACCATACTATATGCCCAGTCTCACAGCCAGCCCAACATCAGCCTGCGTCAGGGGCAGAGTGATTTCACTCTTAGCCGAGATAGTCTCCTGGAGCATGCCCATAATTCTGTGCCAAACCTATTGGAGTGCTAACTTTTCCTCGTTAAATATTCTCTAGTTTCTCTCAAGCTAGACCTGCCACAAAAGGAAGATTGGCCTGGTGTACCACACCTCCTGCAAAAACTGAGCACCAGATGGCGGTCTATCCAGTCTTGACCAAAAATCAGCTAATGAGGAGGCATGTAAGCATCTACAACCCTAGGCATCCCACCAAGCATGCCACAGCTGACTGGTAAAGGAACACTTGAAAAATAAGTGCAACGAATCTTCCTCCGCCTCCAAACACAGGACGCATCGCGAAGGTCCAGCAAATCCCCTCCACATTATATTCTCCCAAGTCAAGCACCGGTTCCAAGCAAGCGTCCAAGAGAAATAGTTACATTTTGGCTAGGAAAATTGGCTCCATACTCTCTTTCACCATGTAACTTCCCCTCCATCCTCCCTCTGCTGTGCAACTAGCTCCTGATAACTAGAAGAAACCATGTATTTCCCCTTGGGGTGTGGCAACCAAGCCAGCGTGTCACTCTCCCTAAGGGTGCAGCAGTTGCACCCCTCCAAAATCTTCTTCAGCTCCATGCAATCAGCTTCCGTTCCATTAATTGGCCACTCCCCTGGAGCCGCCCATCTCACCTCCGTCAACTGGCCATTGTGAAACAGTAATTTGTAATCACTCACACTATTCCATCCAGCTTCCCTGAAATTCTATGCTAGATCACTCAAGTGAGGATATTGAGTAATCAGCAGTGGAAAGCCATCCCAAGAATCTATCCAGAACTATGCCTCCCTTCCATCTCTACATATCCAAAAAAGACCCTTTTTAATCAAGGCTGCTCCCTTTTTTAGAGTTGTCTAGATCACCGAACCAACTCTAGATAGGCTGTATTTGGGAATATCCTTCACTGGGACCCCTAGAAAGTACTTATGAGAGAGGATTCTAGCCCACACATGATCCTTATCCATGCACCATCTCCAATAAAGTTTTGCTGCCAGGGCCGTACCTATCAAAATAGACTGCTAAAGACCCAACCCCCCAAATCATTTCGAGCTGCACACAACGTCCCATCTAACCAGGATCCATTTTGACAAAGTCAAATTACCAGCCCAAAGAAACTGATGTGCCATGCCATCCAACTCCTTGACAAAGCAAACTGGTGCCACTTGAAGCATGCATCTATAAATAGGCAATGCTTGCACCACAAACTAAATCAGTTGGACCTAGCCATCGAAGGACAGCCACCTGTTAGTCCAATGGTTCACCTTGGCTCTAAATTTGTCTATGATCCCCTTCCAATTTTCTCTCACCTATCTCCCAGTAGAGATCATAATCCCAAGGTAGAGCAATGGAAGGATGCCAATCTGGAACCAAAGAGTGTCTACCACCCTTCGCTGAATAGCCTGAGGAGTATTAAAAAATAAGATGGAGGACTTATCCTCATTGACAATCTGTCCCGTGGCTGCCAAGTAATCATCTAACCCCCTACAAAAACTGGTAGCCTCCCTCAAAGTAGCCATGCCCATCAGTGCCACATCATCAACAAACTGTAAATGGGAGAGGACCGGTAATTCCCCTCCCCACCCCCATCCCTAGATAACACCCTTTGAGGTATTCTTTCTGATTAGCCAGTCGAGACCTTCTACCAGAATCAAGAATAAGTAAGGAGACACCGGATCTCCCTGCCTTAGTCCTCTCATCCCCCCAAAGAGGTGGGAATGCTCCCCGTTCACCAAGACTGAGAAAGAGGTTGAGCTAACACAGCTCATCACCCACATAATCCACTCCTCCGTAAACCCATATGCTTCCAACATCTTCTACAGAAAGGACCATCAAACCCTGTCATAAGCCTTGGACATGTCCAGTTTCATAAACATAGCTTTCTCATGCGACTTTGACATGGAGTGAATGGATTTCGTCGCAACCACAATTCCATCCAGAATTTGATGCCCCTCCACAAAGCCACTTTGCTCTTCGGAGATCAAAACACTCAGCCACTTCTTCAATCTTTCAGTGATCAGTTTCGATATGATTTTATAAACCATGTTGCAAAGTGCAATAGGCCAAAACTAATTCAGGTAGTTATCCCCTTCCCTTTTGGGAATAAGAGCCAAAAACATTGAATTCATCACTCTAAGCATTTGTCTATTATTATGTGATTCTTGGACAACATCCAGTAAATCCCTTTTGAAAATTTCCCAATACTCCTAGAAAAATTCAATAGGAAAATTGTCCGGGCCTGACGCTTTACCCTTTTTTATGCCGAAGACAACCTGCTGAAGTTCCTCCACGTTGATAGGATGCATCAGCTACTCATTCATATCTTGAGAGACAATACTGGGGATACAGGAAAGTATTTACTTCTCAACATCCTCTTCGCTCCTTCCTTCCTCAGTAAATAAAGCTGTGAAATACTGGGCCGCTTCATTACAAATCTCCCTAGTAGAGGAGATCTTTTCTTCATTGTCCAAAACCAACACCGAGATCATATTGCCGTGTTGCCTAGCTTTCACTGTATTAAAGAAAAACGCTATGTTCCTATCCCCCTCCTATAACCAATCCACTTTGGCTTTTTGCTTCCAAAAAATCTCCTCCCGAAGCTCCCATTCCTCCACCTTTCAGACAGCCTTGGTTTCTTCCTGCATCAAGAGCTCAGTAAGCCCCTCCTCTCTAATCATTCTGGTGATGATATCCAGCTCCTTCAGCACCTCTTTCTTCTCCTAAAAAATATTTTTGAAGTGTTACCTGTTCCATCTCTTAAGCTGATATTTCACAAATTGAAGGAGCTTAACCATAACATACATTGCCATGCCAACTGCCGGCCTCCCAATTCGCCACCAATCAGCTACTCTATCAAACATTCCTGGGTCCCTGAGCCACATAAGTTGAAACTTGAACGAAGGTTGTCTATGGCTCTCCTTGGAAGAAATGTTCAACTTAATTGGCCAGTGATCTGAGCCTCTCTAGTCCAGAATATCAAACTTCAAGGACCATTGACCGCTCATCCAATAACACGAGGTCAATAACCTATCTATGCGCTCAGCAATGCAACTGTCCCCCAATCTCTTGTTGTTCCATGTGAAACTTCCATTCCCTGGCTTAATATCCACCAGGTTGAGTTTCGTGATCTTATCCCGAAGTAAGAGGGAAGATGGCTCCAACCTTGCCGTACCTCCCCTTTTTCTGAGAGATCCATGATGGCATTAAAGTCCCCTGCCAAAATCCATGGCACATAAGGAAAGTCACTGCAGACCATCTGTATATTATTCCAAACAATAAGCTTACCCGGGTAATCAGTGGGGGCATAGATGTTCGTGAAAAGAACATATTCTCCCGATTCCACACAAAGTGAAACCATAGAAAGAGATGACTTGAAGGCAATCCATGATACTGGTAGAACCTTGCAGGGATTCCACATACACGCAACACCCCCAGCCGATCCCTGCGCTCCTATGCATTGACACAAACATTGTCTCCACATCTTGGGTGCAATTCCCAACATAACTTCTACCGAAACCTTGGTTTCCTGTAGAAAGAGAACATCCAGATTATGACTCTTGACCAAATCCCAAACAAATTTTTGTTTTAGGCCAATGTTCAAGCCCCTCACATTCCATGAGAGCACAATCATTTTGCTGGAGACATGAAGTGGGAATCAATGGTCTTCACCAACCCCGACTCAACTAAGTTCTCTCCAATTATCTTAATTCTTTCCATATCCTTCCTTCGTCTGAGTTTGGCACTTTTTTCAATTGTCCCATTCTTCCCTTCCCTCTAATGAATTCCCAAGTGGGGATGGGCCTTTCCTTTCTTCTCTGCCTCCCCCGCCCTGGCCTGCATTGGGGGAGCCACCTCTTCCACTTCCTGACCCAAATTAGCATAGGCTTCTAAGGTCATCTGCTCCCCCAATTACCCATCCAAAATCATAGGTAGAGAAGCTTCTGCTATCATCAGGGCATGGTCCATGGGTGTAGCGCCAGCCGCCTCAGCCTCTCCCCCCACCAGCTCTTCACTAATTAGTCTTGGAAAGATCTCCTGCTGTCTTAGTGTATCAAGAATCTCAAATTTATTAATTGAATCTTCTACCTGTCGCTCCATCCAAGACCTCTTATGTCCTCTATTCCTGCCTTTCGCCTTCACATGCATAAAACCCTCTGAATCCTTGCTTCCTTATGTTCCAGACTTTTTCCCTTTATCCACCCCTGTGGTTTGATTAAGAGGAGGGCGTGAAGGTTGCTGATCATTCATTTTTGCCTTAGGACACCCACAGACTAGGTGTCCATACTCATGACACAATTTGCATCTGAAAGGGAGCATCTCATAATCAAGCTGCTAAACCCATGAATATTCCCCTGCACTCATCTCAACCGCATCTGGTATAGGCTTACTTAAATTGAATTCTACACAAATCCTAGCGAATGTCATGAACTTCTTTCCTAAAGTTTGAGAAGAAGACCCAACAGGTTTTCCTACCATAGATGCAATCAGATGTAACCCATCCTCCCTGCAACATTCAATAGGCATTCTGGGAAGTCTTACCCACACCAATACTCTATTTGGTAGCTCTTCGATCGGGTTGAATCCAGCATGCCATGATTTAACAAACAATCCTACCTGGTTATAAAAATAGGGACCTCCTTCGAACACCCTGTTTCTATCAGCTACACTGACAAATGTGATCATGAAGAAGTTGTTTGCCAGCAAAGAAATTTCCATCTCCCCCTCTGGCTCCCAAACCCATCGTGCCCAGCTCTCTAGGAAGGGTAAGGAGACTCTCAATCCCAAAAATTTGTAGTAGAGTGAGTGCTTGGAGTAATACTCCACATCCTCAGCAATCATTTCATAAGGAATAACTAGTTTCGGTCTCTCAGAGCAACGCTCCAAGCATCCATTCACCTTTGTCAATTTTGAACTTCCAGCAGAGTTTTTATCAGACATACCTGCTATATGCACAGAGTCAGCAACTCCTTTCAACTTGGGATCCATCCTGGAGCCATTCACTTGAGCATTCTTCCCTAAAACCTCCCTGAAGCTCCTGTCCATTTTAGCTAACAGCAACCCTTCCTCCCCACCCATCGCATCCTTCGCCCCCTGCTCCTAACACCGTTCTCCCTCTGTCCACCTACTAACTTGAACATCCCCAAAGTTTTCCTAAGCACAGTCCAAACAAAAAAGCAGAAACAGGCCAGGGCTCGACAGCCCTAGCCTGGTCGCGCACTCTTGGTTTCGCCCGCGCGCTCCATCATCGCTCCTCGAACATTTACTAGTTTCAACAACTGTCGATAAGACAAGAATAACATCATATTTGTTTTGTATTAGTTTGGGTGGTTTTTTATATTTATTCAAGTCTTATGGATAATTTTGGATATAAGTTTAGTCTCTCTTAATTTGTTTTTCTACCTTCACAAGGGGTTGAATGTTTTTAGGATAGTAATTCTAAGATGTTGTTTCATATTTAAATTTATATCCTTTCCTTTTTTATTTAGTTGTAATTATTTTACAATATTTAGAATATAAAGGGGTGATGATCCCATAACTCTCCTTTAATTATTAAAAAAAAACAAAAAAATCAAAATAAACTTAAAATTAGTTAAGAACAAAAATTCCATATGCATTGTGAAGATAGCCAATAGTCGGTCCAATGGAAACACCATGGAATTACAATAATTTTCCATCTTTGCAAGTTAAATTTCATGCTTTTAAAATCTACCTAAGGTGGTTGTAAATGATAATTAACCTTAACCATTCAAAACTAAATATGAAGTCATCTATAGTTATCATTACAGGCTAACATAGTTAGTTACTATTAGTGGTCAGTGCTTCCATAGTCTAGCCAACATATGGTTATAGGTGATTCCACCTTGGGGTATATATATGGAAAAACATATAATAATATTCTTCTAAATTTTTTTCACCTTTAAGAGTATCAAAAACATTTTAAACCATTAAATCATTTTCATTAATCTAGAAATAACATATTAAACCAAAACAAAAATATCAAATATAATATTTAAATTATATGTACATGTAACATATTATGAGTTTATGGAATAATAACATGGAAAAAAGAAGTTTTTTAAGAAATATTGTATTATGAGATGAGGACTATTTCTAGACCTAATCATTCACATTAGTGGTATTCCTTACATTGAGGACATATTGTATAGTGGGTCATAGGTGATATACTTGTTGATATCCATTTATAATGTATAGACCTATTTAAATTGATTAGACATATATTTTTATTTCCCACATCTTATGTATTAAATTAATATGTGCATTTTGTTTTTACATATGATCATTATATGGATACATTGTATATTATCTTATATGCCTCTAATTTCTAAATTTCCTAAATGTGTGTACTTGTGCTTATGTGTGTTACATGTCAATGGCTTATCTAGTCCTATCTAGATAATATCTTATAATCATAATGTCATGTTGTGACATCATTAATTATTATTCATATGTCCTTATGTGATGGTTTCCTATTCTATGTGTGGTTAGATTATTGTGTGATTATCGATTACCTATAATATGGGATATATTATGATTGGTGTCACTATCTTTATTATATAGAATACTACTTGTGAAGTACTATGATTAATACCTAAGTTTCCATGGTTCTTACGATGCATCTATTGGGGAATGCTACTATTTGTGTGTGTGTGTGTGTGTGTGTGGGATTCATTTCCATATGTAATCCTCCTAGTGGCACCTTTCTACATTTGGGCATATCACTTGTCTATACCTTGATTTTCCATTGGGGGAATCATACCCTTGACTATCTACTTGAGTTTATTATTATTTATATATTTCACATAAGGATATTATATTGGGGCATAAATTATATCTTCCATCACATTTTTATATTAGGTAATATTGATTACATATTATTTTAACTTATTTTAATTAATATGATCTAATAAGATATAAATTTTTGATAAATTTAGTTTGTATAATAAATATCAATACAAAAATATGAATTCTACAAGTGAGTATTATTGAAAATTATAATTTATTAATAATGGAAATTACTAAGAGGATAGCGGTACTTAGCTTGTTTCAAGTATATGCAAGATTGAGACTGTGTACAATAATAAAATGGGATGAAAAAGGATTAGGAATCACTTGAATAAGGGAAATGCGTATCTAGATGCCTTCGTCATAATGGAAGCATATACCTTTTCCAAATTCTCTCTAATGAATTATGCCTCACTATTTTGGTACAAACCACTATGTCTTCTTGTAAAAAACCATAAAATGTGGCATTAAGTGCTCATTGTGTGCACAAAATCCAAAATATTGTCTCCACTTTGAGACCCTAGGCCCATTTTTGATAATATGTTAACATGTAAAAATGGGGAAGAGTGATGGGTTGAGTTAACCCCAATCACTCCAAATGGGATAGAAACCTATGTATCCAATAATATAAGGAGGGAAATAAAATTGCACATAATTATTGCCTTTAAGTGAATTTGTGCTATGATGATCCACTAGCATGGATGCAACTATAATATATAATTTGACACTTGAAAATGATAAAATTAACTTATCTTAAGTACTTCAAACTTGGATAGGGCCTAGTCCCTATGATTTATTTATAATTTTGGATATTTAGGGTAGTCACTCTCAATTTAAGTTGTATATATATGTATTCATGATAAGTCCTATATGAATTCTAGATAAGGAATAAGATTATACATATTGTCTATAAATAATTGGATATTTGGGTAAATTCTCATGCCATTGACATGAATAAAGAATAAGTCAACCCATAAATATAATTGAAATTTGTAAAATGATTTTTTCTTAGTACACATATGAGTCTAGTGGAGGTGTATGGATTTGGAAATATGGATTCATCTGAGCATGGTTGTAGATGTCCAGATTGATAGAAATAGTGATTTGATGATTAAGATGCACTATAATAACAATAACAAGTAGTAATAAACAAGGAAGGTTGGGCCCATATAATGAAATATGATAGGAGAGAAAGGATATCCAGATCGATATGTTTAGGAATAAGCCATGTATGGTAAAGATAGGTCAAGATTGAAAATTGTCGAGTGTCTATTAGCATATTTTAGTGTCTACACCTCTCACTCTCACAACCTTGCATGATGTTTCATATAGCTATTAAGATTTACATGATGATATTTTACAATGGTTACTTAAATGAGTCTATAATGATTTTACATAATATTATAGTAAATTTGATTATATTACATTATAAAATGTGGTGTGTGTAGCTCTTTATTTTGAAATAAGTCATTATAGGAACAATTTTATAATCCCTCACATCAAAAAAGGGACATACTTATCTATATTTATTAAAATCAAGTTTTTCAAGTTGGGTCAAATATATTTGTTTGCTTAATCAAGAAGTGGAGTTGATTTTTCAAAACTTACTTATAAAGTTATATCACTAGATCATATTTTATTTTTAGTTGCATTTACCAGGAATGTTAGCATGGTTCTCATACCATATGTTGTATTTGTTCCTATGATTATTTTTTTCAATTTACATTTAATTTTTATATATTAACAATGATTTACCATGACATTAATTGATTTCATTTATTTTTAAGAGAAATCTAGATTCAACAAAGGTTATTAATGCATATGGCAGAGTCTTACCTAAGCATTCAGTCATTTCACACTTCCTTTCCCACATAATTATAGGTATGTACTTAAATTTATTATTTTAATTTAGTAAAAACATAAATTCACATATGAACATAAAATTAGATCATTATGTAGACAATTAATTTTTTTCAAACACCCTTTTTCATAATGTATTTATCATGCTTTAGCATAATTGATCCATTTGTGTACATTTATCCTTTTTTGGACATATTTTTGACCACATTAAAATATATTTTTCATTTATTCATATTTATATCCTCATATTAATGTTATATTTGTTCATATTTAGATATAAGGTTCCAATAATCTATTTTCTAGGTAGTATTATGACCATTTGAGCCTTTTTCTATTAGTAAATAGTTGACAAATTGTTGGTTTTGTCCTAGATGGAATCAATGACCTATCAAGTTTGTACCTCTTGATTTTTTGGGTCCTTTTCATCTTCACATTATTTCATATGCCTTGAATCTCACTTATGACACTATACTATGGGTAGGCCTCTAAACATCATGTCCTATATATCCCTCTATATATACAAGCCAATACTTAAGTCACAAACCCAAAAAATACAACTACATTTTTTGGGATCTCTTATCAAAATTTTTGTGATAAATATAGAATAAATATTACTAATAAGAAGGTTGGATATTGATTTAACATTTATTGAGACTTAGTGATGTTCTTAATCTATAGTTCCTCAATAACAAGGTAAGATAATTTACTTATATAGAGAAGAATTATAACAACTTTTAGACCTAAAATAATATAGTCTATTAATTCCTCTATGTCTTATCAAGATTTAAATTAAGTTTATAACAAGTAACTTCTTGGAATTCACTAGAATTAGATCAAATATTAATTCCAACTATATTTATTAATCAATAAAAAGAATGGCTAGTCTTCATACCAGATTATCAAATTTATGAAGGGAGCCCCATCTCATCATGTGCCTTCATATTTGTATTAGATAGGTATAAAAATTTATTATTGTTTCAATACTAGAGGTATATGAAATCTCAAATGAGGTATCATACTATAACTATACCATACATGATCTATAACTGAGATTACTGGTTCAATCAATAGTTTAGCCGAGGAAAGATCTTAAATTACCACTTATGAACTAAGTTGAAAATACAAAATCAAGATATTAAAACAAGTCAATATTTCATACACATGGTTCAATGTTATTATCAATTTAATTATTTATTAACCAATTCTTTAGGTATCATGTTGTATTTTATCATAGTGTATATGTTACATTCAACCACTAAATCACTGAATCTAAGCCATAAATGAAAACCTATTTCATTACCAGTCCATCTAAAAATATTTTTACTTCAAAGGTGTAACCAAATAGGCTATATTCTACCTTATAATTTCAATAACAAGGGTACCAATCTTAAATTACAAAATAAAATAAATTAAATTCATCATAAAATAATAATTTTCTTATTAAAATATGTAAATTTCAACCAATATGAAATAATCAAAATACACAACAAATCATAAGGCTAGAAAGGGAGAATTTATCTTCAACTTATTTTAAGAATTAAAATAAGATTAATATTTAAACAATTTTATTCTTTCATTAAACCATAATAGGAAAGTATTCTAGGATTATAACCAACACTATAACTAAAATTATCCCTAAGAATATTATAAATACAAATAAGAAATAATATGACTCAAAATGACCTAATGTCTTTAAGAGTAAAATAATAATCTAATGGGTGCAACGTTTAATGTTCTACTAGTCTAGGTTAAATCATCAATCCACCGATTCACCAAGGAAAAGACATGTACCAATTCTAAAATTCTATAACCAGACCTTATTTAACAAAATTTTATTATATTTTTGGTGAAGACCAAGACCAAAAATTCCAAAAAAACATTAGGAGTTTTTTTTATAAGCTTTTAGTTCAAAAAGAACCAATAAATCTTCAATAATATTATCCAACCATCAAGATTCTAGACTAGCAAAAGAAGACACATAGATTAAAGTGAAGGATGATTAATTCTCAAGGTCTCACTTTAAATATAACCAACCAATGGACACATCCTTAAATGGATTTAATATTGGAATGATATCTTAAATCACACCTATTATGCATATGTACACACACACATGCACATGTGTGTGTGTGTGTGTGTGTGTGTAAATGGATTGTTTATTCATTCATATCAAGTAAAAATACTATATGGAAACTATATTAACCTTAGTTGATCAAACACTTTACAAAATTTCTCCCATATTCCATACACATTGCAAACATATAACAAGGAGGAAAGAACGTATATTATTACTCCTTGTTTAATATGCATACAAATTAAAATATGTAGTCATCAATAAGAAGTATGAATAGAGAATAATTATCTTAGGATAACAACACATAGATTACAAACTTTTCTTCTTCAAGTTTAATTACTAATAGAAATGTATACCCAAGAGAGACTATAATTGGAGGGTAAGGATATATTCATTTTAGTTAAAATAAAAAGGAGGCATTTCATTATTTTCTTCTACACTATTTAAAATAAATATTTCATTGAGAAAGATAATTCAATAACATCTCATAATGGTTTCACAAGTGATGTTTAAAAAAAAATCAAGTAACTCTTCTCAAGATGACCTCTTATTTATTTAGATGCTACTCCATCCCAGATTATTTAATCAACAAGACTATATAAATTAGCATAATATGACATGATATAATATAGTCAACTATCTAAAAGTAAATCTCTTGATCATATCTATTATAGCCATAAAAATTAATATATTCATCTCACATATATAATATTCTTCATTTATAATATAAACCATTATATTAAATAACATTCAATAACATGATACTCATAATTTTTTTTCACAATATTATCAATACATGTAAAGGAAATTATTATTACAAGAAGAAGGTTTTGTCTATATAGAATCTTAAATTCAATCTTCCATTTTTTTAATATATTGATACACATGAGTAGATAAAAGAGTCAAGGTTATGCACTTTTTGATATTCATAAGAAGCCATAAAAATAGATAGATGAATATTTGGTAGAGATGATCAAATAAGTCATAGTTTAGTTAAAACCAAAAAAATGACCTACAACAAATACTAATGGCCTCAAAAAACCAACAATAACCTAATTATCAATGGTGAGATTCTGAAAATAAATCTTCACTAAAAAATAGATCAATGCCAATTAGAGACCAACTAGAGATAACAACATTTAAATCTCACTCACCACACAAGGAGCTAGATATTCTTCAAAAGTTTTCCCTGTGTCTTTTTTTAATAATAAAAACCATATCTATAATTTTTTAGTAGAAAAGAAGAATGCCATCTACATTTTTGAACTTAGGATTATTCCAAGATGCTTGAACAATCATAAATAATAATATTTAGGTAAACCTCTAGTCTGAGCCAAAGAGAAGGATATATCTCTTGAAGGTAGTGAAAAACTCATAAACACCAAAAACATATTCTTGTCAAGGCAACTTTGAAATGGTTCTTAATACAAGGATTTCTTCAAAACAAGGTGCAAGAGTTATCTAGGAAATAAGGAAATTATTTTTCAAAAAAAGGAGTTCTCCATGAGCACTCTCTTATTATAGAAATTAACAAGTTATATTTAAATAAGTGGAAGCCTTAAAATTCCTAACACTTAGCATACTAACATAGTTTACCAAAATTTAACATTTTATCAGGATTACAAAAATATAATAGTATTATTGTACCAATTTCATTAATTAAATCACTCAAAAGAGAGAAAAATCATAATAGGGTCCTAAGGTTAGTATCATGCCTTTGAGGAGATGGTTAACTATTCATTCCTCTCTCTTCTCTTGAGAATCCCCTTATTCTATTATGTTATATCTCTTTCTTAGTCCCTTTAACCACTTCATTGAAAAAATAAAACACTATATCAAATGTGCCTTGTTTGAATCTCCCAAGAAAAAATAATTATGATATTTGAATTTCCAAAAAATGTTAAACAATCTTGATTTTTATAATCCTCTCAATGCCTAGGCATTGAAATTCCCCCTTCTATTTAGCAATTCAAAGAAAGGTTAATTTCCAAAAGAATTTATTAAATCTACACTATGCTCAATGTCAACCCTCTTAGTTGCCTCATGAAGAGTACACCCTAGTTGGATATTATAAAATCCTTTTTTAATTTATTACTATTTAATTAATAATTTAAATTTTGGTCAACACATGATTTGAGTTATTTACTTAAGGGTAAAAATTAAAATAATACCATGGTTTTATTGTCATACCAAGGAAAGGGTTCCTTCTTAGGTAATCACATCAATTTCATCATGTCAAAATAATTATCCATGTCAATGGGTTGCCTATATAATGAGGAGATAGATTAGAAGACATTTTACCTTATTTAACATGCAAAAAGTTACATAACAAGAGTGACATTATTAAAAGGAGTGTTTCAATTGTTAAGTGTAAAAATACCATGACCCAAAAAAAAAACCAATATAGATCTCCCATGGTCCTAAGACATAAATTTAGAGGATATTGATTCTAAGGTATAAGGTGATAGCAGAAGTGCTTAACTATTTGTTATCATCCATTACTAATAGGGTTATTAAGAAAGTACCAACAACCTTGAATGCAAGAAATAATTACATTGATAACTAAAAAATAATTATATCATGTTAAAAAATTCCTTATAATATGTACATAGATAACTTATATCAGTTGACCTACATCAGAAGAAAAAATTATGAATGATAATGGTTTGGCAAGTAAGCTCCTCCAACTAGAGCCTTAGATGTGCACTAGATAAGATTAAAAATAAGATGGCATAATAGTTTACATATAAGGTAGAGATAATTCAAGTTAGTACCACTTTCATAAAGGCCAATGACTATAAGTATTAGTTAAATTCATTGAATACCACTATAAATCAAGAGGGTAGTTTTACCTTAGTCATGTACCAAGTGATAATATAACTAAGAGTCCTCCTTAAGTTGTTATGTTGAATATTCATCTTATTTTTTGATGAAATTATTAAGGAACCTAAAAACAAGTCTAAAAAGCATCTACATCATTTATAACTTTTTTTCCATCATCACCTTGCACCAAAATGACTTTTTAGTGGGGAACATATAGTTGCATTTGAGAGGAGGTAGATTAATTAATATCACTTGGGCTAGGATTATGCTCACATGAGAAGATAAATACATCAAACTTGACTCCAAGATTGCAAGATATGTAGATACAACTCCTCAAGGTGTATAATGAGTTTGCTAACTTGAATAGTTGTTTTTTTGCTACATTTGAGGGTTAGATTAAGGAGAGGGAAAATTCAACACATTTTCCCTGCTAATTCCATAGGCCTACTCACCATTAGCTTGCACAATTTATTATAAAATTCATGATTCAAAAAATAATAGAGTACATAATCAATGCTTAGGTACATAATAAAAACTAATATAGGTGCCCAATTGGTAACCTACCAATTCTATCATGTACATATTTGGTGACCTGCCAATCCCATTTTTACATATAGTTGCATTTGAGAGGAGGTAGATTAATTAATATAACTTGGGCTAGGATTATGCTCACATGAGAAGATAAATACATCATACTTGACTCCAAGATTGCAAGATATGTAGATACAACTCCTCAAGGTGTATAATGAGTTTGCTAACTTGTATAGTTGTTTTTTTGCTACATTTGAGGGTTAGATTAAGGAGAGGGAAAATTCAACACATTTTCCCTGCTAATTCCATAGGCCTACTCACCATTAGCTTGCACACTTTATTATAAAATTCATGATTCAAAAAATAATAGAGTACATAATCGATGCTTAGGTACATAATAAAAACTAATATAGGTGCCCAATTGGTAACCTACCAATTCTATCATGTACATATTTGGTGACATGCCAATCCCATTTTTATTTCTCTTTCCCATTAAACCATAATATTACTATCAACCAAAAGATGAGCCTTAAAAAATATGTTAGTGTGTTGGGTTTGATATCAACAAACAATCCTCATTAAGTTATCGAGTTTTACTTATATTTTACTCCAAAGATAGCTCAAACCACACACAATTCTCCTACTTGTGTGTGTGTGTGAGTGAAACATCCTGATCAATCTAGAATGAAATTCAATGTTTGGATTTAGACAATCGAAACCATGAAACTTTGACATACATGTGTGTTAGACTTGGATTTATGGATACCCATTTAATATCTATATATGTATCCCTTTGTGATATATCACAATAAAGTGCTAATTGATTTCTTAGGTTTGTCAGGACTTGCCAAGATGGGTAAAACCTTATGATTTATTTATTTGTAATAAGGTATTTGACATTTAACACTATCGATGACTCATGAAATATGTTTATATCCATTGATTTTTCATGGAAATTATCAACAAAGGTAGATACATGTATAGTAAATAATAGCTATCTGATTATTTATTTTACTATACTAGGAGTGAAAACTAGTGGTATGAGACATGGAAAAAATATATGTAAGATTATGAAAGATTTTTATTTATACTAGGGTTATCCTAAACATGTTTATCTGGGAAACTAGTTTAGCCAAGGCAACATGTGTGTATGTATAGGGGAAAGAGTGTAAATGAGTCAAATATGTGCATAATGTCTAATTATGTCAAAGTGTGACACATTTGATGTTTCCAACGTGTTTAATACCAAATTAAGGTGGTGTTAACAATTAATAGATATTCATTGTGAAATCTATGTAGAAAAGGTAGAGTACTCTTAGTAGTTGAAATTTCTCATTTGTGTACTATGGGTTTTATGAGAAAAAAGTGTTTTTATAGCATCTTAAAAATTTGAGCCATGATGATAATAAATTAATACACATACAAATACATATGAACCTCAAGGATAGAAAGAGTGTACAAACCATAGGATCAAAAATTTAAAACTATTAAAGTCTTAATGAGAAGATGGATTGTAGAAATCCTAGGTTAAACATGTGAAGAGTTGAGGTTAGCCATTTATGTTCACCCTAACTCTATTTTTATACAAAATAATGAATAATTTTTTTTTAGTTAAATAGATCTAAATATACATGACTAAAATTACAAAATTTTGATTCATCTAATAGGGTACAATGAAAAAAAAGTCCAAATACTATAAGTGAAAGTAGATTAAGTAATGTAAATGAAAAAGGGATAAATAATGATCACATATGTTTTATATTTTGGAAATATAAGATTTTAGATAAACTATGCAAAATGTATGGAACACTGAAATATATAAAATATGCATTGACTTTAGACAAACATGTTAAATGGGAAAAATCCATTCCTATGTTGATCTTGTTGGGAAAATTAAGTATGACTATGACTATTTGACTTTGGCTAGGGTTTTCCTACTATGGATGAATTTATCCTACCAGGGTTTCATAGTTTGGTTTTTAATTCACCTATATGATGTCATCCTTTTTAATTTTTTCCTCAACTTCATAGATATGTCAATTAGAATGGTCATAATATAATAATTTCCTCTTTTACCTATCTTGACAATCCAAAACAAACAAATAGTTACACATTCAAGAAATTTCCAAGATCATGTTGAAAACTATGTATCCCACATGCATTAAATCCCAACTCTACATAGTATAATGAGTGTGTGCATGGAATAACTTAATTGAGGGTTTACAAATATCCCATAACCTATAATTGATGATGCATATATATAAAATGTAATGTCATCCTTTGGCACATGGGAATTGTAAAGAGCCAAAGATATAATAATAATGTCACAAATGTGTGAGATTTAATAATGCTTGACTTCATTGATACTTTACTCTAGGATTTAATTTTTATGTGAATTGGATTTTAATATTTAGATATGTCTTACACTTTATTATAAATTATTATATGGATCGTGATGTAGTGATGGCTAGGGGTCTCAATTAAGTAATTATTTATACCACATAACCTTTAGAAAACATAGTGGAATATGAAATAAAATTCATTAATATAACTCAGATCCTTACTATATTTAAATAATATGAAATATAATAGGCACAATAATAATAATGACATTTTAAACTCACAATTAGATGCATTTAGATATGTAAATATTGAATTGTTAATTCACAGTCTCTCAGAATAATCACTCAAAATTATTCTTACTCTCTAAACAAAATTACAGCCTCCCAAATTCCCTCTTTTCCTTTACAAAATTTTAGGGGCATGGTTATATAAGTGAAGAATACACCTAATTATAATTAATGCTTTATAGGCATTAATGACATTTAACACAACTTAGTGTGCCATAAATATTAAATCTCTCTCACAAATTCCAAGGTACCAACACATTAGAACTTAACACATCATGGATTAATACATTATATGAATCCATATAAACTTCCCATGATGCAAGGGATTACATTTAAAACAATCAAAAATGGCCCCTGTACAATACATCACTAGGATATATGCACCCAAACCAAGTGCTTAAAAATAAAGTTGCATGAAGTCACAAGAATTTAAAACCAATAACTATGCTAACAAAATTTGTGCCATTATGCTTATTTTTTCTAATAATAATACCATATATTAACATACATGATCCAAAGGAGTTACTAATCATCACACAATTTATGTGGTGAAGAATAAATTCCTCTAATAAACCTCATCAACTATATTGATTATGTGGAAAATAATGAAAGATTTGATGTTTTGGAAGATGTTATATATTTATGAAAAGACTCCAAAAATATCTACATGACTGAACTTGTGAAAAATAAAGCTTATTTATATAAATAAAAATATAATTTCACACACAAAACATTATTAACATATACATACTTAAAAGATACAAAAATATACATAAGATAGGGATGCACTAAAATATGTCATAAAGGTTTATGCAATAAATAATACTTTCAAAAACTTACAATAAATATACTTGTGCAAAACAATACCTATAAAACTTTCCTAAACTATCAAATTTTTTTGGTTGATGTAAGATTTCAAGTGAACCCAGATGCTATTACATCATACACCCTAAGTAATAAAAGAATCCTGAGATCTTGCTCATGTGACTTTTAAGATATTTGATAATGGTATTCTTTATTTTTTATATTTTGATGCACTTATCCAAATTAAATATTCTATTCCTCTACCTTTCCACATTACCAGATATTCTTGATATTCCTTTCTATAAATAATTTTTATAAAACATGAGTCAATCACTTGTTACACTTAATTACATTCCTTTTTAGGCATTTGATATCTACAATCATTTCTTTAGGACTTGGATTTTCAGTTTAACTACTCTGCCCTTTGTAATATGGGTAAAAATCAATGACATTAAAAATATGTGACATATCAATCTCTTCAGGTAACTCTATCTCATGTGTTATTCATAAAATTTATAAACACTTTTCATGGACCAATAATTTTCCACTTCAATGTATCATATTTACCTTTTATAAATCTCTCTTTCCTAAAATGTGCTTAGACTAGGTCTCCAACCAAATTTCTACTTATCTTATTTTCTTGTATGTGTATTGTTTTTACTGTTCAATACTCTTATTCAATTATTTGTGCACATATTTATGTACTTCTATTATATGCTCTTAGAAATCCTTTACTTCAACATTTTTTATTGGTTCACTTTTCATGTCATGTAGCTCTAAAACTAATTTAATAATTGACCCATAAAAATGTAAAATGGTGTCTTAAATGTACTCCTATTATTGAATTATTACAATCAAAATCAACTTGTGCTAGAATATCATCTAATGTTACTAAATCACCTTAAACTAAATATGTCAACAAGTTAGCCAAACTCTTGTTTACTACCTCTATCTATCCATCTATATGAGGATGGTATGTTAAAATAAATTACAAATTAGTGTTCAACTTATTTTAAAATTTTATATAAAAAAATCTAACAAATTTTACATCTCTATCTGATAATATGTTGTGCATAAAACAATACAACCTTAAAGACTCCTTAAAAAATAAGTTAGTAATGTTTGTTGCATCACTAGTCTTCCTACAAGCAAAAAAATGTACCATATTAAAAAATTGTTCCACAATTAAAAATATGGATTCATTTACTCTATGTGTTTGAGGAAAACCTAACACAAAATCCATAATAGGTAATGGTTGATACAAACCTACATTATGACATCTCCCTTTTGCTAGTTGGAAAAATCTACACTAATAAACATATTTGCAAACATCCAAACTAATTTTTGGCTAAAAATATTTCTCCACCAATTATGATAATGCGTATTAATAATTAAAATGACCTATCAAACCTCTAATGTGCTTTTATTTAATCAATTTTTCATGCATTGAACCTCTCGATATACATAATTGTGCTCGGGAAAATTATATGTCTGGAACAAAATATTCTAAATATGGTGTCCTATATTTACTCATTAGTTATACAAAAAATTTCCATCCTTCCTAAAAAATCTTAATCATTTTTATAATGATCTTTCATAAGATAAAATCTATCACTTCCATTATTAATTCATTAAACAAAATAATTATTTAGCTCAACCCATCTATTAGTCTGTTTCATTTTCCACTTCATTGTTTCAACAAAAATGACTAACTCTATAGGAATTCAAACCAATTTGTATGTATCTAATTCATTTTAGTTTTATTGTTAATGAATTTTAATGCTTGGTGGTCTCTATATAGTATAAGATCCTTAGCCCACAAATAATGTCTCAACTTCTTTATGCTTGCATAATTTCTTATAACTATTGATCATACACTAAATATTTTCTCTTTGCATTATTGATATATTCACTAAAATACATGATATATATTCCTTATTGAATCAATACTACTCATTTTTTTTCCCACTCACATAAAAATCTACTTAAAATATCTTTTTTAAATTTAGAAATGCCAACATTGGTTGTTTGGTTATATTCTTCTTCAACTATTGAAAATTATGTTTTGATTTTATTATCCATAAAAAATCATTTTAATATTTTCGCATTACATTTTTTATCATTGCACATGCGCCATTAAAATTACTAATAAAATTCCTATAAAAACTCACCAATTTAAGAAAACTTTGTATATCAAATGTACATTGTATCTTAGCTAATTATTGTGAAAAAATATTATTAGAACTTCTACTTTAATAATCAAATTTCAAAACTTATCTCAAAATTTGTAAAAAAATATGAAAAAATTATTTTTTTACGCATGACGATTCTCCTCTTCCATGGGTTTCAATAATACCCTCTTCATTATGAGAACTTTTCTAGTTTTTAGTTAATCTATGTTATAAATATATGCAATACTTTCTTCATATGCTTGTATGATATGCACATTTGCATCAGTCCTTATATTTTATTCATTGTGTATATGATAATAATAAAATGATATATTTTTAGTCTCATTAACTCTAAAATAAGTACCATTGAATCCAATACCTCTATCGCATCCATAAGATTCTCTTCTTCTAAAATTTCCTCTACCTTTATGGGTATTAACATCATTGCATTGTGAAGTAATATCTCTCCTTATTTTTATTGCATAAAATAACATCTACTAATTCCATGTCATTTTCCATGTTCATGTGTTAATCTTCCTTTTCCTCACACCTATCCTTGTTGTTTTCACAGTAACTTCTCCTATACCTTCATACATACTATTATGCCTCTTCAACATATCACAGTTTGGTCATCACAAACTCATCATTAATTTCCTTGTGAAACCCTTTCACATACCTTGATATACTATCACCATCATCTTTAATGTGACCCACTCTAATTATAAGTCTATAATAATCCTCAATGTAATATTTTACACTCATTTCTCTAGGTCACAATTATTGAATCTTCTTAAATAAACTCATATTATAATCTATAGGAATGAATTTATACTTAAAATTCATGATGAATCTCTTCCTAGTATTAATGTTATATTTTAACTTCTAAAATGTTTTAGATTAAACATGCTTCCACCTTAAGGATCTATGACCTCTCAAATTTATGCCAATGAACTCAACCCTCTTGGGATCTTATATAATTTCATAGTCTAATTATTTTTATAACTCAATTATATAACTAATTATATCTCCAAGACTCAAATTATAGAATCACTTATAGTGATGCAGAGCATACACCAAAATTCTCTTCTTACTTGCTCTTTTCAATGCTTCACTTCACTTGCAATGGCTCATTTGATTGATTCATTCAATATACAACTATGGTTCTAGGTTTCAATGGATCACTTATAGTTTCAGACCTCTAAGTCATACTCTATACATTATGTTATTACTCCTTAGTCAACCCACAACTTTATTTAAGAAACAACTCACTCTCAAACCAACTCTACATACCTTTACATAGTCCTACTAACCCTATTTTTGGACTTATTCTATGAGTACAAAGTTATACAGATGTATATAGAAAAACCAACGACCATTTTGGATACCCTTTATGTTTATTTAACTATCCATGAATTTTTACTTCATAACTCTTCCATTTTATCTATTTTCTAACTCAATCTAAGCCTCTGTTTACCCCTATTAGGTCTCTTAGGGTTCTTTTTGCACACAATCTTGAATATCTATACATATATGTACATAAAAAAAAAAAAATTTAAAATAACTTCATGCACTTTGACCTTAAAATTTTACTAAACTGGATGGTAGAATCTCTTTATATTCTCCAAACCCTAGTTTAATGTTTTCTTAAATTTGTCTCAATCGAGAGCATTTAATATTCACTTGTGGGTGTTTCCAAATATTTCAAAGATTTGTGTGAAGTTTTTTAGGTTTTTCATAACTTTATAAAAGTTCTCCAATCAATGGATTCTTCCTAACAATATTCTATCATTAGTTTCCATCTCCAAATATACTTGACTATGTGAGAAAATACCAATGTATAGGTTTGTATCAGTATTTGAAAATTCATACCACATTATTGACTAATATAAAGGTTCAATAAACATCCAATGGACTCACATACACTTTATAAAATGTTATATAAAATTTACAATTTGATTTTTTGATCATATGCTTTCAAGAATCCAAATACACAGTTCTCCATGCCAATATTCATCATAGGAAATAAGGTCAGATTTAACACTCAGTCCACCTTTATAAACATGTACCATAACCTACCAATTGCAATGCATTACTATCTTGATAAGCTTGGTCTATAATCAGAGAAACTCACAATACAATAGGTAACTGCTTATGGTTAAGCCTGAACAACAAATTTCTTTCATACTATTTCATGAAAATTGTCACCATAAATAGAAATAAAGGACTATTCAATATCTTCCAAACATGTTAGGATGAATTTACCAGTCATTATTTATCAATAAAGAAAATACAGTCTGTAACAAACCACTTATACAAGATTAGGGGTCTATACTGTGCATTCTTTAATATGATCTCCTTTTCTCATTCCTTGAAGAAAATCTCACACAACAAACATCTATTAGCATTCATGCATGCTTTGAAACAATTCCACATTTCATTATTTCTTCAATAAATCACATACAATTAGCAATAACAACAAAATGACCTCAAAATAAGGCTCTGTCTTAATTCTTCATTTAATAGAGATCACAAGAACATAAAAATCTCCTTCATACAAACTTGTCCATCCTTCATTCATATTCTCAAATATAACTTCAATCTACCATCCAAAACTGACTCCTTCACTCCTAAAAAGGATACATAACTGATTCTTGGATCCTTTTCCTACATAAAGGTTTCTTTCTTACATTGTATTTTCTTGATGTTTACATAACATAATGTGTCTTGAACCATGACAATATAATCATGAACATTTATGTACCTCTTATAATTCTAAAACCCTTAGTCTAGCGTAACACATATTGCCACCTTCACAAATGCATTGAAAGGTCCTTAAAAAAGGCTTAACAAGATTTAAATTTTCAAAAAGAGCTTTTGGTGAGAAAATATAGAATTTAAATTCTATGATCCTTAAGACCATCTAGACTCCACAAATGGACTTATTATGACCTATAACACCTATAAGAAAACTATTAGACTATCTTAAGAAAAATTGAAATAATTTTGTGGTCGTTATAGGATGCCCTTGCATCATCCAGGGTCCAACTTTAATTTATTAGTCATTTCACAATAATGTGCAACAATCTATCTTTAGGTTCATCAACCTATTATATATATTGATCCTTAGATGCTTCTTATATGATTTTAGTATTGATTTCATCATCCACTATCATAATACCTCAAAATTACATTGTTTCCATAGCCTCCATTCAAGATTGTATATCTCTCATCAATACAACTTATATATATATGTCTTGACACTCCAAACACTCTTTCTCTTCTATCAAATAAAACTCCTATGTGTCTCATTTCCTCTAAAATATAAGACCTTTACCAATTTGTTATCTCAAAAATTCTAATCAACAACTTCACTTACACCTTATCACCAAAACTCTCACTATAATATGTTTGAGATACATTTTACCCACACTCATAAATGTGGAAAATAACAATAACAAAAAGGAATATAAACATTGTTTTGATACCAAATGATGCATTCATGGTTAGGGATATTAAATTTTTTTTATACCTTGAAACTTCAAAATACATAGTGAAATATGTAATAAAATAAATCTATAAAAATTAAATATTTATTGGATTTTAATATGAAATACAATAGGAACAATAATAGTAATGAAACTATGATCTCACAATGAGATGTGTTACAACACTAGATCCATAGATCTCTAGTTGTTAACTCACAGTCTTTACAAGTGTGTCCTAACTCTTAGAAAAAAACCCACTAATCCAAAAATTAGAAGCTTTGGTTAGAATATAATTAAAGAAACAAGAACAACACAATTTTAATAATTCTATCTATGAGAAGAGATATTTTATTACTCAAAATTGCACATACAACATATGCCTATCTCTAGGAAGAGATGTTTGATTTCTATTTCAAGTTACATATTCATTTTTATACATATTTTTAAGGTAGGAGGAAGATGTGGAAGGTCAAAAAAATTGAGGGAGATTAAGTATTTTGACTTCCATAATTTACAACAATATAGAACTCGAAGAATTACTATTTTTAGAAACTTACTATTTTTAGACTGCACTACTAAAACTAAAATTTAGAGCACTTCCATTTGGTTTTTAGGGGCCAAAAACCACTAAAAAAATCTCATGCCATATCATGATTTTTCACTCATTATTATCTTTCCAATATTTCAAACAAGGATCAAACAGAGCTACGGTGAAAAAGTTATGGCTCTCATAAGTTATGTCACCAATTGGGGTAGAACTGTCACCTAAATTGTTACCTGAAATATTGCTCAGATCATTCCTCCCTCCTTGAGAAGAAATGGTCCCCATTACATCAATATTTTTCATCAAGTTTCAAATTTATCTTTTGATTTTATTCCTGATGAATACTTGTAATGGACTATGTTTTGTGGAGTTGTGCTTTATGGAGTTGTGATTTGTGGAGCTATGTAGGGCTCGATTGTTCACCATTTCTATTTGACCATCAGTCTATGGATGAAAGGACACGAACTTATTCATATTGGTATCTATTTTCTTCTATTATTGTGTTTTTTGTGTAGTCAGGGCTGTAACATCGGCCTTTTTAGATTCCATTGGCTTGACCACCATGAGAATGAATTTCTTGGCACTAATCAGGGAGACAGATGTAAAAGGTGGTACCTCCGGTACCCAGTAGTGCCATGTTATAAGAGTAAGGGTGATACTTCAAGTTATTAATTCATATATTCCATGTCAATCATACATGAATGGCTGATCAATTAGTACATCACAAACATCTAGATTGACCACATCTCATAAGACCTCATCTTGGAAAGGTTTTATTGCATATGAGAGAAGACATTGGTGGGTGATAGGGAGGTTTCTCCCTAGACTCAAGCATCCAATAATACATATATTTAGATGAGGATTATGGATAAATTTAGGATTTAAAAAAAATTATCATAGATTAAATTATTTTGACTCCCACTATCAATGATCCAGGCAACAATTCAGGTTACAATTCAGGTGACAGTTCTACCCTGATTGATGACAAAACTTCTAGGAGTCATAACTTTTGCACCGTAGCTCCAATTGACTCAACGTTTGAACCGTTGGAAAGATAAGAATGAGGATAACATGGTGAGATGACATTTATATTTAATCAATTGATTTTTACCCATGAAAATCCAATATATTTTCCCTAAATTTCAATATTAGTAGTGCAGTTTAAAAATAGTAAGTTTTTACAAATAGTGATTCCTCAAATTTTGTATTGTTGTAAATCATGGAAGTCAAAAAATTTAATATTCCTTGAGATTTTTGACCTTCCACATCCGTATCCTACCTTTAAAATATTTATAAATGAATATGTAACCCAATATGGAAATCATACATCTCTTCTCAGAGATAGACATATGTTTGGGTCTGCAAATTTAATGAATAAAACATCTCTTCTCAAAGATAGAATTATTATTTTTGTGTTGTTCTTGTTTCTTGAATTGTATTTCAACCAAATATTTTTGAGTTTTAGATTATTGGTAATCAATAATGAAATATAGAGACTTACCTTTCACCCATAACTTAGAGTGAAACAACCTTTCCTTATCATCTAGCCTTTCCTCACGGGTCTGTGATGAAGTAACAATGGCATTGGGGTCAGCATCTACAATCTCTTCTTCATATTATTTGACTGTAGGGTGTGTATGAGGTAGATCAGTAGATATTGAGGATTGTGACTTAGAAATCAAAGACTTGATGGCTTAACATTCTTCTTTGGAGTGCATTCTCGATTTGTGGTAATCACACTATTTCTCAGTCTTCTCTTCCCTTTGATTCTAATTTTGGCCTCGTGTTTGACCTTTTTTATCAATTTCCCATTTTGAAGGTAGACTCTTCATATTCATTCTTCCATGCTTCTACTCAATCTTCATCATGAATTTGTATGCCTCATTGAGGGTTTCCAAATTTAAGAGTTCCATCTCCCCCTGTATACACCTTTATAGTCCACCATGATATTTGAAAACCTTGTGTTTCTCACTTTCTTGGATGCCCAATCTCAAAGATAAAGAATGAAAAAGTTAGTGTAATCTTGAATAGATTGTTCCTTACCTTGGCAAAGTTATTGCCACTCTATATATAGATCATCATATGCTCCAATGGAATAATATTCTTCCTTATGGCTTATATGAAGTGGTCCCAGGTAGGTTCTACCTCAAGGCCAATATAATTCATATTAAATATATTCTTTTACACTTCCCACTAATTTTTGATAGGCAATGATGCTTTCAAAAGAGTAAAAGTGATCTTCTCTTTATCGGCAATTTATTTACAAAAAACTAGAAAGATAATTGATCCAACCAATTTTTTAATACATTAGCATTGATTTTTACTTTAAATGTAGGGATATCAAAATTCACCTAAACCTTGAAGGGTGTTGGGGCACTAAAAGGATGTAGGGGTGTAGATGAGGAGCCAAAATTTCCCATCGATATTTGTTAGAGAATTTGAGTGAATTATTGTAGCATCTACACTTACTACTATTAGATGGCTTCATTCACCATTTCCTTGAAAAGATTAGATGTCTTGGTGTTGTCTACCATTTGAAGTCATTTGGAGTGAATAGGTGGATAGTTTGGAAGCTCTGTTATTTTCCACCCAACCTTGTTATATCCTTACCTCATATTTGGGATCATAAAATCTAAAGACAAACCACTCTGATATCACTGATCTAAAACTTAGATGCTTTGGTTTAAAGATAATTCAAGAAATCAGAACAACAAAATTGTAATAATGCTATCTCTAAGAAGAGATGTTTTATTGCTCAAAATTATAGATACAACATATGCCTATCTCTGGAAAGAGATGTTTAATTTCTATTTCAGGTTACATCTTCATTTATACACATTTTAAGGTAAGAGGTGGATGTGGAAGGTCACCAATCTTGAGGGAGATTAATTGGTTTGACTTCTACGATTTAAAATAATACAGATGTTGAAGAATTACTATTTTTAAAAACTTACTATTTTTAGATTGTACTACTAAAATTGAAATTTAGAGCACTTTCATTTGGTTTTTTAGGGTCAAAACTGACTAAATGGAGATCATGTCATCTCATGATGTTTCCCTCATTCTTAGCTTTCCAATAGTTCAAACGGGTAGTCAAATGGAGCTATGGTGCAAAATTTATGGCTCCCGTAAGTTCTACCACCAATTGGGGTAGAACTGTCACATGAATTGTCACTTAAAATATTGCTTGGATCATTCCTCCCTCCTTGAGAAGAAATGGTCCCCATTGCATCAATATTTGTCATCAAGTGTGAAATATGTATTTTTATTTTATTTCTGATGCATAATTGCAATATTCTATGTTTTATGGAGCTCTACTCTATGGAGCTGTGCTTTATGGAGCTATGCATGGCTTGATTGTTCACCATTTCTATTTGACCATCAGTCTATGGATGGAAGGTCATGAACTTCTTCATCTTGGTATCCATTTTATTCTATTATTGTGTTTTTTTATATAGTCATGAATGCAACATCAACCCTTTTGGATTTCTGTGGCCTGACCACCATGAGAATGAATTTATTGGCACTAATTAGGGAGACAAATAAAGAAGGTGGTACATTCGGTACCCTATAGCACCATGTTCCAAGAGTGAGGGTGATCCTTTAAGTTCTTGATTCATATATGCCATGCCAATCATACATGAATGGCTGACCAAAGAGTATATCACAAACATCTAGATTGACCACATCAGATAAGACCTCATCTTGGAAAGGTTTTATTGCATATGAGAGAAGACATTGGTGGGTGACACAGAGGTTTTTTCTTGGACTCAACCATCCAATACTGTATGGCTTTGGATGAGGCTTCATGGACAAAATTAGGATTTTAACAATATTAGTAATGATTAAATTCTTTTGACTCCTACTATCAATAATGAAATGTAGATGCTTAACTTTCACCCATAACTTAGAGTGAATTAACCTTTCCTTGTCATCTAGCCTCTCTTCATGGGTTTGTGATGAAGAAATGATGGCATTGAGCTCATCATCTATAATCTCATCTTCATTCTCTTTGATTACATGGGGTGTATGAGGTAGAGCAGTAGATGTTGAGGATTGTGACTTAGAAAGTAGGGACTTGATAGCTTGACATTGTTTTTTTGAGTGCATTACAAATTTGTGGTAATCACACCATTTCCTAGTCTTCTCTTCCCTTTGCTTCTAATTTTGGCCTCATGTTTGACCTTCTTTATCAATTTTCTATTTTGAAGGCTGAATCTTTATATTCATTCTTACATGCTTCTACTCAATCTTCACTGTGAATTTGTATGCCTCATCAAGGGTTTCTAAATTGAAGAGTTCCATCTCCCCTCGTATATACCATTATAATCCACCATGATATTTGATAACCTTATGTTTATCAAATTTTTGGATGCCCAATCTCACATATAGAGAATGAAAAATGTTAGTGTAATCTTGAACATATTATCCTTTACCTTGGCAAAGTTTTTGCCACTCTATATAAAGATTATCATATACTTCAATGGGGTAGTATTCTTCCTATATGGATTCTATGAAATCATCTCAGGTAGGTTCCACTTCAAGGCAAATATCATCTATAATAAATCTCTTCTTATACACTTCCCACCAATTTTTGATCGACAATAATGCTTTCAAAAGAGTAAAAGTGATCTTCTCTTTATCGATGAATTTATTTACAAGAAACTAGGAAGATAATTGATCCAACCAATTTTCTATTGCATCTACATTGATTTTTCATTCAAATTTAGGGATATCAAAATTCACTTAAACCTTGAAAGGTGTTGGGGCACTGAAAGGATGTGGAGGTGTAGATGAAGAGCCACAATTTTCCATCAAAATTTGTTAGAGAATTTGGGTGAATTATTGTATCATCTATGATTGCTATTATTGGAGGGCTTCATTCACTATTTCCTTAAAAGGATCAAATTTCTTGGTGTTGTCCACTATTTGAAGTCATTTGGAGAAAATAGGTGGATAGTTTGAAAGCTTGATTATTTTTCACCTAAACTTCTTGTAGCTTGACCTCATCCTCATGATCACACACTCTAAAGACAAATTGTTCTTATACCACTAATCCAAAATTCAGAAGCTTTAGTTGAAAGATAATTCAAGAAACAAGAACAACACAATTATAATATTGCTATCTCTGAGAAGAGATATTTTATTGCTTAAAACTGTAGATACAACATATGCCTATCTTTTGGAACAGATGTCTGATTTCTCTTTTGGGTTAAATCTTCATTTATAAATATTTTTAAGGTAGGAGGAGGATATATAAGGTCACCAATCTTGAATTATATTAAGTGGTTTGACCTCCATGATTTATAACAATATAAAATTTGAGGAATTACTATTTTTAAAAACTTATTATTTTTTGACTACACTACTAAAATTGAAATTTGAGGCACTTATATTTGGTTTTATAAGGTCAAAACTCATTAATAAGATCTCATGTCATCTCACAATTTTTTTCTCATTCTTATCTTTCCAATGGTTCAAACGGGGATTCAAACGGAGCTATGGTGAAAAAGTTATAGCTCCCATAAGTTCTACCACCAATTGGGCTAGAACCATCACCAAAATTATTGATTAGATCATTCCTTCCTCCTTGAGAAGCAATGGTCCCCATTATATCAAGATTTGTCATCAAGTTTGGAAGTTGTATTTTGATCAAATTATTGATACATACTTGTAATGGACTATGTTTTGTGGAGTTGTAATTTATGGAGCTATGCAGGGCTCAATTGTTCACCATTTCTATTTGACCATTAGTCTGTGGATGGAAGGCTATAAACTTCTTCATCTTGGTATCTATTTAATTATGTTATTGTATCATTTTTGTAGTTATTTCTGCAACATCGACCCTTCTAGATTCTTGTGGCTTGACTGCTATGAGAATAAATTTCTTGGCACTAATCAAGGAGATAGATGTAAAAGGTGGTACCTCTGGTACCTTGTAGTGCCATGTTCTAAGAGTGAGGTTGATCCTTCAAGTTCTTGATTCATAGATGCCATGTCAATCATACATGAATGGTTGACCAAAGAGTACATCACAAATATCTAGATTGACCACATCACATAAGAACTCATCTTGGAAAGGTTTTATTACATATGAGAGAAGACATTGGTGGGTGACAGGGAGGTTTCTCCCTGAGCTCAACCATCTAATACTATATGGTTTTTGATGAGGCTTCATGGAAAAATTTAAGCTTTTCACAACATTAGTATATATTAAATTATTTTAACTCTTACTATCAAGAATGAAATGCAGAGGCTTACCTTTCATCTATAACCTAGAGTAAAACAACCTTTCCTTGTCATTTGGCCTCTGCTTGTGGGTCTATGATGAAGCAATGATGGCATTAGGCTTAGCATCTACAATCTCTTTTTCATCCTCTTCGATTGTAGGGTGTGTATGAGGTAGAGTAGTAGATGTTAAGGATTATGACTTAGAAAGAAGGGACTTGATGGCTCAAAATTCTTCTTTGGAGTGTGTTTGAGATTTGTAGTAATCACACCATTTCTCAGTTTTCTCTTCTCTTTGCTTCCAATTTTGGCCTCATGTTTGACCTTTTTTATCACTTTTACATTTTGAAAGCTGACTCTTTGTATTAATTCTTACATGCTTCTACTCAATCTTCACCATGAATTTGTATAGCTCATCGAGGGTTTCCAAATTGAAGAGTTCTATCTCTCCCCATATATACCATTGTAGTACACCATGATATTTGAGAACCTTATGTTTCTCACTATCCTAGATGCCCAATATCATAGATAGAGAATGAAAAATGTCAGTGTAATCTTGAATATATTGTTCTTTACCTTGGCAAAGTTGTTTCCACTCTATATAAAAATCATCATATGCTCCAATGGGGTAGTATTCTTATTTTACGGCTTCTATGAAATTGTCCTAGGTTGGTTCTACCTCAAGTCCAATATCATCCATATTGAATTTCTTCTTATTCATTTCCCACCAAATTTTGATAGGCAATGATACTTTAAAAATATCAAAAGTGATCTTCTCTTTATCGGTAAATTTATTTATGAAAAACTAAGAAGATAATTGATCCAACCAATTTTTTTACTACACTAATATTGATTTTGACTTCAAATGTAGGGATATGAAAATTCAGCTGAACCTTGAAGGGTGTTGGGGCACTGAAAGGATGTGGAGGTGAAGATGAGGAGCTAAAATTTTCCATTAATATTTATTAGATAATTTGGGTGAATTATTTTAGCATCTACACTCGCTACTGTTAGAGGGCTTCATTCACCATTTCCCTGAAAGGATCATATGGCTCAGTGTTGTCTGCCATTTAAAGTCATTTAGAGTGAATAGGTAGATAGTTTGAAAGCTCTATTATTTTTCACCTGAGATTCTTGTAGCCTAACCTCATCCTTGAGATCATACACTCTAAAGACAAACCACTTTGATACCATTGATCCAAAACTCAGAAGCTTTGGTTGAAAGATAATTCAAGAAAAAAACAACACAATTGTAATAATGCTATCTCTAAGAATAGATGTTTTATTTCTCAAAATTATAGATACAACATATACCTATCTCTGAGAAGAGATGTTAGATTTCTATTTTAGGTTACATCTTCATTTATACACATTTTTAAGGTAGGCAGAGGATGTGGAAGGTCACCAATATTGAGGGAGATTAAGTGGATCGACTTCCATGATTTACAATAATACAAAATTTAAGGAATTACTATTTTTAGACTACACTACTAAAATTAAAATTTGGGGCACTTCTATTTGATTTTTGGGGATCAAAATCCATTAAGTGAAGCTCATACCATCTCATGATGTTACCCTCATTCTTATCTTTCTAACTGTTCAAATGGGGAGTCAAATAGAGCTATGGTGCAAAAGTTATGGCTCCCATAAGTTATGCCACTAATTGGGGTAGATTCATCACTTGAATTGTCACCTAAAATATTGCTCAGATCATTCCTACCTCCTTGAGAATAAATGGTCCCCATTGCATCAAGATTTGTCATCAAGTGTGGAATTTGTATTTTGATGTGATTCTCGATGTATACTTGTAATGGAATGTGTTTTGTGGAGCTATGCTTTATGGAGCTATGCATGGATCAATTATTAACTATTTCTATTTGACCATTAGTCTGTGGATGGAAGGCCATGAACTTATTCATCTTGGTATCTATTTGTTTTCATTGTTGTGTTGTTTTTATATTCAAGGCTGCAACATCAATCCTTTTTGATTTCTATGGCTTGACCACCATGAGAATGAATTTCTTGGCACTAATCAGGGAGATAGATGTAAAAGGTGTTACCTCCAGTACGCTATAACATTGTGTTCTAAGAGTGAGGCTGATCCTTCAAGTTATTGATTCATAGATTCCATGTCATCATACATGAATGGATGACCAAAGAGTACATCAAAGACATCTATATTGACCACATCACATAAGACCATATCTTAGAAAGGTTTTATTGCATATGAGAGAAGACATTGGTGGGTGACATGGAGGTTTCTTCCTGGACTCAACCATCTAATATTGTATGGATTTGGATGAGGATTTATGGAAAAATTTAAGATTTTCACAATATTAATAGAGATTAAATTCTTGTAACTCCCACTATCAAGAATGAAATACAGAGGTTTACCTTTCACCCATAACTTAGAGTGAAATAACCTTTCCTTGTCATCTAGCCTCTCCTCATGGGTCTATGATGTAGCAATAATGGCATCGAGCTCAACATCTATAATCTCTTCTTCATCCTTTTTGACTACAAGGTGTGTATGAGGTAGAGTAGTAGATGTTGAGGATTATGACTAAGAAAGTAGGGACTTGATAGCTTGATATTCTTCTTTGGAGTGCATTCTAGATTTGTGTTAGTCACACCATTTCCTAGTTTTTTCCCCTTTGCTTCCAATTTTGGCCTCATGTTTGACCTTTTTTTATCACTTTTCCATTTTTAAGGTTGACTCTTTGTATTCATTCTTCCATGCTTCTGTTTAATCTTCATCGCAAATTTGTATGCCTCACCAAGGGTTTCCAAATTGAAGAGTTCCATCTCCCCCCATATATACCAATGTAGTCCATCATGATATTTGAGAACATTGTGTTTCTCACTTTCTTGGATGCCCAATCTCATAGAAAGAGAATAAAAAATATCAATGTAATCTTGGACAGATAGTTCCTTACCTTAATGAAGTTATTTCCACTCTATATACAGATCATCATATGCTCTAATGGGATATTATTCTTCCTTTACAACTTCTATGAAATTATCCCAGGTAGGTTCCACCTCAAGGCTAATATCAGCCATATTGAATCTCTTCTTGTATATTTCCCACCAGTTTTTGAAAGGCAATGATTCTTTCAAAAGAGAAAAAGTGATCTTCTCTTTATCAGTGACTTTATTTATAGAAAACTAGGAAGATAATTGATCCAACAAATTTCTACTACATCAGCATTGATTTTGCCTTCAAATGTAGAGATATTAAAATTCACCTAAACTTTAAAGGGTGTTGGGGCACTAAAAGGATGTAGGGGTGTAGATGAGGATCCAAAAATTTCCATCAAGATTTGTTATAGAATTTGGGTGAATTGTTGTAGCATCTACGCTTACTACTATTGGAGGGCATCATTCACTATTTTCTTGAAAGGATTATATGTCTCAGTGTTGTCTATTATTTATAGTTGTTTGAAGCGAATAGGTGGATTGTTTGGAAGCTCTATTATTTTCCACCTAAGCTTCTTGTATCTTGAACTAATCCTTGAGATCATACACTCTAAAGAAAAACCACTCTGATACCACTTATCCAAAAATCAGAAGCTTTGGTTGAAAGATAATTCAAGAAACAATAACAACATAATTGTCATAATGTTATCTCTGAGAAGAGATGTCTTATTGCTCAAAATTCTAGATACAAAATATGCCTATCTCTGGGAAGAAATGTATGATTTATATTTTGTGTTATATATTCATTTATACACATTTTTAAAGTAGGAGGAGGATGTGGAAGGTCACCAATCTCAAGGGAGATTAAGTGGTTTGACTTCCACGATTTACAACAATATAGAATTCAAGAAATTACTAATTTTAGAAACTTATTATTATTAGACTGCATTACTAAAATTAAAATTTGAGGTACTTACATTTGGTTTTTTAGGGTCAAAAACCATTAATAAAATCTCATCTCATCTCATGATGTTCACCTCATTCTTATCTTTCCACTGGTTCAGATGAGGAGTCAAATGGAGCTATGGTGCAAAATTTATGGATCTCGTAAATTTTGCCACCAATTGGGGTAGAACCGTCACCTGAATTGTCTCTTGAAGTATTGAATGGATCATTCCTACTTCCTTGAGAATCAATGGTCCCCATTGCATCAATATTTATGATCAAGTTTAGAATTTGTATTTTGATTTGATTCTTGATGCATACTTGTAAAGGACTATGTTTTGTGGAGCTGTGCTTTGTGGAGCTATGTACGACTTGATTATTCACCATTTCTGTCTGACCATCAGTCTATCGATAGAAGGTCATGAAATTATTCATCTTGGTATCTATTTGCTTTTGTTGATATGTTTTTTGTGTAGTCAGGGCTATAACATCAGCTCTTTTGTATTCCTATGGCTTGACCACCATGAGAATGAATTTTTTGGCACTAATCAGGGAGACAGATGTAGAAGGTGGTACCTTTGGTACCATGTAGCGCCATGTTTTAAGAGTGAAGATGATCCTTCAAGTTTTTGATTCATATATGCCATGTTAATCATACATGAATATCTGACCAAAGAGTACATCACAAACATCTAAATTGACCACATCACATAAGACCTCATCTTTGAAAGGTTTCATTGCATATGAAAAGAAGACTTTGATGGCTGACATGAAGGTTTCTTCCTAGACTCAACCATCTAATACTATATGGCTTTAGATGAGGCTTCATTGAAAAATTTAGGATTTTCATAACATTATTAGAGATTAAATTCTTTTGACTCCCACTATCAAGAATGAAATGCAAAGGCTTACCTTTCACCCATAACTTAGAGTGAAACCTTTCCTTGTCATCTAGACTCTCCTCGTGGGTCTGTGATGAAGTAACGATGGCATTAAGCTCATCATATATAATCTCTTCTTCATCCTCTTTGACTATAAGGTGTGTATGAGGTAGAGCAATATATGTTGAGGATTTTGACTCAGAAAGTAGGGACTTGATGGCTCAACATTCTTCTTTGGAGTGCATTCTAGATTTGTGGTAATCACACCATTTCCCAGTCTTCTCTTCCCTTTGCTTCAAATTTTGGCCTCATGTTTGACCTTCTTTATCACTTTTCTATTTTTAAGGTTGACTCTTCATATTCATTCTCTCATGCTTATTCTTAATCTTTACCATGAATTTGTATGCCTCACTGAAGGTTTCCAAATTGAAGAGTTCAATCTCCCCCTATATATACCATTGTATTCCACCATGATATTTGAGAACTTTATGTTTCTCACTTTCTTTGATTCCCAATCTCATAGATATATAATAAAAAATGTCAGTATAATTTTAAACAGATTGTTCCTTACCTTGGTGAAGTTATTGCCACTCTATATATAGATCATCATATGATCCAATGGGGTAGTATTCTTCCTTTATGACTTCTCTAAAATCATCCTAGGTAGGTTCCACCTCAAGGCCAATATCATCCATACCGAATATCTTCTTGTACACTTCCCATCAATTTTTGATAGGTAATGATGCTTTCAAAAGAGTAAAATTGATCTTCTCTTTATCGATGAATTTATTTAACGAAAAATAGGAAGATAATTGATCAATTTTTTTCCTAATATATCAACATTGATTTTGCCTTCAAATGTAGGGATATAAAAATGCACCTAAACCTTGAAGGGTGTTGGGGCACTAAAAATATGTGGGAGTGAATATGAGGAGCCATAATTTCCCATCGAGATTTGTTAGGGAATTTGGGTGAATTATTGTATCATCTATGCTTGTTATTATTGGAAGGCTTCATTCACCATTTCCTTGAAAGATCAGATGTCTCAGTGTTCTCTACAATTTAAAGTCATTTGGAGTGAATAGGTGGATAGTTTGAAAGCTCTATTATTTTCTACCCAAGCTTCTTGTAACTTGACCTCATCCTCGAGATCATACACTCTAAAGACAAACTACTCTAATATCATTGATCCAAAAATTAAAAGCTTTGGTTGAAAGATAATTCAAGAAACAAGAACATAATTGTAATAATGCTATCTCTGAGAAGAGATATTTTATTGCTCAAAATTATAGATACAATATATACATATCTTTGGAAAAAGATGCTTAATTTCTATTTTAGGTTACATATTTATTTATACACATTTTTAAGGTAGGAGGAGGATATGGAAGGTCACTAATCTCAAGGGAGATTAAGTGGTTTGAATTTCATAATTTATAACAATATAAAATTCAAGAAATTACTATTTTTAAAAACTTACTATTTTTAGATTGCACTATTAAAATTAAAATTTGGGGTACTTTAATTTGGTATTTTAGGGTCAAAACCCATTGAGTATAAATCACGTCATCTCATTATGTTCCCATCATTATTATCTTTACAATAGTTCAAATGGGGAGTCAAACGGATCTATGGTGTAAAAGTTATGGCTCTTGTAAGTTCTACCACCAATTGGGATAGAACCATCATCTGAATTATCACCTAAAATATTACTCGGATCATTCCTCCCTCCTTGAGAAGCAATGGTCCCCATTGCATCAATATTTGTCATCATGTGTGTAAGTTATATTTTGATTTGATTCTTGATGCATACTTGTAATGTACTATGTTTTTTGGAGTTGTGCCTTATGGAGCTATGCAGGGCTCAATTATTCACCATTTCTATCTGATCATTAGTATATGGATGGAAGGACATGAAAATTTTCATCTTAGTATCTATTTTCTTCTATTGTTGAGTTGTTTATGTAATCAAGGCTACAACATCGACCCTTTTGGATTCCTATGGCTTGACCACCATGAGAATGAATTTATTAGTACTAATCAGGGAGACATATATAGAAGGTGGTACCTCTAGTACCCTATAGCACCATGTTCTAAGAGTGAGGGTGATCCTTTCCATTTTTGATTCATACATGCCATGACGATCATACATGAATGGCTAACCAAAGAGTACATCATAAACATTGAGATTGACCACATCACATAAGACCTCATCTTAAAAAAGTTTTATTGCATATGAGAGAAGACATTGGTGGGTGACATAGAGGTTTCTTTCTGGATTGAGGCATCTAATACTATATGGCTTTGGATGAGACTTTATGGATAAGTTTAGGCTTTTTACAACATTAACAGAGATTAAATTCTTTTTATGCCCACTATCAAGAATGAAATGCAGAGGCTTACCTTTCACCCATAACTTAGAGTGAAACAAAATTTTCTTGTCATCTAGCCTCTTCTCATGGGTCTATGATGAAGCAATGATGGAATCAAGCTCAACATCTACAATTAATTCTTCATCCTCTTCGACTGCAGGGTGTGTATGAGGTAGAGCATTAGATGTTGAGGATTATGACTCAAAAAATAGGGACTTGATGGCTCGACATTATTTTTTAGAGTGCATTATAGATTTGTGGTAATCACACCATTTTCCAATCTTATTTTCCCTTTGCTTCTAATTTTGGCCTCGTGTTTGACCTTCTTTATCACTTTTCCATTTTGAAGGCTAAATCTTCGTATTCATTCTTCCATATTTTTGCTCAATCTTTATTATGAATTTATACACCTCACTGAGGGTTTCCAAATTGAAGAGATAAATCTCCCCCTGTATGTACCATTGTAGTCCACCATGATATTTGAGAACCTTGTGTTTTTCACTTTCCTGGATGTCCAATCTCATAGATAGAGAATGAAAAATGTAAGTGTAATATTGAACAAAATATTCCTTACCTTAGTGAAGTTATTTCCACTCTATATAAAGATCATCATATGCTTCAATGGGGTAGTATTCTTTCTTTACTAATTCTATGAAATCATCCCAGATAGGTTCCACCTCAAGGCCAATATCATCTATACTAAATCTCTTCTTGTACACTTCCCACCAATTTTTGATAGGCAATGATGCTTTCAAAAGAGCAAAAGTGATCTTCTCTTTAACAGTGAATTTATTTATAGAAAACTAAGAAGATAATTGATCTAACCAATTTTTTACTGCATCAACATTGATTTTGATTTCAAATATAGTGATATCAAAGTTCACCTAAATATTAAAGGGTGTTGGGGAACTGAAAGGATGTGGGGGTATAGATGAGGAGCTAGAATTTCTCATCAAGATTTTTTAGAGAATTTGGGAGAATTGTTGTAGAATCTATGTTTGATACTATTGGAGGGATTCATTCACCATTTCCTTGAAAGGATCATATGTCTCAATGTTTTCCAACATTTAAAGTCATTTGGAGTGAATACATGGATAGTTTGGAAGCTCTATTATTTCTCACCCAACATTCTTGTCACTTGACCTCATCCTCAGGATCATACACTCTAAAGACAAACTGCTCTGATACGACTGATTCAAAACTTAGAAGCTTTGATTGAAAGATAATTAAAAATATAATAAAAACACAATTTTAATAATGCTATCTCTAAGAAGAGATATTTTATTGCTCAAAATTGTAGATACAACATATACCTATCTCAAGGAAGAGATGTCTAATTTATATTTTATGTTACATCTTCATTTATACACATTTTTAAGGTAGGAAGAGGATGTGGAAAGTCACCAATCTTGATGGAGATTAAATTGTAATAATTCCATGATTTACAACAATACATAATTTAAAGAATTACTATTTTTAGAATCTTACTATTTTTAGACTGCACTACTAAAATTAAAATTTGTGGCACTTACATTTGGTTTTTATGGGTCAAAACCTACCAAGTGGAGCTCATGTCATATCATGATGTTCCCCTCATTCTTATCTTTCCAACAGTTCAAATGGGGAGTCAAATAGAGCTATGGTGTAAATGTTATGACTCTCGTAAGTTCTACCACTAATTGGGGTAGAACCTTCACCTGAATTATCATCTTAAATATTTCTCAGATCATTCCTCCCACTTTGAGAAGAAATGGTCTCCATTGCATCAAGATTTGTTATTAATTGTAGAATTATTATTTTGATTTGATTCCTAATGCATACTTTTAATGGACTATGTTTTGTGGAGCTGTGCTTTATAGAGCTGTACTTTATGGATCTATGCTTTATGGAGCTTGATTGTTCACCATTTATATCTAACCATCAGTCTATGGATGGAAGGCCATGAACTTCTTCATCTTGGTATCTATTTGATTCTGTTGTTGTGTTATTTGTGTAGTCAAGGCTACAACATCAGTCCTTTTGGATTCTTGTGGTTTGACAACCATGAGAATGAATTTCTTGGCACTAATCAGAGAGACAAATGTAGAAAATGGTACCTTCAGTACCCTATAGTGCCATTTTCTAAGAATGAGGGTGATCCTTCAAGTTCTTGATTCATAGATGCCATATCGATCATACATGAATGACTAACTAAATAGTACATCACAAACATCCAAATTGACCACATTACGTAATACCTCATCTTGAAAAGGTTTTATTACATATGAGAGAAGACATTGGTGGGTGACATGGAGGTTTCTCCCTAGACTCAACCATCCAATACTATATGGATTTGGATGAGGATTCATGGACAAATTTAAAATTTTCACAACATTCATAGAGATTTAACTCTTTTGACTCCCACTATCAAGAATGAAATATAGAGGCTTACCTTTAACCCATAACTTAGATTGAAACAACTTTTTCTTGTCATCTAGCCTTTCTTCATGGGTCTATGATGAAGAAATGATGAAATTAAGCTGAACATCTACAATTTATTCTTCATCCTCTTTGACTATAGGGTGTGTATGAGGTAGAGCAGTAGATGTTGAGGATTGTGAATTAGAAAATAGGGACTTGATGGCTCGACATTTTTATTTGGAGTGTGTTCTAGATTTGTGGTAATCACACCATTTTCCAATATTTTTTTCCCTTTACTTCCATTTTTGGCCTCATGTTTGACCTTCTTTATAACTTTTCCATTTTGAAGGCTGACTCTTAGTATTAATTCTTCCATGTTTTTGCTCAATCTTTACTGAGAATTTATATGCCTCATCAAGGGTTTCTAAGTTGAAGAGTTAAATCTCCCCCCATATATACCATTGTAATCCAACACGATATTTGAAAACCTTATGTTTCTCTCTTTCCTGGATGCCTAATCTCATAGATAAAGAATGAAAAATGTTAGTGTAATCTTGAACAGATTATTCCTTACCTTAGTGAAGTTGTTGTCACTCTATATATAGATCATCATATGCTCTAATGGGATAGTATTCTTCCTTTACAAATTCTATGAAATCATCCCAGGTAGGTTCCACCTCAAGGTTAATATCATCTATACTGAATCTCTTCTTGTATACTTCCCACTAATTTTTGATTGGAAATGATACTTTCAAAAGAACAAAAGTGATCTTCTCTTTATTGATGAATTTATTTACAGAAAACTATGAAGATAATTGATCCAACTAATTTTTTACTACACCAACATTGATTTTGCCTTCAAATGTAGGGATATCAAAATTCACCTGAACCTTAAAGGGTATTGGGGAATTGAAAGGATGTGGGGGTGTAGATTAGGAGCCAAAATTTCCCATCAAGATTTATTAGAGAATTTGGGTGAATTATTGTAGCATCTAAGCTTGCTACTATTGGAGGGATTCATTCACCATTTCCTTGAAAAGATCAGATGTCTCAGTGTTGCCCACCATTTAAAGTCATTTGGAATGAGTAGGTGTATAGTTTAGAAGCTCTATTGTTTTCTATCCAACTTCTTATATCCTGACCTCATCCTCGAGATCATACACTCTAAAGACAAATTGATTTGATACCATTGAACCAAAAATCAAAAGCTTTGGTTGAAAGATAATTTAAGAAACAAGAACAACACAATTTTAATAATTCTATCTCTGAGAAGAGATGTTTTATTGCTCAAAATTTAAGATACAACATATGCCTATCTCTGAGAAGAGATGTCTGATTTCTATTTTGGGTTAAATCTTTATTTATACACATTTTTACGGTAGGGGGAGGATGTGAAAGGTTACCAATATTGAGAGAGATTAAGTGGTTTGACTTCTATGATTTACAACAATATAGAATTTGAAGAATTACTATTTTTAGAAACTTACTACTTTTAGATTGCATTACTAAAATTGAAATTTGGTGCACTTCAATTTGGTTTTCAGTGGTTAAAACCCATTGAGCAGAGATAATGTCATCTCATGATGTTCCCCTCATGCTTAGCTTTCTAATGGTTTAAATGAAGAGTCAAATGGAGCTATGGTAAAAAAGTTAATGTCTCCCATAAGTTCTACCACCAATTGGGGTAGAGGTGTCACCTAAATTATCACCTAAAATATTGATCGGATCATTCCTCCCTCCTTGAGAAGAAATAGTCCCCATTGCATCAAGATTTGTCATCAAGTGTGGGAGTTGTATTTTATTTAATTCTTGATGCATACTTGTAATGGACTATGTTTCATGGATTTGTAATTTATGGAGCTATGCAAGGCTCAATTGTTCACCATTTATATCTAACCATTAGTCTATCGATGGAAGGCCATGAAATTATTTATCTTGGTATCTATTTTCTTTTGTTGTATTTTTTGTGTAGTTAGGGATCAACATTAGCTGCTTTTAATTCCTGTGGCTTGACCACCATGAGAATAAATTTCTTAGCAATAATTAGGTAGATATATGTAGAAGGTGGTACCTCTGGTACCCTATATCATCATGTTCTAAGAGTGAGGGTGAGCCTTCAAGTTTTTGATTCATAGATGCCATGTTAATAATACATGAATGACTGACCAAAGAGTACATCACAAACATCTAGATTGACCACATCACATAAGACCTCATCTTGGAAAAGTTTTATTGCATATGAGAGAAGACATTGGTGGGTGATATGGAGGTTTCTCCTTGGAATCAACCATCCAATACTATATGGATGTGGATGAGGCTTCATAGATAAATTGAGGCTTTTCATAAAATTATCAAAGATTAAATTCTTTTGACTCGTAATACTAAGAATAAAATATAGAGGCTTACCTTTCACCATTAACTTAGAGTGAAATGATTTTTCCTTGTCATCTGACCTCTCTTCATGGTCTATGATGAAGCAATGATGAAATCAAGCTCAACATATACAATCTCTTCTTTATCCTCTTCAATTGTAGGGTGTGTATGAGGTAGAGTAGTAGATGTTGAGGATTTTGACTCAAAAAATAGGGACTTGATGGCTCAACATTCTTCTTTAGAGTGCATTCTAGATTTGTGGTAATCAAACCATTTCCTAGTCTTATCTTCTCTTTGATTCTAATTTTGGCCTCGTGTTTGACCTTCTTTATCACTTTTCCATTTTGAAGGCTAACTCTTCGTATTCATTCTTCTATGCTTTTTCTCAATCTTCACCACAAATTTGTATACCTCATCAAGGGTTTACAAATTGAAGACTTCCATCTCCCCACATACATACCATTGTAGTCCACCATGATATTTGAAAACCTTATGTTTCTCACTTTACTATATGCCCAATCTCATAGATAGAAAATTAAAAATGTCAGTGTAATCTTGAACAAATTATTCCTTACCTTGGCAAAGTTATTGCCACTCTATAAATAGATCATAATATTCTCTAATGGGATAGTATTCTTCCTTTACAGATTCTATGAAATCATCCCAGGTAGGTTCTACCTCAAGGTGAATATCATCCATACTGAATCTTTTCTTGTACACTTTCCACTAAATTTTAATAGGCAATGATGCTTTCAAAAGAGCAAAAATGATATTATCTTTATCAGTGAATTTATTTACAAAAAATTAAAAAGATAATTGATCCAACCAATTTTTTACTATATCAGTATTGATTTTGATTTCAAATGTAGGGATATCAAAATTCATCTAAACCTTAAAGAGTGTCGAGGCACTGAAAAGATGTGGGGGTGCAGATGAGGATCTATAATTTTCTATCAAGATTTGTTAGAGAATTTAGTCAAATTGTTGTAGCATCTACGCTTGCTACTATTTAAGGGCTTCATTCACCATTTCCTTGAAAGGATTAGATATCTCAGTGTTGTCCACAATTTGAATTCATTTGGAGTGAATAGGTGAATAGTTTAGAAGCTTTGTTATTTTTCACCCAAGCTTCTTGTAGCCTAACCTCATCTTCAGGATCGTACACTCTAAAGACAAACTACTCTGATACCACTGATCCAAAAATCATAAGCTTTGGTTGAAATATAATTCAAGAAATAAGAACAACACAATTGTAATAATGCTATCTCTAAGAAGAGATGTTTTATTACTTAAAATTATAGATACAATATATGCCTATCTCTGGGAAGAGATGTCTGATTTCTATTTTGGGTTACAGCTTCATTTATACACATTTTTAAGGTAGGAGGAAGATCTGGAAGGTCACCAATATTAAGGGAGATTAAGTGGTTGGAATTCCATGATTTACAACAATACAAAATTTGAGGAATTACTATTTTTAAAAACTTACTATTTTTAGACTGCACTATTAAAATTGAAATTTGAGGAACTTCCATTTGGTTTTTAGACATCAAAACCCACTGATTAAATATTGTTCCATCTCATGATGTTCCCCTCATTCTTAGATTTCTAATGGTTTAAATGGGGATTCAAATGGAGCTATGGTGCAAAAGTTATGGCTCCTGTAAGTTTTACCACCAATTAAGGTAGAACCATCACCTAAATTGTCATCTAAAATGTTTCTCAGATCATTCCTCCCTCCTTGAGAAGCAATGGACCCCATTGCATCAATATTTTTCATCAAGTGTGGAATTTTTATTTTGATTTGATTCCCAATGCATACTTATAATGGACTATGTATTGTGAAGCTATGATCTATGGAATTGTGCTTTGTGGAGCTATGCATGGCTTAATTATTCACCATTTATATCTAACCATCAGTATGTGGATGGAAGGCCATGGAATTATTCATCTTGGTATCTATTTACTTCTATTGTTGTGTTGTTTGTGTAGTCAGGGCTACAACATCAGCCCTTTTAGATTCTTTTGGCTTGACCACCATGAGAATGAATTTATTGGCACTAATCAAAGGGATAGATGTAGAAGGTGGTACCTCTGGTACCCTATAGTACCATGTTTTAAGAGTGAGGGTGATCCTTCAAGTTTTTGATTCATAAATTTCATGTTGATCATACATGAATGGCTGACTAGAGAGTACATCACAAACATCTAGATTGACCACATCACATAAGACCTCATCTTGGAAAGGTTTTATTGCATATGATAGAAGACATTAGTTGGTGATAGGGAGGTTTATCCCTAGACTCAAACATCCAATAATATATGGCTTTGGATGAGGCTTCATGGACAAATTTAGGATGTTCACAACATTAACAGAGATTAAATTCTTTTGACTCCCACTATCAAGAATGAAATACAGAGGCTTACCTTTCACCTATAAATTAGAGTGAAACAACCTTTCCTTGTCATCTAGCCTCTTCTCATGGGTCTATGATGAAGAAATGATGGTATCAAGATTAGCATCTACAATATCTTCTTCATCCTCTTTGAATGTAGGGTGTGTATGAGGTAGAGAAGTAGATGTTGAAGATTTTGACTTAGAAATCAGGGACTTGATGGCTTGACATTATTCTTTGGAGTGCATTCTAGATTTGTGGTAATCACACCATTTTTTAGTCTTGTCTTACCCTTTTTTCCAATTTTAGCCTCATGTTTGACCTTCTTTATCACTTTCCATTTTGAAGGTTGACTCTTCATATTCATTCTTCCATGCTTTTGCTCAATCTTCATCATGAATTTATACATCTCACTGAGGGTTTCCAAATTTAAGAATTCCATCTCCCCCTATATATACCATTATAATCTACCATGATATTTGAGAACCTTATGTTTCTCACTTTCCTAGATGCCCAATCTCAGAGATAGAGAATGAAAAATGTTAGTGTAATCTTAAACAAATTATTCCTTACCTTGATAAAGTTGTTGTCACTCTATATATAGATCATCATATACTTCAATAGGATTGTATTATTTCTTTACAACTTCTATTAAATCATCCCAGGTAGGTTCCACATCAAGGCCAATATCATCCATACTAAATCTCTTCTTGTACACTTCCCACTAATTTTTGATAGGCAATGATGCTTTCAAAAGAGCAAAAGTGATCTTCTCTTTATCAATGAATTTATTTATAGAATATTAGGAAAATAATTGATCCAACCAATTTTATATTGGATCAACATTGATTTTGCCTTCAAATATAGGGATATCAAAATTCACCTGAACCTTAAAGGGTGTTGGGGCACTAAAAGGATGTGTGGGTGCAAATGAGGAGCTAAAATTTCCATCAAGATTTGTTAGAGAATTTATACAAATTGTTGTAGGATCTACGCTTACTACTATTTGATGGCTTCATTCACCATTTCCTTGAAAGGATTGGATGTCTCGGTGTTGTCCACCTTTTGAATTTGTTTGGAGTAAATAGGTGGATAGTTTGGAAGGTTTATTATTTTCCACCCAAGCTTCTTGTAGCTTGACCTCATCCTTAGGATCATACACTCTAAAGACAAACCACTCTGATACCATTGATCTAAAACTCAAAAGCTTTGGTTGAAACATAATTAAAGATACAAGAACAACATAATTGTAATAATTCTATCTCTAAGAAGAGATGTTTTATTTCTCAAAATTATAGATACAATATATGCCTATCTCTGGGAAGAGATGTCTGATTTCTATTTTAGGTTACATATTAATTTATACACATTTTTAAGGTAGGATGAGGATGTGAAAGGTCATCAATGTCGAGGGAGATTAAGTGGTTGAACTTCCATGATTTACAACAATACTGAATTCGAGGAATTATTATTTTTAAAAACTTACTATTTTTAGACTACATTACTAAAATGAAAATTTAAGGCACTTCTATTTGGTTTTCAGGGGTCAGAACCCATTGATCAGAGCTCATGCCATCTCACAATGTTATCCTCATTCTTAGCTTTCAAATGGTTTAAACAGGGAGTCAAACAGAACTATGGTGCAAAAGTTATGGCTCTTGTAAGTTTTGTTACCAATTGGGGTAGAACCATCACCTAAATTGTCACCTAATATATTGCTCGGATCACACTCAAAATTATTATTAATCTATAATACTCTCATAAATCTCCCAATATCCCTATATTACTTCACACAAGTGAAGAGGTGTGATTCTATTGGTGAAAGACCCACCTACATACAATAAATGCTTTACCCCCATTAACAACATTTAACACACCTTATGAAGATATAAATATTAAATGTCTCTCATAATAGACACCAACATGTTATAAATTAATACACCACAAGAAAATATTAAATTGATCCATATCCAATTCCCATGATCTAAGGGATTAAATTATAAATAGTCAGCAATGGTTCCTTATAACACATCACAAGGATATATGCACCCAAACCAAATAGACACAAATAAAGTTAAACAATGTTGAAATACTTTACAACCAACAACTACATTAAAAAACTTTCATCTATGATCCTTATTTTTGATAAAAACATTACCACATGTGCCCAAAATGGCTCAAAAATACTCACACAACTTATGCATTCAAGGTCAAACTCCTCCAATAAATATCAACAACTTTAACTCTTTTGCAAAAAATAATGAAAGATAGGCTATTCTAGAAGATGCCATAGAATACTACAAAGAATCTATAAATATATTTAAGACAACTCTTACACAAAATACTAATACTACATCTTATGTAAATATTTTTAATATTATTTATAAAAATAAATAATGATGGATGAAAATAAATGTGTGGTTCATTACAAACATATGAACACTCATAGGCTGAACAAAGTTACACAAGACACACACACACACACACACACACACACACACACACACACACCCACACCCACACACACACACACACACACACACAAAGGTAGATTAAAATAATTAAAATAATGTTTGTGCAACAAATAATAATTATGCAAAGTTCTAAAAAATACATATGCACAATAAGACACTTTCAAAACAATCACTTAGATAAAATTCCTAAACTATCATATTTTTTTGGCTGATACAAAATTGGATGTGAACCTAGATGCTTCTGCATTGGTTGGAATTTGTTTATATAGAATAATATAAGACAAATCATGCACATTTTATGACTATGGTTATGTATAAAAAATGAGTAACAAAAAATAATTCACTATAATAGGCTGACATGTCAACGAAACTAAAAGGGATAAACCTAGAGTGTGTAAAAGTTTATCCAAGATAGATCTATACATTATATGATTTTGACTAGGATATGATTTCATCTTTATTTTTTAGGTATGAATATGAATAATTGAGACATATTATATGTGTTAAAGGATACTTTTTTTATAAACATAGAGGTGCTTATAATCTCAATGTATCAAGTATTTGTGTATTGTGGGGTCGAAGTAGTCCTAAAAATAGACAAAATATACAAGTTTGACAAATAAGATAAATTGAGATTAAGATAATGAGAATAAGGTTATTGTGAAAAATTTAAGATTCTATAAGAAGGTAGGCTCGGTTAACACATAATAAGTGATGGTTTGATATGGTTCACCAATATCCATAGATGTAATGTATGACCATGCTAAGAATTTATTGTATAATGTTTGAAACATTTTTTTTGGATTGGAGTTTGTGTGATAGTTTTCCCATTTGCAAATATAGTAGGGGTGAATGGATATAATTAAAGGGTAAATTTATTAAGGGTTCCAAAATATAATTTTTGAGTTTAAATTTTAATTTACATGAGATGGGTTTATATATACACCATTTATATTGGTCATTGTTTGCATTTTATCTAGTCCATGCATGATGTAGAGTCCAAACTTCCAGAGGCCATAAATTTTGATCTATAACTCTATTACCATATCCAAAAGTTTAATTCAAAAACAAATAAATATATCCATTTAAGGAAGTTTTCATAACTTTTAGAGATGCTCATTTTGGTGCAAATAAGAACTCAAATGGAGCAAAGGGTCAAAAGTTATGGCCTTTAAAATTTTAGACTCCCCATCATTATAAAAGAATAGATGGCTACAAGGTATGTAAGTAATTTAAATTTTATATTAAATATTAATTGAGCATGCATATAATACTTTTCATGGAGAAGACTTATTAATTAGCTTTGAAGACAAGAAAAATAAAATAAACAGACTTTTAGAAGATCAACTAGGCCAAGAAGATGATAATTCACTCTAGTAAGGGGATAAGGTGGGTTCAATACCATTATAGGTGGGTTTAATCTCAATAGATGAGAATCATCAAATGGTGTATAAAGGAAAGAAGACAATAGATATGGGTTTCAATACCATAAAAAAGAGGATTTCAGAGATGAAGATGATATGGTGGTGATAGAGGGTGGTTTCCAAATTAACTTAGGTCTTATGTTTGTTATAGGTGTGGAGAGGAAGGACATATAGAATTTGAATGTATAAACTATAAAGAATAATAAAGGATAAAAAAACATATCCCAAGAGTGAATACAGTTGAGCTTGAGATAGAAGAGAAAAATACTAAAGTTGCAATAGTAGATATTAAAGAAAACATCATGATGAGGAGAACAATGATTTTTCAAAGGAAAAAACATGTGTCAAATAATGAAGGTGGTGATACATGTCTGTAAATATATATATTTTAAAAATAATATGTACTTTAGGAAGCAAGATATGTAAATTAATTATAGATGGTAGTAGTTGTGAAAATATGGTTTCTAAGGAGATGTTAGAGAAACTAGGTTTACAATGTGAAAATCATTCTGATCTTTATTGGATTTCATGGTTAAAGAAAGGGAATGAAGTTGAGATATCTAAAAGGTGCTTAATCAAGTTTTATATAGGAAAAAATTACAAGGATTAAATATGGTGTGATGTTATACCAGTAAATACATGCCATGTTTTATTAAGAAGGCCATCGAATTTTGATAGAAAGTCAATTCATGATGGAGCAAAAAACACCTCTAATTTTTGGAAAGGTGATATGAAGGTAGTTTTATTACCTCTTAAAGAAGAATGATAGGATAAAATCATGATGTCCATAAAATAATTTATCAAATACATGAAGACTACTGTTGTTGTGCATTAGTAGCAAAGAATGAAGACACAAAAGTGGTGAAATACTAGTAAAAGCAACATAAGTGTTGAAAAAATATGCATATGTTATATCTAATATTTTACCAGATGGTTTAACACTAAAGAGATACATTAATAATCATATTTATTTGATTCTAGGATCAACTCTACCCAATCAAGCAACCTATATGATGATCCCAATAAAACATGCATAATTGAATAAACAAGTTACTGAATTGGTGAGAAAGGGTGTAGTGAGGGAGACCATGAGTCCATGTGCAACACCAACATTATTAAATCCAAATAAATATGAAGTGTGGAGGATGTGTGTGGATATTAAATAAATCAATAAAATTAACATCAAATATAGATTTGTTATACCTTGTTTAGATGATATGATGGATGTGCATATAGGAGGAAAATAATTTATCAAGATTGATCTAAGAAGTGGCTACCATTACATTCATATTCATGAAGAAGATGAATGTAAAAAAAAAAATCAATATTATGGATGACTTATATGAGTGGTTGGTGATTCCATTCAGATTATCTAATGCACCCAACATATTTATGAGGGTGATGAACACAATGCTATAAGATTACATTGATAATTTTATTGTGGTTTATTTTGATATTTAGTAAGACTAAATAAGATTAATTAAAATATTTTGGAATTGTATTAGATTTGTTAAGAAAGGAGAAAATCTATACAAATATGAAGAAGTGCAGGTTTATGCAGAATAGTTTGGTATCTTTGAGATTTTTAGTTTCATCAGATGGTGTAAGAATGGATGAAGAAAAATTAAAAAATGTCGAGTGGCATATTCAAAAGAGAATTATAGAGGTAAGAGGTTTCCATGGTTTATCATAATTTTATAGAAAGTTCATTAAGAATTTTAGTAGCCTTGTTTCACCAATAATAGATTGCATGAGAGGAAAATAATTTATATGGATAATGACAACAATAAAAAGTTTTGAATTGTTAAAAAAAGAGATTATAATAAAACATATTTTAGCATTACCATATTTTAACAAAGTGTTTGAAGTGGTTTGTGATGATTCACATGTGGGAATTGGTGTTGTGTTGAGTCAAGAAGGAAGGCCAATAGCATATTTTATTGATAAATTAAAGAGGTAAGAAATAAGTATTCTTCATACGATGTTGAATTTTATGATATTTTTAAAGAATTAATATATTGGAGGCATTACCTATGCCTAAGGAGTTTATCTTATTTATAGATCATGAGGCCTTGAAATATGTGAACATTGAAAAGAAGTTAAATAGTAGACATGCAAAGTGGGTATCTTTCTTACATGAATATACTTTAGTGTTGAAGAATAAATAAGGAAATACAAGTCAAATAGTTGATGAATTAAGTAGGATAGTGGCATTATTAACTACTATGGTGAGTGAAGTTGGATTTGATGTTGTTAAGGAATTTTATGATACTAATCCAAAATTTGGCAAGATAGTTAAGTAGTGTAAGAATCCATTAGTAGGCAAGAAAAGTAATTTTTATAATGAATATATTATATAGGATGGTTATATATTCAAAGGGAAACAATTATATATTCTAGTTGAGTTTCGAGAGACAATATTATAAGAGAAATACATAGTGGTGGTTTGAATAGACATTTTGGTAAGGCTAAGATAATAGATTTAGTGGCAGAGATACATTTTGGGCCAAAGATGAAGAGAGATGTGGAAAGGTATGTTTCAAGATATAAAATATGTCAAGTACATAAAGGACATGAACAAAATATAGGGTTGTACATGACATTACCGAATCCAAGGGGATGATGGATAAATTTGAGTATGGACTTTGTGTTGGGGTTTCCAAACAGAGAGAGAGGTAATGTTTCAATTTTTATTTTTGTAGAGAAGTTTTTTAAAATGGTTCATTTAATTTAATATAAGAAAACTAATGATGCCATTCGAGTTGCATAACTATTTTAAAGGACATTGTGAGATTGTATGGTGTTACAAAAACCATTATATTAGATAGGGACATAAAATTTCTAAGTCATTTTTAGATGAATTTATGGAAGAATTTTGAAACTAAGATACAATTCAATAATGCATACTACCCACAAATAGATGGATAAACATAAGTTGTCAAAAGGATCTTGGAAAATTTGTTAAGATGAATAGTTGGAGAGAAGATGAAGCAATGGGACTTGACTTTATCATAGGTTGAGTTTGTGTATAATAATTAAGTAAATAGATCAATAGGAAAATAACCATTTTAGATTGTTTATAGGATAAATCCTATGGGTGTTTTATATTTGGTATAGTTACCAATTACAAAATGTGTTAGTGATGATGCAGTAGTATTTTTAAAGCATATACAATAATTGCGAGAAGTGAGGATAAAACTCCAAAAAATTAATGAAAAGTATAAAGTAGTAGTGGATGTCAGAATAAGGTCAAAGGTATTTGAATAAAGAGATTTGGTGATAGTTTATTTGAGGAAAGAAATTTTTTTAATAGGCACATACAACAATTTGAAGTACAATAAAATTATTCCACATAGAATTGAGAAGAAAATCAATGACAATGATTATGAGGTGAGTTTACCACATAATTTTAACTCTTCAATATTTAATAGTTCATATTTGTATGATTTTTATGGATAATATAGTGAAATGGAAAAATATAAATAAGTATATTGGAAACATCAGGTACCAAGGAAGAAGAAAGAAAAGATAACATAGGATTTAGATAAGAAGATAATGCACACAAGGTAAGGAAATTATAACAGGTATTTGGTATAGTGGGAAGGATTAAAATTTAAAAAAACACACTTAGATTTAATAATGGAAGTTGAATAATATTGAAAAGAATACATATAATAAGTACAATCATAAAAACTTGACGGAGCTGAGTTGTGTTCAACCAAAGGAGAATTATGTAGAGTCCAAACTTCTAGAGGCCATAACTTTTGATCTGTAGTTCCGTTTGAGATTTCATTTATGCTAAAATGACCATATCATAAATTTAAATTCATCCATAAAATAATACATATATTTAGGGATATTTTTATAAATGTTTTGAGGGAATACATGACCATCTATGGTTTAAAAAAACACATTTTAGTATTTTTTAAGATTTTTCTGTTTTTTTAAATAGTGTATTTTTGTAATCACACATTGAATTCATATGAAATTCATACATTAGGATAATTTTAGTGTTTATAGTATATGTGGATATTATTATGCCCATCCTATCTTGCATGCAAAACTTCTAAAAGTAGTGGTTGAAAAAAGCACTATAAGATAAAAGTTACTAAAAATAACCATTTTCTAAAAATTGCATAGGTTAGTTAGCTTTAAAAGATTTAGGTATATTTTGATTTGATTAATTTTTTTAATTATGAATGTCAAATATAATTTTGATTTGAAATTTATATAAAGACTCTTATGTAAATATTTTATTCATTCAATGAGAATCAACAGAGAACTTTGCTCTCATGCAATTTCTAAGTTTATGCCTAGTGATTCTTCTTGTTTAGCTAGTTTGTATTTTCATCAATCCAAGACTTGCATGAAAATTTAATTATGGTAAATTTGAAGACATTGAGTAAGTTTTTATTTAGTATTTTTAGGTTATGAGGCACTAGCTATATAGGCAATTGAGATTGAAATTGTTGGACTTGTAAACATATAAACTATAAAATAAGTAATGGTATTGACATGGATTTCCACCATGCTAGTGAAAATTATAGTGTTTCCATGAATATATCCAATATTAGTTGGGGGATAGGTGTTTTTAAAGGAAATCATGAGTATTTTAATTAATCTAGGATATTTACCCACATAATTATGATTTTATGCTATGAATTTTTAGATTGTAGGTATCAACTCAATGTTATCCATTGGTCCTCCTCTTGGTCAATATATTCTTAGAGAAGTTTTTTCTCTTTATTATAATTTTTAAGGGACCTAATGCCATTTTTACCTGGATAAATGTTGGTTTATTATCAAAGGAGGAGATAAAATAATACATCTTTAATTAAGTTGAGGATTGGATGGCACTTGGGTAAATTTAGACCATTTAGTGGTATCATGATATTATTATAAATGATAAATTGTAGAATTGAGATAGTAACCATTAATGAATCTAAGGGGATAAATTTTTGAGAAGTGAAAAATGGTCAAAATTTTGGTTCAAAAAATTAATGTGAAGATAACCAAACAAAAGTTTGGGCAAGATTTATGATGGGTTCACCAATATATATTGAAAATAAAGATGATATAATAAGAGATAAAATTATAAATTTGAAAAATTGGGGAACATATGAAGATAAAAAATATAACAAGGTGGGGTAAAACTCACATCGGGATCATAAAAATGTATTAATCCTAGAAATGAGTATTTTCACATACAAGCCTCTAAATTAGATAATTTTAAAATAAAATTTTATAACCAACACATAAATATGATACAACCACAACACAACTATGGTTGTAAGAAAGTGTAGACATTTAAATTTGGTCATAGGTACTTGATAATACTGATTTTTAACATATCCTAAGCCATTTGACTTGCACCCAAATACATGACTCTTACTATTTTTTAAGACATTTATCTATATATAATCTTGACCTTTTATTCACTGTCACTACTGCACAAAAATTTCCAATTTAATACTTAAACCTATGTTACATCATTCTCAAAGCACCTCCAAGTCAAGATAGTTATACATGATCTTTCAGGTTAAGTCTACGCTAGGAAAATTGGTATTCTATTGCGGACTTGTCCACCTAAAATGACCTCATCCCTATGTGCAATAATGACTAGTTTCTAAATTAAAAGTATTATTATGGTCTTCCCTCACATTTCATAATGTCAGAGAAATAAATTATCAAAAGGTTTTCTTATAAATACACATCAAAGGTTATTCATTATTCCCTAGAAATAACTTAACTACTAGATTGGCACTATCTATTGAGGACATACACATTATTTCACATTGATAAAATTTTACCTATTCCTCTCATTAATAAGGATTAGCCATGAGCCAAGTCAAAATAATTTCAAATTAAGTTAAGAGCTATCATTGTCAACTATCAAAATTTGCATCTTTAGCTATGTACATGTAGTCAAGGAACACAATTCCAAAATCACTCTAGGTGGGATAACTAAGTGTGGTTTGATTCCCTCTTTGGAGTATTTTGATATGTGTCAAATTAAATCATGAAGGGGGTGATTGGGTTCAACTTAATCCATTACACTTCCCTCTCTTTTTTCAAGCTGTAGCTTTCACAAAGATCCCTAGGGTTTCCAAATCAAAGAAGAGAAAAAAATGAATTACATATGAAAAAATTTAAATATAACTATCTTAAATTGATCAAAAAAGAGGTATAATGAATGTAAAACATGACCACTTTCATCACAATCAATGCAAAAAATTTCATAGTCAAAGGACATGGCTGACTTGTGTTATTGTCTAAGGAATACAATCATATCTAAAAATATTCTCAAATTTTGTTTATGATATTTCACTATCATAGTTATATATTTTTATACTTTTCACTATCAAATATCAATCACATTCAATTGGGATAAGTCTATAGTCAACAAACATGAATGACATATGTTATTGTCTAGAGAGCACATACTTGTCTAGAAATAGTTTCACATTCTGTATCTAATCACACACTCTCACAATCCTATATTTTGTTGATTCACATGATCAAAAATTAAAAATAGTCAACAAAAATATATATTTAAGCTAAGTATATTTATTCTTAATAGTAATTTTCTATATTTATCAATTTACATATGTTTATTATTATGATCTCTTTCAAGTTTTACATCTATTATACCAACATATTAATTATTAAATAAGAAATAGGGTAAAATATATTGGTGAACCTATAAATTTTTAAGTTTTATTTTTATAATTTTTGTCATAGTGTTTCATATTATTTTTTGAGTTTTATATTGACATATATTTATTCTTATTTGGTTTTCAATTTTAATTTATTTTTTCTTTCTTTTCCTTTTTTTATAAAAACTATGTTTTGTATTTGATACACCTCATAGGAGTTGCCATTCTGGGAAAAGTGAGCATTAATTTTAATAATCCCTATTTTGAGGGCTATTGCTTCAATAATCAAGATGTTAGACATTACTATATATGAATTTTGGTTTCCTCATACCTCATGGTATATTAAAAATTCCTAGGTTTTATTTTTTACACACAAAAATCCTCTAATTGATTATTATTATAGTTAATTAGGAAGTGGTTATCCTTGGGAAGTTACTCTTAATATACCATAGAGATAAGATAATTATACTATGGGGTGGTGGAATATTTTTTAGTTAATTCCCTTTGGGCCTGTTAACTCTTTTACTATTGAGATCGGTATATCTGAGACACTATAAATCAAACACACCTTAACTAGTTACACATCTCATTTTGTTTTTAAATTCAAAGTTTAAAACTAAAATCATGATTATAATGAATGAATTTTGCTTACATATTTTGAATTTTAGCATCACATTATATCTTGACGTCTAATATATTTTTTTACTCATTACATATGAGAATTAAAAATTAAAATAACAAAAAAATATTAACATGAGTAATGTGTAATCTCAAGCCTTCCTCGATTTATAGTTTTTAATATCCAATCTAAACTAATACCTATCACCACCATGAACCAAAGAGCATGCATGACTCAATTTACTCCTCTTACACCTAGATGTTAAGATTATCTCATTCACTATTCTATTATGTTATTATCCCATAAATTATATTAGATTCCAATGTTCATTATATCAACACTATACAAGTGTAAATAACTCATCCACCTCATAAAAATGAAGGTGGCCAACATGTTCCTCCTCAACCCCCTTCATTACCCATAAGGAAAGCTAGTAAATCCAAGGGATATAATATCATTGATCAATTACACAATACACTTGCTAAATTTTAAAATTTGGAATTATTAAAGAGATAAAAAATCTACAAATATATCTTATATGGCATGCTACATGATACAACCCTTCCTGGTGATACACAACCAAAATGATTTATTTCTTTCATGAATATAATAAAATATTGATAAAGTCATAACCTTTTCTAAATAAGACTTACCTCCTAAGCATATCATCAATCAAGATATTCTTCTATTCATTAAAACATAGTTATGTAGAAATCTAATTAAATGTGTTTATCAATAATGAGTTAGGGATAAATATTTGAAGCTATGTTTTCTCACATTAATTTGGTATCAATATGAATATCATTGAAAATTATGAATAAAGTATCAAAGGATTTGATATCACTCCTTGTCAAACATTTAGAACTGTTAGATTTACTAGTAGGTCCAAAGATGGTGCCTATTTTTTTCAAGTAATGCCTAACTAGTTTCACTACAACTTACTTTTGAGGCAACTTTAGATTCATGCCATGGAGGTTATACATTTTTTAATTCCATTCATGTATTAAATTTATACATGATAGATATGAGTATACTATTATATAATATGAAAACGCATTAAAATATTTCAAAATGAATCAATCACAAACTGAGGATTATTATATTATACCACATGCATGTTAGCATATTATTGTATTTACCTTAGGTTATTTACTAAGGTAATTTATTTTGGTTAGTTTCCTTAACCACTTTGGTTAAGAGGTTAGTTGTTTATTCGGCCTTTGTTATTTCATGCAAGCCGACATAGGTTAGTTTTATTATACCCGTCTCATGCTTCACGGGTATTTCATTTGTTTGCCTATTTAATAGGCCTTCATGCTTGGTTGAACGTTGAATGTGTGCTCTGCTATTCTCAATCTCATTTTCTCTCTGTATTTTATTTAATCTAATATGGTATCAAAGCCTATGGTTTGTAGAACCTAAGTGAAGGTTTGTGGAAGCCAGAGAGAGGTCGGTGTCTTGCCAGGGAGGAGCTTCAGGCGCCCAGTGGAGAGCCGAGGAGAGAGAAAGCATCACAGAATTCGTAAAACTCAACCAGAAGGTCTGAAAATTGCCAGGAAGCATCAGAAGGGTAAATAAGACCAAAAGGAAGCAAAAACAAGCTGTTTTAGAGGCTCAGAAGCCTCTGTTGAATTTATCTGTGTGCTGGGCACCGTACGGATTCGACAAAATCAGAAAAATTCATTTCTTCATCTTTTTTAGCGAAACAAAAGTCTAAATTGCAAGTTAAATCAAAACTAAGACACTGGTGAAAACGGTTTGCAATTTGGTTGAGAAACGGGCTCAGAATCTTCGCCTCAAGTTTCAGAGGTAGGCTAATTTTCTGATTGGCTGAATTTTTTTTATAAAATTTTTAGCCTAAAGTTTTTAATATTTCAATTATTTTTATTTTTTAATTGAAATAAATCAAAACTTTAGCCAATAAGGGTTATTGGGGACCTACCGCTGACTAATAATCACGGAAGCGTCTGGAAAGCTAAAAATTTTAGCGTTTTCTGGGTTTTTTATCTGGATGTCAACGGAGAAGAATTTTTTAAATCAGAATTGTAGTTTTCCCGATTTAATTGTTTCAGTGGTAGATTTTTTGTGATCTTGCAAACGGTATTGAGTTTGTTGCTGAAAACGGTTAAGGTTGTTCAGTGTCAATATAGAATCAGTTTGTAGAAGGAATTAAATTTTTTTTAAAAAAAAAAAAAGGTCATTATAGTTTTTCTGATTTTATCATTTTCGTGAAAAACTAGGTAAAATGGCTAGTATTCAACACCTGTTACTACCAGATTCTCAGAAATTCACTGGCAAGAACTTTAGTTTGTGGAGTCACAAGGTTTTGACAATATGTGAATATCTGAATATTGATCAAATAGTGCTCGGTAAAGAGCAAAGGCCTGCCACTACTACCAATGACTATGATAAACGTCATCGTGAGGCTCTCATGTTGTTAAAAATGTCAGTAGCAGATAATCTAATCTCAGAGGTCAGAAATGCAACTATAGCATCAGATTTATGGAAAAATTTATCTTCAAAATATCAGGCTTTTGAAGCCGGTAGAGTGTTGTATTTGAAGAATTTGTTGTTTTCCACTAAGATGCAGGAAGGTGGCTCCATTTCTGAGTTTTTATTGCAGATCAAGGACATCAGTGACCAGTTGAAAGTAGTGCAGAAACCTGTTGATGAGCAAGATTTGATTGCTCTTGTTATGCAAAATCTTCCACCATCATTTGAGTCATTTGTGGATTCCTTGCACATGATTGCTGAGATGCAGACTTTGGATTTTGAAACATTGTCTACATTGCTATTGCAAAAGGAGAGATGACAGGAGCATGCAGTGTTGTCTACATCCACTTCCACAGAGAGTGCATTCTTTATTAAGGAAAAGGGTAAGCAGTCTGGTAAAAATATCTATCCATCAGAATCTTCACAAGTAAGTGGTAATAAGAGATCTAAATGGAAATGTTTTTACTGTAAGAAACCTGGTCACCTTAAGAAAGATTGTAGGAAAAGACAACATGATATGGCTAACTCCAGAAAGAAAGCTCATCATGCAAATGTAGCTGAAGATGAAGGCGAGGAATCACCAGATTTTGCTTTCATGGCTTCCAGTGGTAATTCTGTGGTGAATCGAGCTTGGTACTTTGATTCAGGGGCATCTCACCATTATACATGCCATAAGGACTGGTATGTGGATTTTGTTGAAGATAACAGTAGTAATGAATCTGTATCTTTAGGAGATGGTACAACATATTTTTGTGAAAGGATTTGGTAATGTTCATATAAGTTTTAATGGTACAGTAAATTATACTTTCAAGAATGTTAGGTATGTACCGAATATGAACAAAAATCTTCTTTCAATCAGTGAGATCACCTCAAAATCTGATTTTGTTGTAAAATTTCAAGAACAACAATGTTTTGTCACCACTAAAGATAACAAGATTATTGCTGTTGGGATTGGTGAGAAAGGCTTGTATAAGCTTGCAGATCCAATCAAAGCAAAGGAAAGTGCACTTGCAGCAGTTGATAGCACAAGTTCACTATGGCATGAAAGGTATGGGCATTTGAATTTTCAGTATTTGACTACATTGAGTAAGACTAAGATGGTTAAGGGGATTGCTTCTATTCGGCATAGTCATCATGTATGTACTGGATGTCAGTTGGGGAAGCAAGTTAGACATTCATTTGATGTTGGTAAAGCTTCGAGAGCAAACAGAGTATTGGATTTGGTACATGCGGATTTGCATGGTCCAATGCAGACACCTACCCCTTCTGGTGCCCATTATTTCCTGTTACTGGTTGATGATTTCTCTAGGAAAAAGTGGGTATACTTTCTATTAAAGAAATCTGATTGTTTTTCTAACTTTCTTACTTGGAAAGCTATGGTTGAAAAACAGGCAGGACGGCCAGTGAAATCTCTTAGAATGGATAATGGGGGTGAGTTCATCTCAAAATAGTTCAAGGAGTTTTGTGCCACTGAAGGCATACACAGAGAATACAATACACCTTACACTCCATAGCAAAATGGAGTTGTGGAAAGGCGTAATAGGATGGTGATGGACATGGCTCGTTGTATGGTCCAAAGCAGAAATGTCCCATACAGGTATTGGGCAGAGGCAGTGAATACAGCAGTATACATCCTCAACAGAAGTCCTACAAAAGCTTTGGAGAATTTGACTCCAGAGGAGGCTTGGTTAGGTCGAACTCCAGATGTAAGTGATTTCAGAATTTTTGGTTGTGTAGCTTTTGCAGTTATTCCTAGTCAAAAGAGAAAAAATTTGGATGTAAAAAGCAAAACATACATGTTTGTTGGATACAGTGATCAGTCAAAGGCCTACAGATTACTTGATGTTTCTACTAACAAAGTTGTGGTAAATAGAGATGTCATAGTAAATGAACAAATGCCATACTTCACAGCAACTGGTCAAGTTTTAGATATTGAGTCATTGTTATCTAATGATTCCATTATTAGTCATAATGTGAAAAATGAGCAGGATTCTTGTTCATCAGTGGAATCACATTCCAGGGAGGGAATTGATACAGGTCATTGTGAGGTTCCAGCATCACAACCAAAGAAGCCAAAGTGGTATACTGCCACAATTGAAGCACTAAAAGGAGACTTGCCACAAGATGTGGAAAGTAGAAGACTGAGATCGGGAAAGCAGTTTGGTAATAGAGGTGAGCATGTTAATCTTGCTCTAATAACTGATGTTTCACAAGTATTTGAGCCTAATTCTTTTTCAGAGGCCAAAGGGAAGTCTGAGTGGGAATCAACTATGCAATTGGAATATGATTCCTTGATGAAAAATAATACTTGGAAGTTGATGGAACTACCACCAGGGAAGAAATCCATTGGTTGTAAGTGGATTTATAAGGTAAAATACAAAGCAGATGGTTCCTTGGACAAACACAAAGCCAAACTTGTTGCAAAAGGTTATGCACAAGAGGAAGGGGTTGATTATGAGGAGACTTTTGCTCCAACCACCAAGATGGTAACTTTTCGTTTGATTATTGCTATTGCTGCTCAGTTTGGATGGCAGGTGCACCAAATGGATGTAAAGAGTGCTTTCTTGAATGGAGATCTAGAGGAGGAAGTCTACATGGTTCAGCCATAGGGTTTTCAAGTTCCTGGTAAGGAACATCTTGTTTGCAGGTTGATCAAGTCCTTGTATGGACTTAAGCAGGCTCCTCGAGCTTGGTATACAAAAATAGACTCATATCTTAGGGAGTCAAGTTTCAAAAGGTGTAACTCGAAACCAACTCTCTATGTAAAGGTGTCTGGTGATGATATCTTGATTCTCATTATATATGTTGATGATATAGCCATCACTGGGAGTAGTACTAGTCTCATTCAGCAAATGAAAGCTGATGTTTGTTGTACTTTTGACATGACAGACTTAGGACTACTGAAATACTGTTTAGGTGTTGAGTTTTGGCAAAGTGGTAATACTATATTTGTGTCACAGAATAAGTATGCTAGTTCATTGCTAGAAAGGTTCAGAATGATGGATTGTAATCCAACTCACACACCTATGGAAACAGGAGCTAAAATTTCAACAAACACTGATTCACCTCCGGTCAATGAAACAGTGTATCGGCAGCTAGTGGGTAGTCTCATTTACCTCACTACCACTAGACCGGATATTTGTTTTGCAGTGAGTTTTCTATCTCGCTTCATGTCTAAACCACAGGAAGTCCATTGGTTAGCTGCAAAATGAGTATTAAGATATGTCAAAGGTACTCTTGACTTTGGCATACTGTATAAGAAGTCTGTAGATTTTGAACTTTTAGGATATTCTGATTCTGATTGGGCAGGTTTAGTTGATTCAAGAAAATCTACAACAGGGTATGTTTTCACTTTTGGTTCAGGAGTTTTCTCATGGCAGAGCAAACTACAAACTACAGTAGCATTATCTTCAACAGAAGCAGAGTATAAAGCTGTGGTTAGTGCAGGTTGTGAAACCATGTGGATAAAGAAAATTTTGGAGGATCTTCAGTTTGAGTCATCAAAGCCTACTCCAATTTTTTGTGACAACCAAAGTGTTTTGAAGATGGTGAAGAATCCAGTATTTCATGCCAGGACCAAACACATTGAGGTTCACCATCATTACATCCGACAGTTGGTTACAAATGAAGACATCAGTCTCTTCTACTGCCCCACTTCAGAGCAGCCAGCTGATATAATGACCAAACCACTTGGTACAGACAAGTTCATAAAATTTAGAGATAAACTTGGTCTTGTTTCTGGTTTAGTCATTAAGGGAGGGTGTTAGCATATTATTGTATTTACCTTAGGTTATTTACTAAGGTAATTTATTTTGGTTAGTTTCCTTAACCACTTTGGTTAAGAGGTTAGTTGTTTATTCGGCCTTTGTTATTTCATGCAAGCCGACATAGGTTAGTTTTATTATACCCGTCTCATGCTTCACGGGTATTTCATTTGTTTTCCTATTTAATAGGCCTTCATGCTTGGTTGAACATTGAATGTGTGCTCTGCTATTCTCAATCTCATTTTCTCTCTGTATTTTATTTAATCTAATATGCATAGTCCATTCCAATTAATCATATGCATACATATGAGGTGAGTGAGTTTAGTACAAAACATGACAATGCACCAACCATGAACTCTAAATAAGATACATAAAAAACACCACCATTTATAATAAAACAAGAGGATAACATCCAAGATCTCCCTCTTGTGCTCAGTTTTGAAGACTTTAATTTCATAGTTACATATTTTTATGATATTTGTGACAATGATATGCAAGATCTAATAGATGACAAGTTGTACAAACTAAATTTCAATCCTATCGATCTAGAGTGATACTTATCTCATACTTTATTCACACATATGGTAGTTGGAACATATTTAATAAAAAAGAACAAATGAAAAAATACTATGGAGACACAATATTCCAAGGATAAATGTAAAGTTATATTGAAAGATAATCAAAATAGTAAAATTAAAAACACTTGTTGATATATTAGTTCATAATAACAAAACTATAAAATTAAAGATTTATCTCTAACAAAACTTACATAACTTGAAGAAAATATTTCACATACTCTTAGTCCTCATAATGTTCCAGTCAATGTTACACCTCCTCAATAACAAGTTCACGTAGAATAAAATAAGTAATTCAAGAAAATTAGATATAAAGGGAACAGTTGGAAAATGATAAATTATTAAAAGAACAAATTAAGAAGGAATGATTTTAAGTGGAAGAATCATACCAAGAAAGACTACAAAGAGAATAAGACAATGCATAAATATTAGATAATGAATAAATACAAAAGGAATAAATTGTCAAGGAGAGGATACTCCAAGAACAATTAAAAAAAGAGAATTTGAAAAAATAAATTCAAGGTAAGAAATAAAGCTCCCTCAATAAAGGTTTCTCACAAATGAATATAAAAAGTAAGATATATCAAATACAACTAATATGATTCAAAATGAGGTACATAATTTTTAAAAAAAAAATCTAAAGCCTTTGGTTCTTAGTCTTCACATTATTGGAAATAAATGTACTAAGGTCAAGATTGCCTCTTTTCATAAAGCCAATGTGTGCAACAGATACTTCTCCAATATGTAGGTATGATAAACAACATTTGGTTAGTATTATTGGGCCTCAATGTTACATTAGATTCATTGAGTTTCTCATAACACTAGGGCTACAAACATGTTATATGATAATTCACATTGACCTTACCTTGATCAATGATATGTAAAATCAATAAAATAATAGATGAGAGTAATGGGGGAAATAGTGGGTAAATATCATAACTACATCACATTTGAGCATGAAGCTTCAATGGTTACAATCTCAATAGAAGAAGAATCCATTGAAAAAGATTACAAAAAATCAAATACTTATTTTTTTAACATCAAACCAAGGACAACTAATATAATCACAATATAAGTACATGATGAAACACATTTGGTAAAGCATTAGAAATAAAATAACTCAATAACACACTATGGTGTAGTTGGGTTTCAATATACAAATAAAATCAATGATAAGATTGGTATACAAAAGTTTCAATACTAAGAAGATGATTATGATCATGATTATTATTATGAAATATATTGGTTCAAGGCTTCTGATGACATAGGGTCTACACAATGACATCTCATCTCAATTGGTTGATTAACACAAAATTCAAATTATGATTACATATTTTATGCATGAACTCCATGGGAATGTCTTATTGACCAAGTCATTAGTTTAAAAATACTACTTTCCAATGTACATAACTTATTTATATATACTTAACCTCACTATTTTTATATTGTGAAACACATATGTATATGATCCAATATTATAGACTTTGGCTTTATTTCTCTTGGTAAATGTTGCCTTTTTATTTTTTTATCATGATCTAGACATCTTTTAACAATTCTAATGCATATATTTTTTGGTATGTGATGGGAAAAATCAAATAACCAATCAAACCTGAAGTGGTGGTGTGTACGACCTAATAGATATACTCCAAAGGGGCAACCACTTGATTTATTTATTATGCATTGGTCATTAACTATCAAACAAGGGATGTAGTCTTTCAAGGTTTCAACATTATATATTCAACACTAGTCAATCTCAAAATATGGGTTCCTAAGCATTTCTATATAGGAAATACACTTACGAAAGGGAAATGACATGAATGCAAATCACACTTGCAAAAGAGGGAATTACATGAAGGAAATATAGATTGTTTTAGAATTGAAGTAAGAATATATGTTTTGAAAGCTTCCCACACTTGATGAATTTAATATATAGAATGGAATATGTTTATAAAAGAATGAAATCATGATATCAAACAACACACACCATAAGTAGTCTATATAAAAAAGATATATACACATAAATAATACATAATTAAACTAAGTTAATAGATGAGAAATCAGTCTACCAAATCTAGCAGAGTGGGACTTGCCTCATTTATACTAGAGCTTGAATCCCCTCCTCTTCTAAGGCTAAGTTACTGAAAACTAATTTTATTTCATATTAATTTTACTATGATAGATTTATAGAAGTACAACAACAATAAATGCTCAATTCAAAACTATACCTATATCTTTTCATTATTAATTCTAAATCTTCTAGCTATTCAACACCTATAACTCTACTCTTTATAAAGGGGAAGTAGATGGCTTATTTGTAAATTACAAGAATATAGTAGTTATAACCATAAATTATGGTTTCCCTCTAAATATAATAAGTTGTAGTAATAAAATCATTAAGTTTTAATAATGAAAGAAATAAAATGCAAGAAGAAGAGTGAATATAATATGGTATTTGAATTTTTTTACTCATCCCTATATTCATAGGATCAAGTATATGCCATTAAATCATGGGATATATTCAACTCTAGTTTTCATGGTCAACATTATTACACAACTAGTTATTGTAGGTGCTTTTTTTGGAAGTGTCTAGGGGTGCTCATAGTCAATGGTTATAGGTAGAATATATAATGGCTGCAAGTGGAACAAACAATGGTTTTAGGACATCAACAAATGTATAGATACTTATTAAAATGGTAGGTGTCTCAAATATTATAATTTTCACTACTAGTAAATCCACATGATAAAGATATTAAATTAAATTATTATATATAAAAATATTTAACTTTATACAACCATAAAAAACATATGCAACATCAATAAAAATATGGATAACTACATGGGTGAGGGATATAAAAATGGCTAAAACAGAAAGTTTTTATGGTAATACTATGTAACATGAGTGCCATTTATTGGCCTCATCAACATGTTACTTTCTCAATCTACACATTTGTCATTATCATGTAAGTTCACATGATTGCACACTCTTACCTCCACATAGTACATGAACACACATTGATTATTGTCCACTAGGAGGATTGCATATTATTTTATACAAATATAATATTAAGATTCATTGTTTCAATAAACACATATAATGGAGGCATATATATTTCTCTCATCCTTTCTACATTTCCGTGTTATCACATCTAGTATACACTATACATGGGTGTGTTGTAGATTGTTTGAATTCCTCACTTTCTTCCATTTTTTAAGCATTGATACTTCTCCTTGAACATATTAAAAATTAAAACAATATTCAAATATTTAAAAAAAATCATTCAAAATATTCTCAAAAAAAAAAAAGGGCTTGAGCATCACACGGTTTGCTAGTTTAATTCCTTACATATATTATATCATATCCTGATTTCTCTCTAAGCTAAAAAAATTGTTTGATCCATCGACTATCATAGTTGTTAGTTGATTAACTAATGTTTGATTAAGATATATGTCATATGATAATTTTTGGAAATTTATGTGTTTCTTAATTACATGATTAGTTTGCTATGAGATATACTTTTTATACTCTGTACTTTATGATCATGTTTGTTAATTATACAACCTTATTTTATGGTTATATTTATGTTTTGAGTTAACTACTTTAATTATTGTGAGGTGGATGTGAGATAGATTCATCCCTCAGAGTGTGATGGAGGGAGAGCATCATCAAAGAGGGTGGTTTAGACGGGGACATTATGAGATGACAAAGAGTGAAACTAGAAACCCATGCACACACAACATTAGTATATCATGTTTTTTGATTAATTATTAGAGTAGATAGGTGTAGTATTTTTTTTTTAATATTTGAATGTCTATTGTAATATTTTGTGTTCTTAGATCATTTTATGTGATTTCATGATTTCACTAATCTAGTTATTATTGATGCTAGTTGATTTGATAAATCTATACCTAACCAGTTTAGTGTGATTTATTGTAATATTATACATAGGTAAATATTCACTTAACAATGATTGTTTGGATTATTTATTAGAAATAATAGATGTATGATGTTACTTAATTGAGTTAGTTTGTTAGTGAATATTTACATTTAAAAGGTTACTATTATCAATGTTAATGATACTATAAAAATGTAAAAGACATAATGAATTATAAGATTTTTGTTTAGTATTAACATAATGTAAGGTGTCATAAAATAATATCATTATGAAAAAATTATAAAAATGTCATTTTGTTTGTCAATTTATCTGCTAAAGTCTATGGGTTATTATTTAAACCTAGAGGATTAACTAATAATGGATGTCAAATGCATAGTGTTTGGTTGTAGATGACTTGGTAACAATTACAATAGTCTTTTTAAAATCATATATGTTATAACCATTCTATATAGTCATTATGTTAATTGAATAGTTGATAGTCAACTTTACATGGAAACATAATAATTATTGACTAGTCGAGGGTCAACCTTACATGGAATAATATTGGGGATTGTGACTTGTCATTTATTTGGTTCTAGATAGCCTAAGTGAAGTTGATGTTGGATTTACTTAAGTAAAAAGACGTGTATTTTATAAAGTATATATAATGATTATTTTATTAGATCATTAGGAAATTTCAAAATGATAAGGGTTTCTAATCACTCATTGACTCTGGGTTAACAATCATTCTTAGCAAAAATCATGATGAGAGTTTGGTTGTTGGTTGTATGAGAAATTATGGTGGACTGTATCTTAGTGGGGGTTTTGTTGAGCTATTTTTGCATGCATATTTTTAATCAGTTTGGTCTATCATGGATGGAGGAGAAATTGGTGGTAAGGTGATGTAAATGAATAAAAGAATGGAGAAGGAGGATTGGGGGACACAAATATGAGGACTAGAAGGTAGACAAAGAAAAATAAAAGGAGTTTGAGCTAAATAAGAAAGAGGACATTCCAATTTCTTGGAAAAATAATTAACTATTATACATTGGTAATGTATTTTAAATTCTTAAGTGATATTTTTAATGGATTTTTAAAAATAATTGATTTAGGTTAATGGGTTTAATTTTTTTTGAAATGAGCTAAAAAATAACAAGGGATGTATATAGGTACCTATGGATGGATCATCCATCCACTAAACCCTACATCTAACCCCATAATCCAAAAGGAAAAGGGGTAGGGCTGTAGGTGTTTTCCAGATTTGTATACATCTCTATGAAAGATCTATATTTATCCCTCTATCAATTCAAAAATCTTGGTGAATTCATTGATTGTTTATTACATTTAAAAGGTATATGGATAGCGTCTTAAGATTCAAGTTTGGTTGTCGAACTAGTCTAGAACATAAGCTATAATGTTTAACTTAAATAAAATCGTATAAGAGTTATATGGAGTTTGAATGTGTATATACTTAGTTGGTATTTACAGGTGAAATACATTATGCATGTTTTTAAAATTTGACTCTCTCTCTCTCTTTCTATATTTATATATATACATTAAAGGAATTTAACCTAAATATATATATGTATATATATTTAAGTTAAATTCTGTTAATGTATGTATGTGTGTGTGTGTGTATATATATATACAAATGTTAATTAAAAGATCAGGGTTTTCAATTAAATATTGCTAGTAATGATTTAATATGGTTTTTAAAAGTCTAGTTATGGAGTATATACTCAGTGACATATATAAAATCCATAGTTTGTATTATTTAATAAATTTGGAAAGTATCATGTACATAATGTTAGGTTGTGGAGCTAAAAGCTTCACTGATGCAGACATGGAGGAGGTTGCAGATGAGTTGCGGAGTGTCACAGAGACTGGCGTTGGTCTGGCCAACCAAAGTCGACACGATTAGACAAGAAGGCAACCGACGTCGGTCATGGATCGGCCGATGTCGGTGACCCCCAGGCAGACAGGGACCGATGTCGGTCACCTGTGTGGTTCGACTGCGAGTTTATTACGGGTAGTTAGCTAACGAACCAAGTGTTTGCATAATTAGAGCTATTTTTAGACTAAGAGCTGCGGATCTAATTATTGTAATTAGATGTCTAATTATTATTTGGATAAGATCTATATAATAGACTCATGGTTGTATTGGAAAGGTGTTCTAGTTTGAGTTGAGAAAAGTTAGCTCCTTCTATGTGTGAGGTGAGCAAGGGTGTTCCTCCTAGTTCCATAGCAGTACCAAGGTGGGTGCTAGTTTTGGAGAGTCAACAAGATTCTTCAGGGGTGTAGGATCTTGGTCAGCAGGTGTGCATGGCCTATATAGGAGATCTACATGGTAAGTAAGATCATTGATCTGTAGGTGTATGTGTGTGCAAGGTCAAGGTTCACAGGTGTGCAGAACCAGGTTGATTTGCAAGTGTGCAAGATCAGATAGGACAGCAACACAACAGAGAGCAGGATCAGGCATGATCTACTTGGAGTACAGGTGTGTACTCGGATAGAGCAAAGAGGAAGGCAAGGGAGTTCCTTCCATAAGTATGGTCTATTGAATTGCAGGTTGTTGCAGGTTCATGGGAGATCTACTTGAAGTACCTTGAGTACTTGTGGTGTGCGTGGAGCACGGGTGTAAGGTGAACACCAACTCAGAGTTTGAGTTGGGTGTTGGGACCTAAGAAAGAGATTTGAGGAGAGAATTACTGTTCACTTGAGGTGTGGGAAGCCTCTAAAGAGGTGGTGGAGAAGAAGTGGCATCTTCTTTATTGTATTCTTTTCTGTAAAGTGTTAATACAAGATTGTGTATTGTCTCTCATATCATGTGTTATTCTGAATTCTAGTTACTTGTGATTCTGGTTAATTTCCACATATTAAGTTGCTTAGTTTGGTAATCAATTATATGCTTCCGGTGTTTCATGTATCCTGACAAGTGGTATCAGAGCCAGGTTGTTGGCTCATAGCTTGATACCACTAACAAGTGGTATCAGAGCTAAGGTTGCAGGGAGCAGGTTTTGTGTTTGGTTATAGGTCACTCTCAAGGGTTTTTGATTGAGTGGGAGTAGAGCAATGGCAGATGAAAGTAAGCTAAGAATGGAGGAGTTGAAAAGCACAGATAGTCACTTACGGTCCCATGGAAATAAAGAGCAGGAAAAAGAATATTGTTGGTTGGTAGCAGATCAACATGAAGAAACTGAAGAAGCAGATGTAGCAGGTGTTGTTGCACAGGATGCTCTAGGAGGTTTCTTGGATAAAGTTGAATCTTGGATAAAAGATTCGGTTGCCTCTTTCCATGCAGCCCCAGGTAGAGGAGCTGGTGAGCCTTGCCAAAGAATTGGCAAAGGGGAAGTGAAGCTAAAGTTGCAGGCGGCCAACACACAGGTGTTGATGAAGGTCATGCAGGTCCCAGGTTTGGAGATATGGCTAATTTCTTCAGAAACATTGGGTGATGAGAGATGCACAAGAACTCTCACAGCGGATGCACTTGAATTAGCTGGTGGTAAGAAAATAGGTACTCTTTATCTACTTGTTTATATTACTGATTCTTCTTCTGTTGCAAAGACGTGGCTTCGTAGGCTTGGTCACATGAATAGGAAGGAGATGCATGCTCTTAAGTGGAAGACATATATATTTGACAGGCTTAAGAACTGGAAAGCCTTGGTGTTTATGGAGGAGATGGTGGACAGAAACCAATGGATGGTGCTGGATACTTCTGAGCAGAGCAGTTTGGACATGGGTTTTGATTCAAAGGAGCTCGCGGGTAAAAAGTCATCACTCACAGGCAAACATAGGTACCGGCATCGGTCAGGAGGAACCAGCATCAAACAGACAGGTGCCGATGTCGGTCATGTGCAGACCGAAGCCAATGATGTCGGGCAGGGTAAGACCAACATCGGTCAGGAGGACCGACGTCGGTAGTAGGTAAGACCGAGGTCGGTCAGGAGGACCGACATTGGCAACAGGGACACTGACATTGGCAGGGTCGATAGTCAAGGACAGACGCATAAGAACTGACGTCAGTCAGATGCAGACTGTGGAGTGACCGAGGTCGGTCACTATAACAGATTTTGGGTGGACAGCATGCTGTTAAGGAGTCTCAAACACCCATATGGAGGACTGAAGACGTAAGTAAGCCTCAAATTTGTTGTTCCTCTTCTTTATACTCGTTGCTGTTTGTAGAGCAGGAAGGATCCAGGAAACAGGTGGGAGCATGGCAGGGATATGATGCATAACCAAATGGGAGTTTTGGTAGGGTTGCCAGCCGGTGCGAAAGCATAGAGACGAATGGATACCTTAGTTGAAGAATGGAGTGAACGGACACGTGAGATGGAAGACCAGGTATATGGTCTTAAGGAGCTGCAGGATAGTGGTACAGGTTTTGACAGGTGGAGGACGAAGCATGGCTTTAGTCAATGTCAGGTAACTACTGTGGTTTGCCTTACCAGGTGAATGATGAGTCATGACATCATTCTATTGCTATATGTGGATGGTATGTTTGCTAGCAGGAATGTACATACAGGGTTTTGCTGAGCTAAGGGTAAGATTAGTTTAGTCTTTTGCTATGAAGAATTTGGAGCAGCAAAATTCTTTGGCATGGGGAGACATGGAGATCACAGGTTGATTTTGTCTCCAGTGGGAGCTGATGTGAATCAGGTGTTGGCGAGGTTCAAGATGCAGAGTCGGAGCACACTAAGGGCTGGACAAGTACAGTGTCTGAAATCACATGAGGTTTGGTATAGACCTGAGTATTCCCATGCAGTGGGAGCTGTCAGAGAGTTAGGAGCCAATTCGGGGAAGTGGGTTTTCAGGTATTTGAGAGGGACCAGCAGCAGGGATTCAGGCTATGCAGGGTCAGGACTTCACTACATATGTTTGTAGGTTTGGATGTGGCAGGGTACTCGGATGACAGGAGGTACACCACAAGGAGTGTGGTGGGTTGTCTTCAAGTGGGAGCTTGAAGAGGAATACAAGCCAAGATGTAGATTGGACAGAGTACTAGTTTTGGGTACAGGTGCAGCTCTTTATCTCCAAGTGGGAGATTGTTAGGGTGTGGAGCTAAAAGCTACACCTTAAGGCAAACAGGAGGGTTTCTAGCGTATGCAGTCGCTGGCATCGACAGGCCACACTAACGTCGATCAGGGGACGCATAAGGGAAACTGGCATCGGTAGAATCTCGGCCGGCGTCGGTCACCTCTAGGAAGGCAGGGACCGACGTCGATTGCCTGTGGCGGTCTGAATTGCTGTTGATGAATAGTCAATTAAGTGAACACGGAGTTTGCATGTTAAAGGCTTGTTCGAAGCCTTGAGCGGCAAGTCTAATTTGTGTATGCATGAGATCTATATAATAGACTCATGGGCTGTATTGTTAAGTGGAGAATTTGGAGAAGAGCTATGTGAAGCTTGGAGAGTTCTTCCCATGGTGGAATCAAGTAGGATTCCCCATGTATGTATAAGTAAGATCAGGTTTGATATGCAGGGATGTGTGAATGTGAGGGTTAGAAAGGAGATCAGCGGGGGAGCTAGATCCAAGGTGACAACAATACATTAGTAGGATCATGGAGAGATCTACTTGGAGTACGGTTGTGTACTCGATTGCACAGATGTGTAATGAGGTGAACAACAGCTTGTGTTAGCTGTGTGTTGTGACCTATGAGAGAAGATTACTCAGGTAGGAAGATTACTTGGAGCCCTTGAGGAGGAACCCTCACAGAGGTGGAAGAAGAGTGTGATCTCTTTATTGTAATTTCCTTTGTAATGAGTTGAATACAATTGTGTGTTGACTCTCATATTCTGTGTGTTTTCTCATTGATAGTTATTTGTTCTTCTGGTATTTCTGCATGTTTAAGTTGTTTATACATTGGTAATCATGTGTGCTCTTAAATTTGACAAGTTGTGTCAGAGCTTTGGGGAGTTTCGGTCCTAAAAGATCAGGGTTTTCAATTAAATATTGCTAGTAATGATTTAATATGGTTTTTAAAAGTCTAGTTATGGAGTATATACTCAGTGACATATATAAAATCCATAGTTTGTATTATTTAATAAATTTGGAAAGTATCATGTACATAATGCCTTGGATGAATTATGTTTATCAATTGAACTTTATATTCAGAGACTAAGTATGCTTTAAGGTTGAGTTATGTATATAACATTTTTTTGTATATTTACTTTCATAAGGTATTTTGTGAGTTTGAGATAGAGGAAATCAATTCATAGTTAGATGAATTTTTTAGTCTATGTGAAAATTAATTTAGATAGTACAACAAAAATGGATTGGTCATTGGTTATCAACTATACTATTTTGTGGAACGAGTAAACTTTGGAAGAGATATATAGTCATGAATTTCATAATTTTTGATATAAAATTACTATGTGTGTGTGCTTGATTATATTTATATACAAAAGAATAAAATGTTAATATGAATCGATTTGATTTGAGTAATGTGAATAAATGGATTTGGTCTATAAATGGTTGTATGTGTATGAATGGTGAATGACATAAAATTCTATGTGTTTTTAATTAAACAAATAAATTGAAAATTATCTAGTTTATAAAAGGGCTTTGGGACTATTTTTTTATCTAGATGTATACTTCGAGTATATGAAATAATCTAAGATATTTTCTAGTGGATGTCTTCTTAGAATATACTGTATACAATAAAGTATTTATACTATATTGAAATCATACTAGAAGAGTTATAAAAATATACATATACATGGTATAAGCTATACATTGGTGATTATGTAATAGAACTAGAAATGATTACATAATTATACCTATGAAGTGGACATATATATAATCATTTCTAGTTCTATTACATAATCACCAATGTACAACTTATACCATGTATATGTATATTTTGAGAAATCTTCTAGTATGATTTCAACATAGTACAAATACTTTATTGTATACACTATATTATAAGTTATAATAATCACCAAGCAAACTACATCCCCAGTAGAAAACTATTAGGGATGAAGTGGACATAATAACATCATCCCTAGTAGAAAACTACATACAAAAAACAATAGTCTTAGTCTTAGCAATAATAGTAAATGAGATCCCTATGGTAGTCCTAACAACAATAACAATAGCAGGGTAGATAGTAGGGGAGGTCCCTATTATAGTTCCAGTAATAGAATGACCAAGTAAAGGTACTATAGTAGTAACAGTAGGGGAGATCTCAATAGTAGTCCTAACAATAATAGCAGTAGGGGGAGGTCTAAATAATAGTCTCAAAATTAGCAAAAATAGTAGGGGAGGTGCCTACAACAATCCCAACGGTAGAAGAGTCATGCAGTGGTGGAAGAGAATCCTTCCCTTCATCTGAAGGAGGCTTTGAAGCTTCTGATCCCAAACCATCATCATCAACATGTACTGTAAGGTGTTTATATAGAGCATCCTTCCACCAAGATGAAGACCAAAAAACCTTCAAGCGAGGGCATTCAGATGCCAAATGGTCCTTATTAAAACACCATTTAAAATGAAATAGGATACCTTCATAATCTAAGGGCTAACACCAAGAGCGATCAACAACTTGTAAAATAACCTCTGCTAGGAGAGGCATAGACAAATCCAAATCCACTAAAATGTGAGCATAAGTGATGTGAGAAAAATAATTAGTGACATAATCCACCATGATTAAATGACCCACAAAGTTTCCAATACCTTTAAAACAAGATTCACACCAAAAATGAAGAGGTAGATTTGGTAGATGAATCTAAACTGACAACCTATTGAAAGATTCAGTGAGAGGGTTAAAGGTATAAACCCAAGTCTTTAACAGCAGAGCATGTTGTCCCCACAACCAAGATTGACCATGGAAAATAATATTTTGATCAGAGAAAGAATAAAAAACCACTACAAAAAATTATTTAGCACATGGGTAAATTTATATTTTTCCATTTGTAAGGGGAATCCATTGATAAAAGATACGAGTGTTTATCTCCTAGAACTGTGGCTAGAATCTATCAAATCTATAAATCAATCCCTTTTAAAAAAAATATTCCTCATTTTTTAACACTTCATACCCTAAAATCATAATAGGAGGGGGTAGTGCTAAAAGTTTCACCTCACCCCTAGTCACACCCCTAGTCACAAAAGAAGAATGAGTAGGGGCAATCTTCTTCTAAGAAGATGAGGTTCTAGCACGAACCACATTGGCAAAAGAGGCTAGAATAATAGAAGAACAACCCAAAATAGTGGAATACACCATAGTAACAATAGAAATAGGTTTAGAACCAATAATAGCTACCCTAAACATGGGCATCACACCAAAAATAGTCACCTCAACAATAGGAAGCATCCAAGTAACAAGAGCACCTTGCTCAGATGATGTTCTAGCAGCATCCCCTAGCTTGAATGATGCACTAACATGTGCACCAATCTTCTTTTATTATATATGTGGAATATGAATAATTAAATAAGCCTATGTTATAATGATTATTTTGGAGATGAAATAAAATTATAAGTTACTTATGATTTGGGTAACTAACATCTTAGATATGATCATTACCCAGATGGTATGTTTATTAAGGACTATTTTTGTTTATATTTATTATTCTATAATAAACTAGATGAGATTGGACTCAGTATATTAAATTTGATGAACTAAATGTGTGTATTTAATATTTATATACTTATCATATTTTTATCAACTAAAGAGAAATATTTTGAATGAATCTATTAGTTTTTATATTATTATATATTTTAATCGAATCTTACATTCATGATGCTAAATAAGAAGTGGATGGATTACACTAGATTAATTAACACCATCAATACACAATGAGAAGTAATCTGATTGAGTGGTGTGTATGAAACTTATTGATCCTAGAGATCTTTAATTATTAAAAGTTTTGAATAATTTATTGTTTAGTTTAAACATTTTATATCATGTGTTGATATAGTTCTCATATTTGTTCAATATTATTTTAGAACAAATTTATTTATGATACACATTATGTGTTATATATCTATGACATATGGGTTCTCATTTACCACTTTGAATTCTCACACCATTATTATCTACCCATCTATGAAGGGAGGGCCATCTCATTGTTTGAAGATAGTGTGGAGGATCTATGGTTTGTAGTTGGTATGGAAAAGCAATCGGATGATGCTCTCCATCCCAACTGGAGTACTATGATAAAAAATACACTTGAGATTATGGATTTATATTAGAGTCATGGAGACACATGATTCATAGAGATTTGTATCATGTTTTATTATTTGATATATTATTTATTGTTGAAAAATTTAATATTTATTCATTTTAATTCTACAATAGTGGTTGTAATGTTATATCAACCATAGATGTATTGTACTATTTCATTAATGATTTATATGCAACATTTATTATTTATTCAGAATTGTTTAGTATTGATATATTTGTTCATAGTGATATGTAACTAAGTGGATTAGTTCTAAACCTTTTGGTTAATTAAGCGAATGCAATTAGCTAAATATCACTAATTAGATTTATTATGGTGAAATTTATATGATGAATATGTGTAATTAATTTAAAAAAATTACTATATTCTGGTAAAACTTAGTGGGGTTGTTACATTATGGTATCAGAGTTGAGGCTCAAACTCTAGGACTTAATGTTTCTACTAATGCAAAATGATTCTTTTGATAAGAAGGAAGAACAATGGTGCACACTAGACTAGGAGGTGAGGTTACATCAAATACTAAACCCCCTTTTGATCCAAATTAGTTTACCACTAAATAAGCTACAAAGCTGAACCAAATCATCGCAACCATGCAAAAAACTAGGGACTAAATCATGGCCCTAGAATAGAAAGTGTATTGCCATGAAGAGAAGAATGCTCAAGAGAAACCTAAAGAACATCTTTTTGAGTAGAAATATCCTCAAAAATAGAGGCATGAGTAAGTACCACATGATATAAAAGATTGAGTGGCTACAGACTTGGTATATGACATGAAATAGGTATATCCACCCAAGTTCAATGGAACTGTATTGAGAGATGGAACTAAAGTATGGATGATAGAAATGGAGAAATATTTTGACATTCAAAATTATTGTGAAGTCATAAAATTAGTATAGGAAGAATATCATCTTATTGGTGAAGTAATAAATTGGTGGAAATACAAGAATCTTGAGATGAACCTTGACTCAACCACCACCAATTAAGAATAGTTTGACACTATTTAGGTCATGCTAGATTCTATAGCTATACTTTGATTAAAAGCTTATGGATTTTTAGAATCTTAAATAAGGGGATTTATCAATGAATGAATATTGGGAGCAATTCACCAAGATTATTAAGTATGTATTTGAATAATAGGTAGATGGAAGGCTCAGAATCAAAAAATTCATCATGGAATTAAAACCCCAAATTGGTTGTGAAAGAGAAGTGCATGGTCCATCTACCATGGCCTAAGTGTTTGATAAGGTAGTTAAATAGAAACACAAATTGAAATATCTTGTCCAAGTCAGAGATAAGTTCAAAAAGAAGTTTAGAAGTTCAAAAATAAATTTAAAAAATAAGATATAGAAGCAAAAGAGTGAAGACTTCAAGAGTTAGTTCAAGAATCAAAACACCAAGTTTAACAGTGGTTCAAGGAATAAGAAACCTGATAATGGTTTCAAGGGAAGCTTCAAGGGAAAGTAATAGTTTGACAAGAAAGGACTAGTTGAAGGTTGTTTGATATGTGAAGGTGACCATTTTGCTCAAGAGTGTCCTTAGGATAAGTCAAAGAATAAGGGTTATACTTACAATAAATTACAGTAGCAAATTCATGTAGCTATTGACAATCATCGAGCTGAGTATCAAAATTCACCCATGGAACTATCAAGTATTTTTTTGATCATCTAATTTATATTTTTATTGACACACGATCTACAAAATGTTTTATTACTCCTAGAATGATTAGTAAATTATCTAAAAATTTGGAGTTATGGAAAATGCATGATTGATATAGTATGGTAAATAGTCAAAGGTTGAAGTTGAGAAGTGTCTAGTCAACCCAGAGATTAAGTTGCATGAGTTCACTATAGTAGTAGATATTTTTGATGCACTATTGGGGTCATATGATGTGGTCTTAGGAGTCAATTGGATTGCAAAGCATAAATCCAAGGTTCATTATTATCTAAATAAGGTTGAGTGTCAAGATGATTTCAAAAATTAGACACAACTTTAGGGTGAGAAAAAGGAGTTGAAGCTAAGAGAAATTTATACAATTCAACTCAAGACATATCAAAGAAATGGATTTCAAGCATTCATTGTTAAAAAAATTGAGATGGAGGAGTCTAAAGAATCATCCTTCAAAGATTATCATTTTCTAAGAAATTTTCATGATGTGTTTCCATAAGAATTACTAGGATTACCACCTAAATGTGAGTTTAATTTCTTGATTGATATCATACCTAGATCAAAACCACAATCTAACGTGCCATATAGAATGACAAACACTGAATTAGTTGAGTTAAAGTCACAAATTTAGGAGTTGTTGTCAAAAGGGTTAATTTAACCAATTATATCACTATGGGGTGCACCATATGTATTTGTTATTAGTGTAATAGATGGGTGATTAAAACTACTACAATATTTTTAGCTGTTTATATCTCCCTAGATTCTATGAAGTTATTCTCACCTATTTTCCTAGTTTTTATGGACATCTCTCCTATCTTCTGTTGCATCTCTGTTGTATATATGTTATTCCATTTACATGAACATAATATTCAATTTTAATTTTCTCTCAAGTTTGGTATCAGATCCTGCACAATATTTTGGTGAAGGATAATCTATCTTGGGATGTGGAGACTAGATGTCTACAACAAAAGAAAAGTTCATAGAAGTCTTGACTAGGCATGGGGAGATCGACCATGTAGCAACCAAATAGAATAAGATGCATGAAAATAGGTTTGTAAAAGTAGATTACTACAATCAACAAACAATGCCTTGAGCCAGTTCACAATCAGGAAGCTTGGAAGGTGCAACCCAATATTTATGTGATGTATATTTGAACAGGATTGCTCATTGCATAGATAACTCTCCTTGGGTCATTATTTTCCACTCACATAAGATATAACATTTGTTTCAACCTATGCACATCTGATTACAAAGATAGTGTACTCATTTAGACTATTATAATGCCATGTTACTAGACCTACACATGATTTCTACTTATCGATTCAATCCATATCCATCATTGTGCATGTGTTAGGATCCTGGAAGATCTGTGAAGATTGATCATAATAAAATAGTTAGAGTTTTGTCTCTTAAGTCAAGTTTTTTACCAAATATATTTATATGTTCTGAGGTGTTTTGAATGATTAATTTTACATCAATCTTGGACATTCACTACAAATTATTTGAACATTGAACTAAGTAGGAGAGCATACCAAGCCTAAGATGTGTGCATTAGAACATTTAAAGATTAGATAAAAATACTAAAATATACACCTTTTTAATACAAAATTTCAAAACTTACCTTGTTAGTATCTATATTTTGAGATGGAAATTCAAATTCCCATAGAGAAATATTCTAGTTTAAAATTTCATATGTGGAAGGTTAAAATACAAATGCAATTGATGCATAAAAAATTGTGGGGAATCATAAATGGAGATGAGAAATAACCCACTGATGCAAATGAATTATTTGAGTGGAAAACAACAAATGACAAAGCAAAAACTATTATTGGCCTTACGCTTTTAGATTCTGAGTTACCATGTGGATTTAGAAAAATCATCCAAGGAAATTTGGGATATGATCAACACCCTGATTGGTGCAAAAGTGGTAAATGCTCAATTTTCACTAAAATTGCAATTATATAAATTTAAAATGGATGATGGAATTAATTTGTCTAGCCATATAAACAATCTAAGGTCTCTTATTAAGTAACTTGTTGAGGTAAAAATTAATATCGAAGATTAGGATGCAAAAGCTATTCTATTGAATAGTCTACCATCCAAATATAGAAATATTGTATTTACTCTTAGCCAAATGCAATCACAATCTCTTGATGATATGATTGCATCACTATTGGTAGAAGATAAAAGGATACCTATAGAGGATGAAGATATTTCACAACACAAGAATGCACTTTATTCTCAAAATCTTCATAAAAAGTCCAATATTGACAAAAGGGAGATAAAATGCCACTACTATAAGAAGAAAGGTCATATGGCATGGGAATATTTTGTTTGAGCTAAATATGTTCTCAAATAGAAATTAAAATTTAGTGAAGTTAAGTTTGCTCAAGTATAATGTCCACAAGATACTGATGAAAGTGAAGATGCAGCCAATGCGGTCACCCTCACTTCACATCTCTTGCTGTGAAATATGTAGTAGCACTTATACTAGAGGTTGGAGGATACACATAGGCTAGAGGACAATTGGAATACTCTCATGATTCACCTATGATGGGGTCACATCATTTCTATGGTGACATTTTTTAGTGTGTTTTTATGTAGTGTGGTTTTCAAGCATTATTTCTCAATTTGGTACCTCCTGATGAAGAACATTGTGGGAAGCAAAAGCACTAAAGTAGTGCTTCATTATTGGTAAAGGGTTTGTGGAAATACAAGAAACCACTAAAGTTTATAAAATAGAGATATGTACTCCTATCACTTCCAATTTTGTGTAATCTTGCAAGAAAAAACCAAAGTGTCATCAAGACCATGAAGCCACAAAAATGGCATGCCACCTCAGAAAGTGAGCAGGCTACATGGAGAGTGTAAATTTTTTTTACCATGTTTGAAATAAGGGGGGGTCAACTATTAGGAATATGATTTTTGTAAAAATAATGTATCAAGATGGGAAATTTTAGCGTAGTAGATAGGAAATTAAAACTACTACATTATTTTTAACTGTTGTTTATATCTCCCTAGATTTTACAGAGTTTATTCTCACCTATTTTCCTAGTTTTTATAGACATCTCTCCTATCTTATATTTCATCTATATTATATATATGCTACTCCATTTACATGAATAAATATTCAAGTTTTTTTTGCTCTCATTTGTGAAGAATAAGGATGGCACACTTCCCTTGTATATATATTACAGGATGTTGAATAAATCAATGATCAAGAACACATATCCATTTCCATGTATTGATGATCTCTTTGATCAAATATGAGGAGTTACATTATTTTATAAGATTGATCTTAGAGTAGGGTATCATAATTTAAGATTCTATGAAGAGGATATCCCAAAAATAATGTTAAGAACTTGATATGGGTACTACGAGTTCACTGTGTTACCATTTGGTTTGACAAATGCTCCAGAAGCATTTATGAATATTATGAATAATGTGTTCAAAGATTACTTGGATAATTTTGTTTTGGTATTTCTTGATGACATCCGCATTTATTTCAAGGATGAGGTAGAGCATGTGTAGTATCTAAAATTGGTTTTGTAGCATTTGTGAAAGCACAAGTTGTATGAAAATTTGTCCAAGTGTTTATTTGTCTAAAATAAAGTGCAATATTTAGGACATATTATCTTTATAGATGGTATTTCAGTGGATCCAATAAAGATAAGATCCATAATGGAGTGGTTGGTACCAATGAATGTGAATGAAGTAATAAACTTCATGGGATTAGCAGGCTATTGCAAAAATTTATTCTGAATTTATCTAAGATAGCAAATCCAATTACCTCTCTTTAGTGGAAGAATCAAAGTTTCATTTAGTAAAAATAGTAGTGTAAAATGACATGTGTTCACAATAATATAATATGGATAATTAGATTTCAATAAAATTTTAAAAAAATCCAATTAATTTTAATTAAGATAAACAACATGTATAAAATAATAATTAATTTTAAAATTGAAGAAAGAGAAAAAACATCAATGGAGACTCCAAGTACTTATCATATGTTATAAGTAACCCAAGTGCCTAATCATCATTATTTGGTATGTATTATCACTCATTTGATCAAAATACATGTTCCTTAATTCCTTATCCTTCATACCAAATTAGTAATGTTTATGGCTTCACCCTAAGTGGATCTCAAAATTTAGTGTATCAACCTTTTCAGAGTTTGTCTCTCTCAGGTAGCCTTTCAAGAACTAGAAAGGAGGCTTATTTTAGCACCATGATAATAATTATTGATCCTAATGGTCAATTATAAGTGATTATCAATGCATATGGGGATAAAATTGGAGGAGTTCCTATGTAGGATGGTTCAGTGGTAGCTTATAAGTCTAAGAAATTGAAGCCTTATGAGGTAAATTATGCCCCTCATAACTTAGAACTTGTGGTAATTGTGCATGTTTTGTACATTTAGAGGCATTATCTATTGAGGAAACTATTTGAGCTCAAAACTGATAACTTGGGACTTGAGTACATCTTCACCCAACTGAACTTAAATTCTCATCAAAGACAATGATTTATAATTATAATTTTGATATTAATTATATCAAAGGCAAGGAGAATAGAGTAGTTGATGCTCTAAGTCATATAAGGTACATAATAGTCATGGTTATTATCAGGTGTAATTTCTAAGATTAGGGGATCAAATTCTCACTAGAAGATGAAGTCTACAATTATGTTAACAAAGTATTGTCTGAGAATGCTCAGAATCCTACATATAAAAGATTCAAGATAGAGAGTGATGATCTTATGTGGTACAATGGTAGGATGTATGTGCTTGATAGAGATAATCTAAGGAGCATATTTCTAAAATAATTGCATAATGACCCATATTTAGAACATCTAGGAGTAACCAAAGTCATGGTTGATCTTAAAACACTCTATTTCTAGACAGGAATCAAGAGAGATGTAGCAGATTTTGTGTCTCGTTGTCTAAAATGTCAGCCTATGAAATTTGAACATGTGCATCTGGTTGGATTAGTATATCCAAATGATATAATAGATTTGAAGTGGAAAGTGATTAGTATGAAATTCATTCAAGGGTTTCCATTATCATGAAATTGACATGATATGATATTGGTTGTAGATGACAAACTAAGGTAGCCCACTTCATATCAGGCAACTTGACAGATGATGCACCAATGATTTCAAAGAGATTTATGAAAGAGGTGTATAGATTGCATGGTTTTATAGAGAAGATCATTTTGGATCAAGATAAAAAGATGACTTCTAGATTTTAGTTAACTCTAAATTCAACTTTGGATATGTAGTTGAATTTTAGGACTACTTATCACCTAAAAATAGATAGATAGAGTAAGTTAACTAGATTTTATAAGATTTCCTTCATATATATTATATGGATTATCAATACAAGTGAGAGGAGTAGTTTCTATTGGTTGAGTTTACTTACAAAAACACTAATTAGCATTGAAGATGGCTCTATTTGAGGCATTGTACGGAAGGAGGTGTAGAACACCAATCAATTAGGATAGGTTAGAAGATATTATAGTCTTTGGTTTTGATATTCTTTCAAAATTGAAGAACAAGTAAGGAAAATTAGGTAGAGGTTGGTTGAAGCCAATGATAGATAAAAAAATATATAGTTACATAATTTTATATTGGTGATAAAGTGTTTCCATAGGTTAAGCCTTAAAAAATCTCTATTAAATTTAAGAAGTCAATGAAAATTTCACCAAGATATATGGGACCCTTTGAGGTTTTGAAAGTGGTCAATATTTTAACGTATAGACTTGTTTTGCCACTAGCTCTAGATATTTTACATAATGTCTTCCATGTGTCTTATCTTAAAAAGTATGTTATTGATCCTTCACATGTGTTAGATTAGAATTATTTTCAAGTTATAGATCTTGGGATGGTATGGTAGAACCAATCAAAATAATTGACACTTGTGAACTTAATTTATGTAATAGAGAAGTGTCATAGTGTAAGGTCTAATAAGACCAATATTTTGAAGATAATGCCATTTGGGAGGACTATGATGATTTTTACATGCTATTTCCACATTTTTTTCTTAATTTACTGCATCATCTTATTTTATTTTCTATTGAATAATATTTTAAATTCAAAATTTATGTTTTAATTAATGTTATTGGGATGATGACCAGCTTTTCGAAGAAAGGATATCACATCATGATTTCTCTCTAAACTAAAAAACAAGTTTGATCTATGGATTATCATGCTTGTTTGATTAACTAATGTTTGATTAAAGTTTATGTCATATGTTGATTATGGAATAGTTATGTGTTTCTTAATTTACATAAATGGTTTGCTATGAGATAGTTGTACTTTTATACTCTATACATTAAGATCATGTTTTTTAATTATATAACATTATTTTATGGATATATTTATGGTTTGAGATAACTAATTTCATTTATGTGAGGTGGATGCAGGACATATTCATCCCTTAGAGTGTGAGAAGAGAGAGCATCATCGAAGAGGGTGGTTTATATGGGGATGTTGGGGGATGACAGAGAGTGAAACCAAAAACCCATGCACACACCACTATAGTATATCATGTTTTGTAATTAATTATTGGAGTAGATAGCTACAATATGCTTTGTTTTATGTTTGAATGTTTATTGTGTTCTTTTATGTTCTCATATTGATCATTTATGTAATTTTATGATTTCAATAATCTAGTTGTTATTGATGTTAGTTGATTTGATAAATCTATACCTAACTAGTTTAACGTGATTTACTGTAGTATTATACATAGTTGAATATTTAATTAACAATGCTTGTTTAGAGTCTTTGTTATAAATAATAGATGTATGTTGTTACTTAATTGAGTCAATTTTTTAGTGACTATTTACATTTAAAAGGTTAATATTATCTATGTTATTGCTGTGGTCTCTCGTTTGGCTTCCAAATTGGATCTTAAACCTCTCATCCCTGCTTCTTTTTCCCTTATGATAACTTTTGACGAAGAAGAAACTAGGGTTGTTCTTAAATCATAGAAATATTTCTCTATCAAGGGTTTAATCTACATATTTGAATATTATTGGTAAAATCTCAAAGATCTTAATAGGGAGATCTTATAGCAATAGAAAACTCTTTTCTCAAGTAAACTTGATATTTACCCTTATACTAAAGGTACTTTATTATTGTTTTTCAGAACATCAAGGATAAGAGAGATTTAGGATTAACCCTAGAGTTTGAATCACAACCCCTTACTAGTAAAGTATTGGTACCCCACTTTCAATCCCCTCACTAAACCTATGCATATTAAACCCATTTGGGTTAATCTACCCAATTTTTCACTTTAGTTCTAGATGGAATCTAGTCTAAGGGCTATTGGTCGATCTCTAGGTAGGTTTCTGTGTATGCATCCATATACTGATCATTTTTCCCTCACTAACCTTTGATAAGTTGAAAATTTATACTTACAAGAATATTCTATAAAAAATCACCCTAAATGTTGGAGATCACATTTGGTCTCAAGCCATTGACTATGAAGGTTTATCATTTTGCTACTACATAGCTGTTTTAACACTGGCCACTTAACCAAAAAATGTGGCCTCCTCAAGAAAAAGAAAGACTCTTCTTGGTGGAAATAATTCATCTCCAAAAACATCATGGTGTTGGTTGTAGATGATCTCAAAATTAGACTCATCTAGGGTAGACACTATTCCAGGGACAACAACAGAAGATGAATCTTGTTGGAAATATTGTCATTGATGTCAAAGGTCTAGCATTATTGGTGACAAAGGCTCCATTGCATTTAATGTTTTTTATCTTCACTAATGTGAGTTAATATTTATTTAATATTAATGAATATATATTTGGTTGCATATGAGACAAAAGAAGGGCCCATGGAGAAGTCAAAGAGCCATGAGATAAAGACAAAAGAAGGATGGGATGCATTTTCCCATGAAGAGTCATCTTGGGGAATTCCAAGAGTCACCAAGTGAAGACAAAAGAGAAAGGGCACAATTTCTCATGAAGGGACACTTTAAGGAATATGAAAAGTCACCAAGATGAGGACAAAAGAGGGAAGGACGTTTTTGATCATGAAGGGTCACCACATGACTTTTAAAAGGCTTGAGTATGAAGGGTCATACAAGTTTGGCATCATTTTCCATGATGATTGAAGGGTCACAAAGGGGGAAGGCCAAAGGTCATTTGGAAAGCTATAAATAAAGGCTTGAGAAGCCATTTGTAAATATGAAAGAAAGAGGTTGACTTGATATTGTATTATCTAGCTTAGAAGAGCAATTGTGAGAGTTGAATATGATTTGTATTTGTTATATCTAGATTAAAAGAGCAAAGGTGAGAGAGAGGAAAGAGATGTTGTATTGAACTATCATTTGTTGATATAGCAACATTGAGAGATAGGTGTGTGGTATACACAAAGGGGTTGGTGCTCATGTGGTTTGGTGCTCACGAATAATAGCTAGGTTGGTGCTTAGCAAAGGGGTACGGTGCTCCTGTGGGTTGGTGCTCATTCATATACTTGAGATTGTTCTCCATGGTTTTTCCCACATTGGATTTCCAAATTATATCTGGTGTCTCTCTCTTTCTTGTGTGATGTTTATTGTTTGAGTTTTATTACATATCTTGAATGTTTGATTAAGTGAATTTTTTAAAGGAAAGTTTTATAAGATATACTGATTCACCCCCTCCCTCTCAGTATATTTCGTGCTTAACAATTGGTATCAGAGCAGGTTCCTTTTTGAAAAGTTTTATAGCTTGAAGGTAGATCAGAAAAGCACAAGATGGCCATACATAAAGGTGCCTCTACAAGAAAAATAATAGTTGCTCAAGAAGAAGAAGAGGATGAAGTTGAAGTGAATATGGAAGGAGAACTCATGTGTGCCTTAGAAGAGTTGAAAATTGTTGAAAATAAAAATCAATGATTGAAGCATCAAATTGAGAAAAATGAAAAGTAGTCAAAGGAGATAATTGAAGATCTACAAGCGCACTTTGAAGAAGCCAAGAAAAATGAAGAAGATCTGATGGTACAGTTGGAAATATCAAGAAAAGAATGTGAAAGGTATGTTACTGAAATTGCCTCTTTAAAAGAAGAGATTGAGAAAGCAGTCAATAATAAAATAGTCAATGATTCAAAATTTGAGAATAGCACTAATATGTTGAATAAGATATTAGAAAGCCAAAAGGCAATATCAAATAAGACAGGTATCATTTTTGAAAAGAATAAGAATTATGTTGAAGCTCTTACAAATAAAGAAACAAGAAGGGAAGGAGTGAATAATACAAAGGACAAAGAAGGCTGGAAGGAACAAAGCTATAAAAGGCAATCAGGTCAGAGATTCACAAACAGGTCCTATTGTAATGGATATGGTCATAAGAAATTAGAATGTAGAAAAAGAGCTAACAATCTCAAAAATAAGGAAAAGGAAGGTCATGTAGAGTCAAGCAGAAGCTATAACTCTTTTGCTCCTTTATCAAGATTTGATGAAGAGACCATAATTTGTTACAAGTGTAACAAATTCAGACACATAACTCGGTATTGTAGAAGTGTGTTTGAGTTAGTCAAAAAAGACTAGAGTTGTAGGGCTCCACTCATCAAGAAAAATATTCAGACATGGCATAAGAAACAATCTGAAGGTTCTATGTTGGTCCAGACAACTCTGCATGCAAGAAATGAAGAAAAGCCATGGTTTATTGATAGCAGATATTTGAGGCACATGATAGGAGACAAGAGCAAGTTCATAACCTTAAAGAAGATCAATGGTGGCATAGTGAAATTTGGGGACAATACTACTGCTAGTATTACCAAAAAAGGTGCACTAAGTTTAGATAATGGTAGAACTAAAACTGAAAATGTTTTATATGTAGAAGGTCTTAAGCATAATCTTTTGAGTGTAAGTCAAATGTGTGATCAGGGGCACACACTAAAGTTTTATGCAGAAGGTTGTGAAATTAGAAGAAAATATTCAAATGTATTGATTGCAGATGCTCAGAGAATAGGTAATAACTTATATATGCTATCAGACATCAAAGGTAAAAAATATTGTTTGAGTCAAATTGAAGAAAGTTGGCTATGGCACAAGAGAATGGGACACATAAATTTTGATAATCTTGTCAAAATTTGAAAAAAGCAAGCAGTCAAGAATCTTCCAAAGATTGCAAAGCCATCTAACATGCTTTGTGGACCTTGTCAGCATGGGAAGCAGGCTAGAAGGCGGTTCAAAACAAAAGAGTACTCGACCACTCAGATGCTATAGCTTGTTCACACTGATCTATGTGGACCTATGAGGACTCAAATTACTCAAGGTGATAAATATTTCATGTTGCTTATTGATGATTTTTCACGTATGACTTGGATAATGTTTTTAAAGAAAAAATCAGAAGCTTTTAGACAGTTCAAAGCATTCAAAGCATTAGTTGAGAATGAAAGTAATCTAAAGATTAAGTGTTTAAGATCAAATCGAGGAGGAGAATTCATGTCAGATCAATTTATTGAGTTTTTTGAAGATCATGGAATAAAGAGACAGTATTTAACAACAAGAACTCCATAACAAAATAGAGTAGTTGAACAAAAAAATAGAACAATTTAGGAGATGGTGAGGACAATGCTAAATGAATCCAAAATAGGAAATAAATATTAGAGAGAGGTAGTTGGTACAGTAGTGCATATTCAGAATAGAGCTTTATTAAGAGTCAACAGTGACAAGACTCCTTATGAGCTATGGAAAGACAAACTAACAACAGTTGATTATTTTAGAGTTTTCGGTAGCAAATGCTTCATAAAGAGAACTGATGAAAAACTTGGTAAGTTTGAATCTAGAGCAGATGAAGGTATATTTCTTGGTTATTCTTGCAAAATTAAAGCTTATAAATGTTATAACAAAAGAACCAAAAAAATTGTTGAAAGTGCAAGTGTCAGGATAGAAGAAGATGGAACACAAAAGATCAGTGATCCAGTAAACATTCCTGAAATCATTGAATAGGAAGGCTTTGAAGAATCAGATGAAGATGAGGAAAAGGAGAAGGAGAAAAAGGGAACCAAGACTCCATCCAAATATGTTCAAAAAAATCATAATGAAAGTGACATCATTGGGGATATAAAAGAAGGAATTTGCACTAGAATAATGATGGTAAGTGAATCTAAACAAGTTAATTTCTCTTTGTTATCTAAAATTCAGCCTAGAATTTTTTAAGAAGATAGACATGATGAACATTGGGTTAAGGCTATGGATGAAGAATTAGATCAGATAGAAAAGAATGATACTTGGGAATTAGTGCCTAGACTAAAAGATCACAATGTGATAGGAACAAAATGGGTTTATAGAAATAAGTTGAATGAAAATGGAGAAGCAACTAGAAATAAAGCAAGATTAGTATGTAAAGGATATGCTCAGATTGAGGGAATAGATTTTGAAGAAACTTTTGCATTAGTAGCAAGGTTAGAGGCTATTAGAATCTTTTTTGCATATGCAGTATTTAAAAATTTCAAAGTATTTTAGATGGATGTCAAATTTGCCTTCCTAAATGGAAATCTTGAAGAAGAGGTCTACATTGAACAGCCTGAGGGGTTTATTCTCTCAAATATTAGTAATCATGTATGCAGATTGAAGAAAGCATTTTATGGATTAAAACAAGCTCCCAGAGCTTGGTATGCAAGACTTGATAAGTACCTGCAAGATCAAGGATTCAAGAGAGGATTTGCTGATAGTAATCTTTACATCAAAATAGAAGGAGAGCATTAATTGATTATTGTGGTATATGTTTATGATATCATTTTTGGAGAAAATATTGAAAAGATGACAAAATATTTTCTGATAGAATGCAAAAAGAATTTGAGATGTCTATGCTTGGAGAATTATCATTTTTCTTAGGATTACAAATATTTCAATCAAATAAAGGAATTTTTATATCTCAAAGTAAATATGCCAAGGAAATATTGAATAAATTTGGTTTTGAGGATTGTGTACCAGTTGGCACACCTATGTGTACATGAAATAAGGTGAGCAAGGATGAAGATTAACCTATTACAGATCAATCTTTGTATAGATCTATTATTGGTAGTATTTTATATTTGATAGCATCAAGACCAGACATCATGCATGCAGTAGGTATGGTTGCAAGATATCAATAATCTCCAAAGATAGTCATGTTCAGTTGGTGAAAAGAATATTCAAATATATCAAAGGGACATTAGATTATGGTATCCCACAAGTAAAGATTTCACTTTAGTTGCTTATACAGATTTAGATTGGGCAGGGTGCTTAGATGACAAAAAGAGTACAAGTGAAGGAGCTTTCTTCCTTGGTGATAGCTTAGTATCATGGCTAAGCAAGAAGCATAACTCAATATCAGTTTCTACGACTAAAGCCAAATATATTGCAATAGTATTGTGTTGTACTTAAGTGATTTGGATGAAGCAAACTTTGGAAGATATCAAGGTAAAGTATGATGAACCTATTTCCATTTTTTGTGATAACACAAGTGCTATAAATATTTCATGATGTATTCAAGAACAAAACATATTCCCATTAGATATCACTTCTTGAGAGAGCAGGTTGTAGATCAACAGGTTAAGTTGGAATATATTAGTACTACAGAACAAATTGCAAATATTTTCACAAAGGAACTACCAAAAGACACATTTGAGTATCTATGAGAGAAGTTGGGAGTAATTTCCTTTACTTCCTGCCATTGAGGTTCAACATCAAGTGAGGGGGAGCTAAGTGTTAGCTCTAGGTAGGCCCTTTGCCATTGATGTCAAAGGGGGAGAATAAAAGGTACAGGGAATAAATACATGTTACTACAGTAAGGGGGAGTTACTGTATGTTTTTAGATGACAATATGTACAGGTGACAGGTTGTGGTAGTTTCAAGATTGAGGTTGCCATCAATGACAAAGGGGGAGATTGTTGGAAATATTGTCATTAATGTCAAAGGTCTAGCATTATTGGTGATAAAGGATCCATTGCATTTAATTTTGTTTATCTTGACTAATGTGAGTTAATATTTATTTAATATTAATGAATATATTTTTGGTTGCATATGAGACAAAAGAAGGGCCCATGGAGAAGTCAAGGAGCCACGGGATAAAGACAAAAAAAGGATGGGATGCATTTTTCCATGAAGAGTCATCTTGGGGAACTCCAAGAGTCACCAAGTGAAGAAAAAAGAGGAAGGGCACAATGTCTCATGAAGGGACACTTTAAGGAATACGAAAAGTCACCAAGATGAGGACAAAAGAGGGAAGGACATTTTTGACCATGAAGAGTCACCACATGACTTTTCAAAGGCTTGAATATGAAGGGTCATATAAGTTTGGCGCCATTTTCCATGAGGATTGAAGGGTCACAAAGGGGGAAGGACAAAGGTCATTTGGAAAGCTATAAATAAAGGCTTGAGAAGCCATTTGTAAATATGAAAGAAAGAGGTTGATTTGATATTGTATTATCTAGCTTAGAAGAGCAATTGTGAGAGTTGAATATGATTTGTATTTGTTATATCTAGCTTAGAAGAGCAAAGGTGAGAGAGATGAAAGAGATGTTGTATTGAACTATCATTTGTTGATATAGCAACATTGAGAGATAGGTGTGTGGTATACACAAAGGGGTTGGTGCTCATGTGGGTTGGTGCTCATGAATAATAGTTGGGTTAGTGCTCGACAAAGTGGTATGGTGCTCCTGTGGGTTGATGCTCATGAATAGTAGCTAGGTTGGTGCTTAGCAAAGGGGTATGGTGCTCTTGCAAGTTTGGCTTGTGAATATTGTTTGGGTTGGTGCTCATTCATATACTTGAGATTATTCTCTGTGGTTTTTTCCACATTGGGTTTCCACGTTATATTTGGTGTCTCTCTCTTTCTTGTGTGATGTTTATTGTTTGAGTTTTATTGCATATCTTGAATGTTTGATTAAGTGAATTTGTTAAGGGAAAGTTTTATAAGATATATGATATACTGATTCACCCCCACTCTTAGTATATTTCATGCTTAACAAATCCTAGCCCTGTGCCCTAGTTGTAGATGTCTCTTTAAGCCTTTAGTCTGAAAACAAAGATGGATGGTTAGTGGTTCAAAAAAAGAAAAAAAGGAAGAAACTCAAAGGTCTAACCTTCATGTATGGATCTTCATTAAGGGGGACCCCATGACAATTTTCCAAAGATAAACAAAAAAGGGGTCAGGTCCCCTGAATAAGTTTGGTGGAAACTTTAGGGAAGTTTTCTAGTAAGTGTATGTTTCATTTTATTTCTTTTTATTTTTGGTAGAAGTTCCTATTGATTGAGGATCTTTCCACCTAATTTTATACCACTTTTAGAGGTATCCCATTAGAGCTTTAACATTTGATTTTTAGTTCTCTGCTTTATATAAGGCTACAGGGCCTTTCAAAACCTATTTTAAACTAATATAATAAAAAATAGTACTATAAACCTGTAAAAGACAATGAATTATAATTTTTTTAATCTAGTATTAATGTAATGCAAGGTCTTATAAAATAATATCATTGTGAAAAAAATTATATAAACATCATTTTAATTGTCAAATTATTTGCTAAAGTCTATTGGTTATTGTTTAAACCTAGAGGGTTAACTAATAATAGAGGTCAAATGCATAGTGTTTGGTCATAGATGACTTGATAAAAATTACAATAGTATTTTTAAAATCATATATGTTTTAACCATGCTACATAGTCATTACATTAATTGAATAGTCGATAATCAACTTTGCATAGAAAGATAGTGATTATTGACTAGTCATGGAATAATATTTTGGATTGTGACTTGTCATTTATTTGGTTTTGGATAGCCTAAATGAAGTTGATGCTGGATTTGTTTAATTCAAAAGGCATATATATTTCATAAATGATATATAATTATTATTTTATTAAATCATTAAGAAGTTTTGAGATGATTAAGGTTTCTAATCACTCTTTGAATCTAAGTTAACCATCATTCTTAGTGAAAATAATAATGGGAGTTTGGTTGTTGGTTGCATGAGAAATGGTGGTGGACTGTAACTTAGTGGGGATTATGTTGAGCTATTTTGGCTTGCATATTTTTAGTTAGTTTGGTCTATCTTGAATGGAGGAGAAAGTGGCAGAGAGCAAGGTGATAGAAATGAATAAAATAAAGGAGGAGGACTAGGAGGCATACATACGAGTAGTATCCAACAAAAAGAGAAAAATAAAAGGAATTTGAACTAAGGAAGAAATAGGACATTCAACTTTTTTAGTAAAATAAACAACTATTACAGGTTGGTAATGCCTTTTAAATTCCTAAGTGATATGTTTGATGGATTTATGAAAATAATTGATTTGGGTCAATGGGTTTCATTTATTTTGAAATAAGTTAAAAAAATAATAGGGGTTGTATGTAGGGCCCTATGGATAACTCAACCATCCACATAACCCTACATCCAACCCCATAAGCCAAAAGGAAAAGGAAAAGGTGTAGGGTTGTAGGTGTTCACCATGTTTATATACACCTTTGTGAAAGCTCTATCTTTAACCCTTTATCAAATAGAAAATCTTGGTTAATTAATTTATTGTTTATTACATTTGAAATCATATGGATAGGGTCTTAAGATTCAGGTTTGGTTGTCAAACTAGTCTAGAACCTAAGTTATAGTGCTCAATTTAAATAAAATCCTATAGGGATTGTATGGAGTTCGACTGTGTATATATTTAGTTGGTATTTATGGGTGAAATACATTTTTTATGTTTTTAACATTTGACTATATATATAAAAAAATATATACAGACTTATATATGTATATATTCAAGTTAAATGCCATTAACACACACACACACACACACACACACACACACACACACACACACACACACACACACACACACACACACACACATATTCAAATTATTCATCCTATCACAATCCAGCTACATGAAATCATCCTTACACAGAAGCATTCTCTGTATATATATATATATATATATATATATATTCAAATTATTCATCCTATCACAATCCAGCTACATGAAATCATCCTTGCACAGAAGCATTCTCTGTATATATATATATATATATATATATATATATATATATATATATATATATATATATATATATATATATATATATATATATATATATATATATATATATATATATATATATATATATATATATACAGAGAATGCTTCTGTGCAAGGATGATTTCATGTAGCTGGATTGTGATAGGATGAATAATTTGAATATGAGAGATCATGCGTGGAACAAAGATCATATGAAGCTACATATATGATGAATAATGTGAATCTGGCATGGACTACTCAGTTTGTTGAACCTGATGGATCAAGTTCTTGCTTCACGATTATGTTATATCATGAAGGTGATAATCCTTAGCTTACAGGTATTAATAATCCTTTCAAAAATTTGGTTTATAGAAGTGGAAACAAATTTCTACTTTAATGGTCTACCTTTTGGCCAAGTTTCAATCCCGATACTGAGAATTTTTGGGATTCAAGTGAAATTTTGGATTATTTATTTGAATTTATAGATTATATGTATAGGAAAAGTGTTGTATAAACTTATCAGAAAGATCATCAAAATCCATTATTTAATTTTTGGGTAACTTTAAAAACAACTCCAAGGCTTGTCCATCCAAGCTCCTGGGAAACAAAAATAAAAGATATATGTCTCTATATGTCACTGGTTGACATGCGATAAAGAACTTGATCAAATGAGCCTTAGGGTCACAAACACACACACACACACACACACACACACACACACACACACACACACACACACACACACACACACACACACACACACACACACACGTGTGTGTGTGTGTGTATACATCAATATTAAAATAGCTTATACAATAAATTTTATGTGGATTGTGATAGAATAGAAACTGAGTAGTCCATGCATGATCTCTCATTTTCAAAAGCACATTCATACAATGTGTTTGTAAAACCAATCTCAAAGAAAAATATTATTGATCTGAAGTAATATTACAATAGATTATACATAGATACGAGATCTAGAGGACTTGATCTCAGACAATACTTAGGACTCAGGACTCTAGGACTCTCTTACTCTTAGACTCCTAATGCTTCTCAATGCTTATGCTTATAACATGAATGATCTCTCATATTTATAGCATTTGAGATGAGGAGATCAAAATTTGACAAAAAGCAATGAGATTAATGGACCAAACAAAAGATGCTAACAAAAGTGGGTTATGGGCCCACCATGCACTGACTAAAGAAAACTCTAGAAAAAGCATTTGCCGACACGCCTGATAGGATACCACCTTTAAAAAGTGGTGAGGTCCAATTTACTTGGATGAGGGATAATGTGCCTACATTCATGATTATGAACAAACCCCATAATTAGTCATCATCACAAAACTTGTATTCTCCTTGAGGAGAATATGGTGAGTCATCTTCATCATGATCAGTATGATCTATGTAGAGGGATGATAGAATCTGCAAGATATGTCCATGTAGAGTTGGTAGAAATAAAGCTTGATGTGAAATAGTTAACTGCTTCCATAGTACAGCTAATGGAACAACTGGTTTCCTTGGAGCTCGATGATTAATTTGATGATTTTGAACTGAAAAAAGTTCAAATTTAACTCAGAAAGGAATTTGTAAAGCAATGAACACATTCCTTACTTGTTTTGGAGGAATCCTTATTGATGGATCTTCTAAAGCTTTAGTAGGCATAATATAATCTAGAAATTTGAATAAATAATCCAAAATTTCACTTGAATCCCAAAAATTCTTAGTACTGTGATTGAAACTTGGCTAAAAGGTAGACCATTAAAGTAGAAATTCTGTTCCACTTTTATAAACCAAATTTTTGAAAGGATTATTAATACCTATAAGCTAAGGATTATCACCTTCATGATATAACATAATTGTGGAGTAGGAAATTGATCCATCAGGTTCAACAAATTGAGTAGTCCATGCCAAATTCACATTATTCATCATATTTGTAGCTTCATATGATCTTCTACTGAGAGCATTAATTTCATTTCTTAGCTGATTAGCTACTGAAGGAACTGATCACCAAATGTGATCATGGAATTCATCATGAATTTCAGTAGTGACTACCATTATTACCTTTTTAGGTGCTGAATTAAATTCCCTTAAGATAAAATCAGCAATACAATTATGCTTTCTAGCAATGTGCTCAACTATGAAATCAAAATCTGAAAGATATGTCACCCATCTAGTTAATCTGCTGATAGATCCCTTTTTCAAGCTATCTATAGACTGCAAAATACTCATGAAATTCTTCAAGTCAGATCTAACAACAAACTTTTTAGATCTAACAAAAAACATGAATGCTTGAATAGTTTTAATAACCGCTAGAATTTCTTTATGAGTAGAGTGATAGTTTTTCTGTGCTTTCTTAAAACTACTAGAAGCAAATCTACAAGGTTTTTTAGATCCATAAAGCAAAATTTCTTTCAAAATTTCACCCCAATATAATTCTGAGGTGTCTGTCTCAATAATCTTAGTACCACTACTAGGCAAGATTAACGAAGGAAACTTTTCATAATTTTTCTTTATCCTTTGCACTACTTGAGTCATCTCATCAGACCATTTTGGTGGTTGTTTGGACAATCTTTTATTCAACATAATTCTATCCTGAGCAATGCTATAGTAATAACCAGCTACATAATTAACACATCCCAAAAACCTTTGTAACATTTTCTTATCCTTCAAAATATCTGGAAAATTTGTAATATTTTTCAGAACATGTTCTTGGACTACAACTTCTCCTAATTTAATTGTTAATCCTAGAAATTAAATTTCATCTTTAAACACAACCATCTTCTTTGTATATAGAACCATACCATTGTCATACACAATTCTATAAAACTATTCAAGATCATCCATATGTTCTTTAGGAGATTTACTAAATATCAAGATATCATTAATGTATAAAATAATGAAGTTGAAGTATCCAAATAAAATATTATTCATCATTTCCTAAAAAATACTCGAAGCTATCTTAATACCAAAAGGTAGGACATTCCACTCATACTGTCCAAACGGTGTTAGAAATGCAGTTTTATACCTATATGATTCTACAACCTAAATTTGCCAAAATCTTGATTTCAAATCAAACTTACTATATAATTTACTACCACTGATTCTCTGTAGAATTTCATCCTTAGAAGGAATCAAGTGTTAGACTGGCAGCACATATTTATTCAAAGGTATGTAATTGATTACTAACCTTTTCTTACCTCTCACCTGTTCTGATCTCTTATTCACATAAAATGCTTCACATCCCCATGGAATTTGAGAATCATAGATTAAGCCTTTTTATTTCAACTACTTAATCTCCTAGAAACATTCTTCTCTCAGGGATGGTGACATGCCTGAGTGATGAGCTTTAAACCTGGGCTCAATTTGCTTTCCATTCTTGTCAGTAACCATTTTCAATTCTATTTAACATTCATGAAATTTTATATTTTTGAAAGCAAGAGGCTTTTTAGAACAACAATATTTTATAATCTTTGAAATAATAGGTTCAATGCTAGCTTGACAGAGATTTACCTTTTGATGTATCCATCTATTATTAGCTGGTTTCTTTGCCTTTTCCTTTAATGGAATTCTGCATTCATATCGAGATTTCTTATATAGAGAATGCTTCTATGCAAGGATGATTTCATGTGACTGGATTGTGATAAGATAGAAACTATTCAATTTGTCTAATCTAATCATCATATCAAACATCAGAATTTCATGCTGTACCACTTTGAACTTGTAGACAGAATCACCTAAGGCAATAGGAACACAGGAAGACAATTCTGATACTATTGTCTTAGTATTGAAGGTAAGTATGTGAAAATAAATTTGCCACATATCTGAAGGTATAGAATGAAAGTGAGCAAGAGATATATCTACTCCAGTATCTAATAGAACATCCAAATTATATGGCTTGAAGCCATCCCATTTTATGGTTAATTCACAAACTAGATTATTTGTAGTATGCACTGAAACTTGATGTATACTACTATTAGTGATATTTTTAGGATTACTAGATTCTCCCCCTAGAAAAAAAGAGTGAAGTGCATCTGATACCTGAATTAATTTAGCTTCAAATAGGGTTTCCTATTCATCTGCAAGAGCTTCTTCCTTAAGAAGTTGCTGCAGTTATTCTTGAGCTCGAACCAAAAAATTATGAAGCAGGGCAATACGCTTAGTACGCCAAACATTTCTATCAAATGTATTAGGCTAGTAAGTAGCTTCAATCTAAGGAGACTTAGCAGAGAATTTAGCAGAAAGTGTTTATTTTTGTCATTACTGTTGAGAGATATGCAAAGAATACCTTTTTTAGCATTAGCAATCTACTGCTGTAAAAACATTCTTTCTAAAATCATGTAAGTAGGAATTTTGTTATATTTTTATTCAAAAATGAAATCTACTGGGAGAGACTTAAACTATCTAAAAACTATGCAAACATTATATGAATTTGAAAGCCAATTTATGAATCATAGTCAGAAGATTCAATTTCTAAAATTGATTCATGATCATTCATATTAATCTAATTTCTATCAGATTTTGAATCAGATTCTTCCCATAAGATAACTGAATTATATTGAATATCATCAACATATGATAACAAAATATACTCATCTTCATTCAAACTATAGCTTTACAAGAAATTGACCTTTTTTGAATTCTTATCTCTGTTAGGGCACTTATTTGCATAATGATCTCCTTTACAAAGAAAACATTTAACAGGGGCTTTCTGGAAGCCATGTTTCCTTTTTCTAAAAATCCTTTTTGGCATAAAATTCTTTGTTCTATGCTTATATCTGGATTTCCATGTGTCTCTAGAGAATACCTTATCACTAGAAAATTTACAAGACTGAAACTGAGAATACTTATTCTTTTTGTGATGCTGATATTTCTTATATTGATGCACATCAGTACAACCAAAATGATCATCTAAAGAATTACAAAATTTTACACCAATCTGCTTATGAAATTTCATTGTTTCCTTATGAGCTTTTCTTTCCATACATAATTTCTCATTTACTGCCTTAATATTTTGATCAATCCTTCCAAAGGACAATACAGACAATTCTTCACCCATGGCAGCCTTATACTTAGCAAACAAATATTCTACATATCTAATCTTATAAGTAGGATTAAATATTTCACCAGAGCTATAGAACAGGTTTTCCATGTAACACATATATTCATCTATGTGAGTCATATCACATAATTGTGCTCTAAGAAATTTAGGTTTGTTGGCTTCCTTTTCATTATCTATGACACCAACAAATTCTGAATATAGAGCATTGCAGAGAGTAGAGATTGGTTAAGTATGATGAGTAATACCATCTTGAAATTGCTGACCACATGTGTCCCACCTTTCTTTAATATTACCTATGAAACCATTGGCTATTTGCTGGGTAACATTACAGGGATCCTTTTTCAAACCAAAAATTTTAACACTAGACCATGACAACATAGCATGAATCATTTCTTTTCTCTTGGCAAGAGGTTCACAATTAAATTTCCAAAAGAATGGCTGAAGATTCAGAGTTCTGATTTGTGAATCTAAAGGAGGTCTAGATGATGATGATTCACCTTGGTCAAAGTAACCTTATTTTTCATCTTCTTCAATTTTTGCCATGCCTATTCAGAAAATCTTATCAGCAACATTATCTTATCCTTATTTTTCTTTTGCTTTTGCTTTTTTAACTTTTTCTTTCTAAAGTTTTTCTACATTGTGCCAATTCTGTGGATCATACATAGAATCTACCATGGAATACAATTCCATTTGTGACTCAAAAGATTTATCTTTTACTTTATCAAGTATTTCTAGAATCATACGCATAGTACTATTTTGATTTAATATCTCTCTGATCATACTATCAGTAGTAGAACAAATATCTTAACGATTTTCTTCTATTTTTTGTTCTACAGTGGAAATACTAATATTGCGCTTTTGTTGTCCTTGAACTATATTATTTCCTTGTTCAACCAAAGTGTCTAAATTTGTATTAATAGTTGACTACTGATTTTTAATGATACTGGCCTCAACATCAATATTTTGAATCACTTGATTATGTTGAGTAGCAGTACTACCATCTAGGACTCTAATGGCTTTAGCAAGTTCACCTTTTTGATAGAGTTCAAAACTCTTCATCATTGTAGTAATCTCATCAAGGCTAGACTGGATACTTGTAATTTTAGTGTTCAGACACTTAATAGAAACATTATTCCAATTCATTAACTTCACTTCATTGGACTGGTCAAGAATTTTATCAGTTGTCCTCAAATAATACATTTGAGTTCTACTTTTGCCATTTGGATAATATTGATTAAAATATGAGGTTTTAGGAAATCCTTTCTCAGAATAGGATTCATCTCCTAGAGGGGTTTTCCACACATGACCTTCATTTTCTTTGGTAGAAGTACCTTCCATATGGATTTTATTATCTTGAGCAAGCAATCTCTGATTTGTCTCAAATAGCTTTTGGATCTCAAGATCTCTTTTAACCATATTGACAATAGACTGACTGGGTTGACTAACAATCTTCTTACAGTCAAGACATTAGTAGGAATCGATCTAGGGATCATGAACCTTTTGATTATGAGAACATATAAGAGTTTCTATGGAGTTTTGAGAATTAAATCTGATAATGGACTTAGCAGGAAGATCTTTAATGGATGTAGCAAAGGATAAAGACTGATGAGGTTGTTGAACAAAATCAGTGTCAATAATCCATTTGCAAGGAAAATTTAATTTAGACCAGGTAATTGACTCAGCTGGAATAATTTGGCTATTTTCAGTGGCTTGACACACCATGCTTTTGCCTTGTGTAGGAGTATGCTTGACAACAGGATGTAGGGTATTGGTTAACCAATACATGACTTTGTATTGAATATCAAGGGGACAAGAACCTTAAATCATATTAAGACCAAAAGTTTGTAGGAAAAGTTTAAAGACTTTGTTTAGATTTTCTTCTTGGTGAATAGCAACAGGATAATCAGGATAGACAGTCATATATATGGGAGCATTATGAAGACCAGTTTGATTAGCATTTTTCAAACATGAAGAAAATGAGGTATGATGATTATCTAAGAGACAGGCTAGCAGGCTAACATTTAAACCATGATGAAATAAAAGAAAGAATCCAATGGAAATAACACCTATATGTAAGAACTTATATTTAGATTGGGACTTAAGCTGAAGAATAGTTTTATCATCAAAGAGTTGTAAATAATATTTGCTTTGATCATTGTTTTTAACTTGAACATTTTCAGAAATCTTTATGGATGTTTTGGAAATTAGATGAAATGGAGAAAGCTTGTCATAAACTTCATTGGGCATAATATAATCTAGAAATTTGAATAAATAATCCAGAATTTCACTTGAATCCCAAAAATTCTTCGTATCGAGATTGAAACTTGGACAAAAGGTAGACCATTGAAGTAGAAATTCTGTTCCACTTCTATAAACCAAATTTTTGAAAGGATTATTAATACCTATAAGCTGAGGATTATCACTTTCATGATATAACATAATCATGGAGCAGGAACTTGATCCATCAGGTTCAACAAACTGAGTAGTCCATGCCAGATTTGCATTATTAATCATATCTATAGCTTCATATGATCTTCTACTGAGAGCATTAATTTTATTTCTTAGCTAATTAGCTACTGAAGGAAATGATCACCAAATGTGATCATGGAATTCATCATGAATTTTAGTAGTGACTACCATTATTACCTTTTTAGGTACTGAATTGAATTTCCTTGAGATAAAATCAGCCAGACAATTATGCTTTCCAACAATGTGCTCAACTGTGAAATCAAAATTTGAAAGATATGTCACCCATCTGGTTAATCTGATGATAGATCTCTTTTTCAAGTTATTTGTAGAATGAAAAATACTCATGAAATTCTTCAAGTCAGATCGAACAACAAAATTTTCAGATCTAACAAAAAACATGAATGCTTGAATAACTTTAATAACCGTTAGAATTTCTTTATGAGTATAGTGATAGTTTTTCTATGCTTGCTTAAAACTACCAGAAGCAAATCTAAAGGGTTTTTTAGATCCATCCAAAAACTTTTCTTTCAAAATTACACCACAATATAATTTTGAGGCATCTGTCTCAATAATCTTAGTACCATTACCAGGCAAGATTAATGGAGGTAACTTTTCACAATTTTTCTTTATCCTCTGCACTGTTGAGTCATCTCATCAAACCATTCTGGTGGCTGTTTGGATAATATCTTATTAAACATTATTCTATCCTAAGTAATGTTATAGTAATAACCAACTACATAATTAACACATCCCAAAAACCTTTGTAACATTTTCTTATCCTTCAAAATATCTGGAAAATTTGTAATATTTTTCAGAACATGTTCTTGGACTGCAACTTCTATTGATTTAATTGTTACTCCCAGAAATTTAATTTCATATTTAAACACAACCATCTTCTTTTCAGATAGAACCAGACCATTGTCATACACAATTCTGTAAAATTGTTTAAGATGATCCAGATGTTCTTTAGGAGATTTACTGAATATCAAGATATCATCAATGTATACAATAATGAAGTTGAAGTATCCAAAGAAAATATTATTCATCATTTCTTGAAAAATACTCAGAGTTGTCTTAAGACTAAAAGGTAGGACATTCCACTCATACTATCCAAATGGTGTTAGTAATGCATTTTTATACCTATCTGATTCTACAACCTGAATTTGCCAAAATCTTGATTTCAAATCAAACTTACTATATACTTTACTACCATTGATTCTCTATAGAATTTCATCTTTAGAAGGAATCAGGTGTTGGACTGGTAGCACATATTTATTCAAAGGTATGTAATTGATTACTAACATTTTCTTACTTCTCACCTGTTCTGATCTCTTATTCACATAAAATGCTTCACATCCCCATGGACTTTGAGAATCACAGATTAAGCCTTATTATTTCAGCTGCTTAATCTCCTGGAAACATTATTCTCTCAGGGATGGTGACATGCTTGAGTGATGAGCTTTAAACCTGAGCTCAATTTGCTTTCCATTCTTGTTAGTAACCATTTTCAATTCTATTCAACATTCATTAACTTTTCTATTTCTGAAAGCAAAAGGATTTTTAGAACCACAATCTTTTATAATCTTTGAAATAATAGGTTCAATGTTGGCTTGACAGAGATTTACCTTTTGATGTATCCATCTATTACCAATTGGTTTCTTTGCCATTTCTTTTAATGGAATTATGCATTCATACCGAGATTTCTTGTATAGAGAATGCTTCTGTACAAGGATGATTTCATGTAGCTGGATTGTGATAGGATAGAAACTGAGTAGTCCATGCATGATCTTTCATATTCAAAAGCACATTCATACAATGTGTTTGTAAAACCAAGCTCAAAGAAAAATATTATTGATCTGAAGCAATATTACAATAGCTTATACACATATATGAGATCTAGAGGACTTGATCTCATACAATACTTAGGACTCAGTACTATAGGACTCTCTTACTCTTAGACTCCTACATGAGTAGTCCATGCATGATATCTCATATTCAAAAGCACATTCATACAATGTGTTTGTAAAACCAAGCTCAAAGCAAAATATTATTGATCTGAAGAAATATTACAATAGCTTATTGATGATTTCTTGTATAGAGAATGCTTCTGTGCAAGGATGATTTCATGTGGCTGGATTGTGATAGGATGATAATGTGCTTTTGAAGACTTATATATGTATATATTTAGGTTAAATTTCATTAACGTACGCGTGCGTGCATGCGTGCGTGCGTGCGTGTGTGTGTGTGTGTGTGTGTGTGTGTGTGTGTGTGTGTGTGTGTGTGTGTGTGTGTGTGTGTGTGTGTGTGTGTGTGTGTGTGTGTGTGAATTGGAAGATCAAGATTTTCAATTAAATACTGTTAGTAATGATTTAATATGGTTTTTATGAATTTGTTTATGGAGTATATTCTCAATGATATATATATATATATATATATATATATATATATATATATATATATATATATATATATATATATATATATATATATATCATTGAGAATATACTCCATAAAAAAATTCATAAAAACCATATTAAATAATTACTAAATACACACACACACACACACACACACACACACACACATATACATATACATATATACACATACATACATACATATACATATACATATAAAAACACACATATGTATACACACACACACACACACACACACACACACACACACACACTTGCATATATAGATATAAATGTTAATTGGAAGATCAAGATTTTAAATTAAATACTGTTAGTAATGATTTAATATGTTTTTTATGAATTTGTTTATGGATTATATACTCATTGACATATACAAAAGTTATATCTTGTCTTATTTAATAAATGTGGAAAGTATCTAGTGCGTAATGCATTGGTTGAATTATGTTTATCAATTGAGATTTATATTCAGGGACTGAGTATGCTTTAAGGTTGAGTTATACATATAACATTTTGATGTATATTTACTTTCATGAGGTATTTTGTGAGTCTGAGATAGAGGAAATCAATTCATAATTAGATGAATTTCTTAGTCTCTGTGCAAATTGATTTAGATAGTACAACAAAAATGGACTAGTTATTGGTTATCAAGTATATTATTTCATGGACTGAGTAAATTTTGGAATTTGAGATATATTAGTCACAAATTTCATAATGTTTAATATAAAATAACTGTGTATATATATATATATATCTTTGATTATATTTATATATAAAAGAATAAAACATTAATATGAGTTGATTTAATTTGAGTAATGTAAATAAATTGATTTGGTCTATAAATGGTTGGATGTGTATGAATGGTGAATGACATGAAATTATGTGTGTTTTTAGTTAAATAAATATAATGGGAATTATCTAGTTTATAAAAGGGCTTTGGAACTATTTTGTTAGCCGGATGTATACTTAGAGTATACAAAATACTCTAAAATATTTGATAGTGGATGTCTTCTTGGAATATACCATATACAATAAAGTAGTTTTACTATATTGAAATCATAATTGAAGAGTTCATATCTATATATAATAGAATTGGAAATGATTATATATATATATATATATATATATATATATATATATATATATATATATATATATATATATATATATATATATATATATATATATATATATATATAAAATAGAATTGGAATTGGAAGAGTTCATAGCTATATATAGCTATGTTATGTTTGAAAATATTATTACCGTAACAATGTGAATGTGGGTGCTTGTATATATTTTATTTTTTATATATAAAATCATTAAAACAATATATTTTAGAGTTTTAAATATAAAGCATGTTAATATTTTATTGGATTGGATTTTTTTATATATGAAGAATATGAACAATTAAATAACCTTGTGTTATAATGATTATTTTAGAGATGAAATAACATTATAATTTACTTATGATTTGAGTAACTAACATCTTAGATATGATAATTGTCTAGATGGTATGTTATATTAAGAACTATTTTTGATTCTATTTATTATTTTATAATAAACTAGATGATATTGGATTCAATACATTATATTTGACAAACTAAATATGTGTATTTAATATTTTTTTACTTAGCATATTTTTTATTAGCTAAAGAGAAATATTTTGAATGAATCTACTAGTTTTTATATTATTGTATATTTTAATTGAATCTTTCATTGATGACTCTAAATAAGTAATGGATGAATTCTAGTAGCTTAATTAACGCCATCAATGCAAGATGAGGAGTAATTTGATTGAGTGGTGTGTATAAAACTGATTGATCTTAAAGATTTTTAATTATTGAAAGCTTTGAATAATATAATATTTTAATTAAACATTTTCATTTCATATGTTGATATAGTTTTTATATTTTTAAACTATCATGTTAGAATAATTTTTTTTTTAATGATACACATTATGTATTAGATATCTATGACACATGGGTTCTAGTTTATCACTCTAGATTCCCACACCATCATTATCTCTCTATACATGAAGGGATGATCATCCCCTTGTTGGGAGATAGTGTGGGAGATATATGGTCCATGGTTGGTATGGAAAAGCATTCAGATGATGCTCTTCCTCCCAACTAGAGTACTACACTAGAGACTACATTTGAGATTATAGATTGATACTAGAGTCATGGAGACTCATGCTCCATGAAGATTTGTATCATGTTTAATTATTTGAAATATTATTTTATTGATAAAAACTAAAATATTTATTCATTGTATTTTTATAGCATTAGTTGTAATATTATATCAATTATGGCTTGATTTATACTATTTTATTAATAATTTAGATGCAGTATTTATTATTTATTCAGCATTGTTTATGATTTTTATATCTGTTCATTATGATCCTTAGATAAGTGGAGCAGCTATAAAACTTTTGGTTAACTAAATGAATGAAGTTAGTTAAAGATCACTAATTAGATTTCTCATGATAAAATTTGTATGACAAATATGTGTAATTAATTTTAAAAAAATACTATATTTTGGTAAAACTCAATGGGGTTATTACATTTATTTATCATATATTTGATAAATAATAAATTATTTTTCATACACACATGCATGTCATGAGGTATATGATTGTGGTGCATGATATACATATCTACATAGATTCTTATATGTTGGATACTCTTTTTCCTAGTGGCCATGTCTACACTAGGGGCATCTTATTATAATGTTATAATATAACATGTTATATATATCTATAACCTCAAATCACAAGTTGATATACATATTTTACAAGTGTATTGATAAATAATCATATATTATATTTTTATACATGGATATGATACTTTGCTATGATACAAAAAAGATAAATATGGATAGTGTAGATTAGTTTTCACTTGTTCTATGTTCATTCATTTCTATTTATTTTTTTCCATGATAAACTAAATATTTCTTGATTATTATGTGTGCCCCTTATCCCTTATATGAAAATATTTATTGATCATATCTATGAGATTTTTTATTGGTATGGGTGAAATTTGAACATGTCTATTGTTTGTGGCCCTTGGCCCTATGTGTTGTGTGACATTTGAACATGTCCATTGTTTGTGACATTCTTAATGTCCTTTACATGCAAGCCTTGGCCTTGTTTATTTCAAAATTTTCATGTCCATTGTATAGATACATTGGCCTTATTGTATAATATTACGTAACATTGTGTGTTGTCTTTTGTGCTTGATGATACCGATTATTGGTACCATGATACATAATAGGCACTTTTACTATGTAGTCTAAATTTAGAGATGGTTACTTTACTACATGTCCCACCACTATATATATTTAGATTTGGAAATTATATTATTCACATTAAATATGTTACATACATTATTAAAATAACATCATTATACTATGATAACATACTCTTCATGTGATGAAACAATACTACATGATTATATCTTTATCACATGATATGTACAATCAACATTTATTTTTAAGATGAGTTACTTACAAAATTACGTCTCTCATCTCAAAAGGGGGAAATAAAATGGGATTATATTAGATATCCAAGAATCCATGAATAGAAAAATTAGATCTAGAATAGAGAACATGTTAATAAATTCAAAATACAAGTTTCAAATATTTAAAATAATTCAAAAATAAGATTCTAGGATAAAAGATTCAATTAATTCAAAAATTAAACACATGAAAAATATTGGAATATTGATACAAATTATGAGGGAATTTTACATGCATATGCACTCAATTTTAAAAGACTCAAGTAAAAAATCATAATCTTGAATGCATATGCATGAGAATATGCAAAACAATTACATGCATAGAAATTTCATGTTTCATATATAGTTAAAGTTGAGAACATAGATGCATAGAATTTTATATCGATTGAAATGAACCAAGGGGCATGATACTTGTTAATACATAATTTTAAAATATATGATACTTATTCATGCATATTTTCAAAGTTCAAAGGGATTTATACCAATTTATGCACATTTTCAAAGTTCAACAATTAAAAAATTCAACGACAAATAGTTTTAATTTAAATTAATATATATTGGCAATGTATTCATGATGAGAGCATGGATATTATTCCTTTTATTTTAATAATGCAAATAAATTCTAAATATATCTACATTAGTGTGATTCATTCTATTACATGTAATGTACATTCGAGTTTAGTGACACTCAATGTCCTTAGTACTTCAAGTGAACAAATTGTGTGTTTCTATATTTTATTATGAGTGATGTATGTTATATTATAGGGCAGCCAATGTCCTTGGCATCAATTCTAGTGAATCTATAATGATTTCAAATTCTTTGGATTGGTACCTTGGGTTATTTTCCATATTCATGAGAGTTGGAGTAGGCATTATTCTAGCTCAAGGGCCTAATTAATTATTCAAATTTAGGAGTTGATCACTCTCAATTAATCATTGATTCAACATGAAGAACCATATCTTGAAGTGCTTCGATAAGGGGGAATATTTATCCAATACTTCATTATATTTTATAAGTTATATGTAAGTATGGTGTCATCTCCTTACAAGTTTACTCCCTTTCTCTATTTTTCATTTTTCAAATTTTAAAGTTAAGTTTTTTTCAAATTTAAAAATATAGATGAATGATTACTTCATGTGTTCTTATAGGGTTAACTAAATAGAGTTCCTTACAAAAATAGAGTATTGTATCAAAGACAAAGTGTATTGTACACACTCATGTTGAAGTATCTCTTTTACTCTAAAAATTTAATTACTAGAGTAAAGGGAGGAAAATGACATATAAATCTAGTCACAATTAATTGAAAATATTAGTTATTGACTACCCAAAACCACTTGACTTATGCCAAAATACATGAATTTTACTCATCATTCCTCTAAGATGATTATCTATATGAATTATTGACCCTTTATTTTCCTTCATTACTATAAATAATTTTTTAAGTTAATACATAAAATTATGTTACATCATTCTTAGATCACTTCTAACTCAGATCAATTATCCTTGATCTTTTGGGATAGGTCCACACTAGGTGAAAATGTAAACTCTCATGGAACTATCCACCTATAGTGGCCTCATCCCCAATCCAAATAACAACTAGTTTCAAAATTAAATTATTCTTTTGGGTTTTCCCATATAGTTCATAAGGTCTAAAGGAAATAATCAAAAGGGTTTTATATAAATACACATCAAAGGTTAAACTAGACTAATAGCTTAGATCTATTTATTGATCACTTACACACTATTAAAAATTGAGAAAATGTTCCCTATCCCTCTCAAATAAAAAATAATTTATAAGGAGTAACCATGATAAAATTCTAAATCATTTAAAATCAATTCAAGAGTTGTCATTATCAAGTATTGAAAGTTTTATCTCTAGTTACATACATGTATTTGAGGATCACAAATTCACAATCAATATAGGTAAAAGAATTATATGTGGATTAATTCCCTATTCAAAGTATCTAGTTACATAGGCAATGTCCAATAATCAAGGGGTGATTGGGGCCATCTTAGTACATCACACGCCCCTCTATTTTTGCAAGTTTTAGCTGTCACAAAAACTTAGGGTTTATAAAGGAAATAAGAGGAAAATGAAAGCTTCTACACAACACAATATGAATGAATCTAATTATCTCAACCCATGTAAAAAGTGGAATATGTATAATTTTATCACAATTAATGTGGACAAGTCCATAGTCAAACAATGTGGTGAAGCTACATTTTTTTCTAGGAAGTGTAGCCTTGTCCAAGAATATTGTCAAATATTATTTCTAATCTTATAGTATCATAATTATATCTTTGTCAAATATCAATCATAATCAACTGAGATAAGTATGTAGTCAAAATATAAACATCCTGCGTTATTATCTAGGGAGTGCATACCTGTCCAAAAATAGTTTTAGATTATGCCTCTTATCATACATTGTCATAACCTTTATTTTTTGATTCACATTGTCAGATATTAGAAACATTAAAAACAATCTAGATTTAAGATAAGTACATTTCTTCTTAATGTTATCTAAAAATATCAAATTTTCATATTTAGTAACTTAAAAATCAAAATTTTTAATAATTATATATCTTTAGCATTCTAATCTCTTTCAATTTTTATGAATTTTAGGTCAATATATTATTTTTTTTTAAAAAAATAGGGTAAAATAGAAAGATGGTAAAGAGGTTATTATTGCCTAACATAGTATAAAATAAATATGTTGTGTAATGTAATAAATAAATTAGGTTGTAAATTGGTATAATTATAGGTAATTAGACATGCAATGTCTATTTAGACAAGGGTAGAATGCCTTACTAGAATTGACATATAATTAAGGTAATAATTTAGGGATATGGTATTTAGTTTAGTGACTATGGTAGAGACAAACATCTAATAAAGTAAATATAATTATGAACTAAATGATTTAAAATAAAAATGTTATACCATTATCAAATGGAACATACAACATTCATAATCCAACCATGGAAAAAATAAAGAGTGTATGTTTAGGGGTACTGACCTCATGGCAGCGTGTTGGCGTATTGATATCCCCTTCTATTTTAGCACTTTTTTTAGAGAAAGTTGTAGGTAAAGTCAAGATATATAGAATAAATCCTAAGTAGACCAAATTTTCAAACTTTAAATACTTTTTTATATCTCTTCCATAATTATAATCATTTAAGCTCCAAGCCTTTACTATAGATTTTTATCCTTCAGTGAACTACTTTACCCTATTCATAGTTATCTACCCTATGAAGTTTTTAACTGTGAACATAAAAGTTAGTATTGTTATTATATAGATGACCAATGGATAACCTATAAATAGGGATTTAGATTTGTATGGAAAGTATTATTTTTAGAAAATGTATTTGGATCAATAAGGAAATCTAGAATAACATGAAACATCATTGACCTAGTTGATAATGTTGACCAATACATGGTGCAATCAAAAATGCATTGACTAGGCTAATGATGTCAAAGAAAATTGATAAAATTTATAATAGAGTGATTGGAAGGTATTAAGAGGTAAATGCATGATTAGTTTGATATGAAAAGGGTATGAAGGTGTTAGATTCAAAACCAAACTAATTAAATCCCAAATATGGGATATTAATAAACCAACAAGCCATGTACAAAAGAAATGTCAGTAAAGAAAATTTAATGTGTGTATACCCTCTATTATTTTGATTTGCATATTTATAATTTTATAAAAATATATATGCCAAGATAATGGGAGAAATATTTTATAGATTTGAAGGTGACAAAGAGATGATAGATGAAGAGGTATTAATTTTATTCCATTTGTTCACATTTTAACATTTTATTCAATAAAATTATAATTTTTAAGAAATTAAAATTTCTATTTTTAACATATCATAATATATTATTTTTTAAATCATAAAAAGAGGGTTGTGGGGTCCCTCATGCCTTTCATTAATTGAAATAAGTTCTTACAATAAGCACCAATTTTCCAAGCATGAAATACCAAAGTTACTAGAGTTACCTCAAAGACATCCAAATAAATAAATAAATTTGAGCTTCAAAAAACCCTAAAATTAGAAAATAAAAAAAACCTCATTCAAAGGTAATATACCTTCAATTTCCACAAGGAAATTGACTCAAAATTTATTAAAAAGCACCCAGAGGAGAAACTTTCTTCTATAGATAAAGTGCAACCACTTATATATCCATAAAATTAAACTAGATTTAGTAGAAAAACCTTATATATTCCATAATAAATTCTAAAATATCCAACAAAATCTAAAGATAAAAACAATCAAGCAATACAAAATTCTTCAAAAAATAACTGAAAATCCAAACTTGAATCCAGATAATCACTACAAGAGCTTACTTTCATAACCAAAGGTCAATAACTTATGCAATCAAAGTTGAGGAACTTCTGTAACCATTACTCCAAATCTTCCACAACACTGCTTAAAAGGGTATGTGGCTAGCGACATCAAGAACCAAACCTCTTTTTATGAGACCTTAACAATATATTATACCTAAAGCCTTCTGTTTGGAAGAATATTTCATATTTTTTTACCAAATTCCATTTATTTGCACAGATAAGGAAAAATAATTAAAATTCAAAAGAAGAACTGGTGTATCATCATGAAGAATCCTAATAGTTGGTCCACTATCTATAAGCGAGGAAAATTTTTATAACATTAATATTAGGAGCGAAACCAAGAATACCATAAGATAGAGTCTAGGAAGAACTTTGATCCACCACCATCAAAGAGACATGATTTGAAGAAGAAAAATATGACTTATTTAAAACATCCTCAGAACTTTTCAAAACTTTAGACATAAAATATATTTCATTTTGAGCCTCAAAATTAACACAAACATACCAATGAAAAAAATTAGCTTCTTTCTACCATGTTGGCTTCTTAAACTTATTTGTATAAGTGGAAACCATTTTTTGACGAGAGTTTGTAACATGATCCATTGGAAAATAAGATCTATATCTAAATATAATCCTCTCAAAATCTACTTATTGTACCAAAATATGATCCTCAATCTTCAACACTATCTCTTTTGGTAGCCTTTTGGACAAATCCATTTCACCACAAATACATACAAAGGTAGACTGGATGCAAAACAAAACAAAATTTATATTTATAACACATTCAATTTTCATAGTTTGTCATTTTCCATATTTATTTTTTAAAAATGATGAAAAAAGGTTAATCGTACAAAACAATACTTCTCTCTGTCTCTTCAGATCTCTCTCAATATGCACATATGTGTGTGTGGGGAGTGGCAAGGGGAGAGAAGAGAGTAAGGAGTGGATGATTATTGGAGCGGAACATGAAAAACATAATATTAGGTGTTAATTGAGGTATGGAGGGACATGATGTTATTTATGGGCTTAATAGGTGAAAGAAGGGAACTCACAATGTGCTTGCATGTACGAAACATGGTCAATGGATATTTTTTTTCCTAAATGCCAAATGTGATATGATTTGTTTTTTATTTATAGAAAATGAGAAATTCTATAATATTTAATTATAATTAAAATTATTTTGTAACATTTCTCACTATTTTACAATAATATAACATATTTTTTTGTGTTTATATTGAAAATATGAGATCCTTTTAAAATTCTATGCCATACCAAAACCCTTCAATTATGATATCCCTTTTGGTCTTTTCCTACTACCCCATAGAAGAAGAAGAGGATGACAATGATGATGAAGAGGAAGAAGGGGAAGAAGAGGAGGAAGAAGGGGAGAAGAAGAAGAAGAAGAAGATTAGGAAGAAGAAGAGGACGATGATGAGGAAGAAGAGGAAGAGGAAGAGGAAGAGGAAGAGGAGGATGAAGAAGAGGAAGAGGGAGAAAAAGAAGAAGAGGAGGAGGAAGAAGAGGAAGTGGAAGAAGAAGAAGAAAAGGAGAAAGAGAAGAGGAGGAAGAGGAGAAGGAGAAGGAGGAAGAGGAAGAGAAAGAGGAAGAGGAGTGAACCAGTTATATATTAAGATACAATTATAAATATAAATTAAAACTCTATTTAGAAAGAGAGTTCAAGAATGAATAATGAAAACACCATGCTATTATCTCCCTAAAACCTAGGGGCAAAGACATGAGAAATCTTAAAACTAAATTTGATGATCATATAATTGTATTTATATTTTTCACTATTCAACCACGTTTTTTTTTTTTAACATCAAAAATTTTAAAACATAAAAAATGACTATCAAATTTAGTCCCTACTACAATCTCCCCTTTCACCTATAATAATAACTGCCATTATTTATGATGGCCTTCGACGACTTACAAATGATACACCGGTACTTCCTTTAACACGGGTGTCCTTAACAAGCCACGCATCCACGCGGTTAAGCTGCTCTACGTAAATAATAAAAATCAACGCTATTTCTGCAGAGCTATTCTGTTGATTTTGAGCTTGTGGATCGATGTTTTAAGGTCACATTTACAAACGCATTAAATTTGAAGTACGCTGTTTTTTTAAAATGTTTTCGACAGTTTTGAATGAAATGCGCTCTCCATTTCGGTGAATTTAAGATGGATTTTTATTTTTATTTATTTATTTATTTATTTTTTTGGTTTGTGGAATACGGGTAAGTTCTGGATCTACTGAATTTTCATTGGAAGCAAAATATTTCGCAACATTTTTCTTTTGTATGTTTAGTATCGTTTTTATTACAGGTCGAAGAAGTTGGGGTGGTGAAAAAAAAAATTATGGTTTTCTTGGGGGTTCAGATTCAAGAAGATGTGGAGCTGGAGACAAATATCATGCATTATTCTTGCATGATAAAGAAGCAATGGACTCGTTAAAGTCTAGTTATTTGGCAACATTTTTATTCCATACCAAGTAATCAATAGAGCTGGTGAAATGAAGTTATTGAATTGTTCTGTTTGATGAATGAAAATATGATCGTCGTTCATAGCTACACTTCACTGACCAAATAAATTATATTTATATTAGTAAAGAAGTCACCTTTCTTTTATTATGTTGATAGGTGTTTTTATAATAACATTTTCAAGTGGAGGATAGATAATAAAATGAGGAGAGATAATAAAACTAGTATTTTTATTTTTAATAATTGATATAACAAAACAATAAAAAAATAAAAAAAATTGATAGATTATAATATGTATGGAGCCAACATAGTAATTAATTTAAACAATAAAAATAATAATTTATAAATATACATGTTAAGTTTAGAAAAAAAAACAAAAAACAAAAACAAAGTTAAACTAATTAGGGCACATAAGAGCGAATAGCTAAAAAGTAGAGAATAAGGTCACGATTGTGCAGCAGAAATGGCATATTTGGATACTTACAGCCTTCCCAAAATTAATGTATGCAATGGCTCTTTTTCATCTTTGAAATTTGACAGGAGAATGAAAATAGTTTTACGAGAAAATGAGAAAAATGCAGAAAGCGTGGTTCTACAAGAGTATGCCTCTCTAGATGTTCTGCAATTTTGGGATTTACCATTGCCAAAGGTAGGGCCTGCCATATATTAGTTAAAAAACGTTATGCAGATAAAATGACAACATTTGGAAAATTCCTTTGATAAGAGTTTGGGAAAGTGGGGATGATCATCAATGGCCCCCATTATTACTGGTACCCACACAATATCATACACACTCTCGTTTCAGGGATTCAAAAGAAACATTCGCACCACATAAATGGAATATATGGGCTTGGCTCGGATGTCAGTTGGTGGACTATCATTATACAGTAATATTTAGGTAATATCAAATTCAAAAATTAATTAATTAATTTTTTTTTAATTTTTTTTAAAAATTAATATATAGACGTTTCTCAATTTTAAAAAATATTATAAAATCATTTATAAGATATAAACATAATAAGTAATTTGTGATCGATATCTTGGTGAAGAATTTTTAATTCGTCTCCAAAACCAGAGTTTGGACCATTTGCATGTATCAAAAAAAATTACCTAATTCCCAACATTTGAGCATAATGAAGACAAGGTTTAACCTTATACTTATTTCAGTCTTAAAATATGGACTACTTTCTTTTTGGTGGATTGAAGAGCTTTTAAAAAGAGAAAGACACTGTTTATTATGTTGGAGGTGTTTTATATAAGAAAATATGTAAAGATTCGTTTCACATACCTTCTGTAAATTTTAAGTTTTTTCTATTCGTCGTTTGTTGACATGTGTAGGAGAAGGCAATACCCAATTTTTGTTTTTCCTATTTTTGTTTGTGATACGTGTCGCTCTGCTGCTTACACCAGGCATTGGAATAATTTTTCTATGATATTAGTAATAACCAAGCGCCATTAAATGTTATTTGTAACCAAAACGGGTCTGATTCAACAGAGTTCAACGTTAAGAATGATGCTTGGAATCATCATAATCAGAAGTCTCAGGAGAGCCAACACTCAAGGAACAAGCGTATCATTGACACGGCTTTGAAGCATAATCAAGACAAGGTTTAACCTTACATGCCTGTTTTAGTCTTATATGGACTGCTTTCTTTTTTGAAGAGATTTTAAAAAGGGAAAGTTGTCGTTTATTTTTAACATATGACACACAATTCGGCCTATTTTCTCACATTCCAGATAAAATGAAGATAGCGAAAGCAAGCAAAAGCAATCCTAAAATTACTAACATGTGTGTCAAATAACTCATATATCCTTGCTATAAAGAAGATAATGATATTAAATTCTACAGAATAGTTGAAGTCAAGAATTCAGTCGTTTGCGCATGAACTTGCAAAAATTGTGTAAGCAATGATTATATAATATTAATAAATTGATGTACAGATACAATTGTGTAAGTAATGATAGATCGATGTGGAGATATTTAGATTTTTAAGTAGTATTAAATATTGGAGCTGGCAGGTTGCAGACTAACAACTTATTTTGAAAGCATTAACTAACCACCTTAAAGTGGATTTTTGTTCCAAATCATTGTTCATTGGCCACCACATAAATAGATGACTTTACAGGATAAGAGGGTTCCTAATTCCAGCTAGAGCTGTTGAGCCTTCAATATTTAAAACCTGTTATTTCTTATATTTTATTATAAAATTAAAAAAAAAATCATTTATAAATATTAGATTAAAATAAAATAAAATCTAGATTCATACATACATATTCAAGTCTTTGTAATCTTTTCCGTGATAGTTTGTTTAAGCTTCTTCCTACAATTTGGAATGATGAAAAATATTATATAATAATAATAAATTGAGGTTATAAAATTCATTATATTGACAGCGCCTCTTTTTATAAATCTTATTATACATATAATTTTTCTACCAAATTTTTAAATAAAATATAATTTTTCTACCAAAAAATTGTAATAAATATTTCTTTTATTTGTAATGTTCTTTAAAAGTATAAAACAATATTTTCCATTTTCCAAACATTTTTCATTTTTCAAAATATGAAATGATAATCATAAACATACAATTCAAAAATATAAAAACAAATAAAATATATGTATTTATAACAAGTATAAAAGCTAGTATACATATCTTAGATGAATTTATATAAAAGATGTTAGTTTAAGCTGTTAATAGCTATTGAATATTTTCGAGGTAGTTGGTAATATATGGTATAAATATGGTATTACATAGAGATTTGGGCTTCGATTATGTCCCACACCGATTCAAACTTTGGTAAAAAACCATCATCTATAAAAAAAAAAAAAAATCTATGTAAAAGATGTCAAGAGATATCATTCTTAAGACACCTTTTCTACTTATGTCATATATTCAATATAGATGCATCTAGAATAATATCTCTTGACATCTTTTACATCGATTTATCTAAGATATGTATGTTAGTTATATGTGTGTATGTACATGTGTGTGTGTACACACACATACATGTAAATACATACATATAACTAGCAGTCAAGAGATATTATTCTAAAGGCATCTATATTGAATTTATGACATAAGTAGAAAAGGTGTCTTAAGAATGATATCTCTTGACATCTTTTACAAAATACACACACACACACACACACACACACACGAAACTATATTATTTGATATATTATTTTATAGTTTATTATATATAATATATTATATATTATAATAGTGGCATATTATAAAATTTTATACATTAATATGCCTTGGTTCTTTGGTTTCATCTTTAGAAATACCTTGTGATCCTTTACCATCATTACCTAGCACAGATAAAATATTTAATTGATTTCATGCTTTGTATGGCCTTGCCCTTTCTAAATACTTTGCTACTGCTCACATTCACTATGAAATAAAACATCTTCTCCCTAGACAACTCATTACATAATGAAGGAATACACATTCTAATTTTTCACTATCACCTCCACCAAAAATGTCATTATTGTTGTTTGAAATTTCACTTGGAAAAGATGATATAGGGTAAGTGTCAATGGGTTTCAATTGAGGTACACCTACTATTTTACACTCTTTTCATTCTACAAAACCCCATTTACTAATAGCTATATATTCTATAGTTTATTATATAAAAATATTAATTTATTTAATATATTATATATTATAATAATGATATGTTAGAGAGGTTGGTACATGTATTACATGATTATATTTGAGTCTATTTAATGAAATACTTTGTCTTTGTCCTTCATCATCACCTCCTAGTGCACCTTGAAATATTTAATTGATTTTATGTTTTGTATGGCCTTGTACTTTCATAACACTTTGCCATTACTCATACTCATTGTGAAATTAAACATCTCCTCCATAGACAACTCATTACCTTATGAAGGAACACACAACCTCATTTTTTATGTAATATCATCTTTGTTATAAATATCATATTATTATTGTTTGAAACTTCTTTCACAAACCATTATACCAATTAAATATTCATAGGTTTCAAGTGAGTTAAAACTACCAATTTACACTCTTTCACTTTAAAAAAGCTCACTTTACCAATAGAAAATATTACACTATCTCTTTTGATGTAACTTGCACCTTTAGGACAACTACTAATAATAAATATTTTATAAAAGTGAGAGCATAGATATAAATGAATATATTATTACATTGATAGGAAAATTGAAATACAAATAATAAAAATTGGGAAAAATACAAAATTGCACCCCTTCCATGGGTATATTTTGATTTTCTATATAGGTATTTGTATAACTTATAAAAAATTAAGGAGGAAAAATCAAAATAAAATAAATAATTGATGGTATCTTGGGCGTTGGATAATCATTTTTATTACACTGATACTTATTGATCAAACTATGGATAGAATATAATTCATAAGGTGGATCTCATGAGAATATATAGAACTTGTGCATATGTTACTAGATACCACTCTAGGTATTGATGATTGATATGTAAAATGTCTTAGTCTTATCAATAGAAATATATCCACCACCTACAATAGAATGCACTTTTAGATGTCAAAAGAAGAAAGTAACAAAGTAGGTTGGCTTACATAATATTTAGAGTATTAAACTAAGAGATGTTCTCTCTTGAAGGGAAGGAAAAATATATCTTGATAGGATTGAGTATGAAAAAATTAAAATAGTTATCTCTAATATTTAAAAAAAAAATACTTCATTTTTATAGTAAATAAAATTTTGAAAAATAAAATATTTTTATGAAGAAAATATAATTTAGTAAAAGGCATGATGCGGTTTTAACTATCTATTATTTAGAGTGAATGACCTTTGAGATTTGTTTAGAGTTATATAAAAAAATAGTTTTGATTTGTAATGATTGTAAAATTTGGCAAAGTTCTCATTGTTCAAATAAATTAAGGAATGTTTTCCCTCAAATTTATATTTTGTGGAGTATGTGACCTCATAACCACTATTGTTGTCACACATGTGGCCTCCTTGTATGGATGTGTTAGAAAGTATAGTCCATGTTCTATTAATTTAATGTGTGAAAAAGCCTTATAACTTTGATCATAATGATGGTGTCAAATATCAATTAATTAACCACTATAATTGCTTCCATAAATTAAGAGAGTTTAGTGGGTTCTCAGTAGCCACATATGTTTCAATGGTATCTATTAAGTATGGTGCATCCAAATGTTTAGTATTTTTATCTATTATGCCAAGCATATTTTATATGGTTTGTAAATTAGTTTATAGTATGTGAGACCACCTCACACTTTTAATGTAAAAATATGAGTACAAGTTTATCACCATTAAAAAAAAACCTCCCTTAAAAACATGATGTAAAAATATAAATGTTATACTCTATCAAATAGACTTATATAATTTCTGATAGATTTTAGTTGATATATAATAATGATAACTTCTATTAAATGTAGAGACTATAGGTGAGGTCATGAATTTTTTATTCCTATATAAGTGTGCTTGTTTGGGTTAAAAAGGGATATAATTATATATCGAACAAGGGTGTTAGGTGCCATGTCCTTGTGGGTGGTCATGTTAGCATAACATGGATAGATCTCTTGTTACCAGATGTCTGTAGAGGAACCCAATTTCACTTGGCACAACATGTTCCATAAGATTTTATGTATTGGCAATTCAGAGATGATGTAGTTTGTAAAGACACTCAAAAAATAATTATTAGCCTTTGTGAATAATTATATCTAAAATTAATCATCTTTCCACCATTGGAGTGCCCAACATAGGTTTGAAAGTTTGAAGTAAGGGCCACTATGAATGCCACCTCTTTTTCATGGAAAAGAAGCATCACAAATCAAAATTCAACATGATGCAATTATTGTTTGAGGTGGAAAAATTAATTTATGATTCATGAACCTAGACATCATGCAGCCCAGAGGATGGTGATGACCATGATGCATGTAACTATGGGAGAAAAGAGTTTTTGAGTTTATAGGGATCTAAAATAAGGTTATGTCTCCCATGTTTTTGGAGTGTGCCAATAGCTATAAATGTTAGAAATTAAAATTAATGAAAATTATAAAGTGAAAATCATGATAAGGCATAAGCATTATTATTATTTATGTGTTTCAAGCCTCAAGCAATAAATGGATGAATTTCTATGAAGAAAGTGCTTGCACATTTATTTGTTTGAATTTATCCTGTTTAAATTTAAGCTATTAGTCCAAAATGCTTTATAGTGTAGATTCAAACTCTAAAGTAGTGAATTCTATACCAAGCAAGAATTTCCTCCATTGAGCAAGATTAAAATAATAAAACAAGTAATTTGCCCACCTAACATCTCAGTTTATTGAGAGTGTATATTCACATTTAGAAGAAAAAATATGGTACTATTTTTATGAGGGTATAGTAAATAGATGAAATCAAACCATAGATATTGAGAGAGAGTAAAAAATGGCATTCTTCTAACAAGGCACTACAAGAACGAATGGGAAAGCTTTGCCATAAGGCTAAAGTTTTAAAATCTAGTGTTATGAATTAAGGACAAATACATACTCATATGTATTTTATCAAAGTGGGTTATGTATCCTAAAAGTATTTATCTTAAATCATTTGTCACCAATCCATAAATAAAATGGTTGGTTCTCAAATGAGATTGCATGGACTTAAATATTATATGAGATGTAATTGAGTAGATGCATGAATATGTAAGAGATATTTTTCAAGACTAAATCCCTCCATAATGCATAGATTGGGGTTAATTTGGTTCATTGATCACCCTAGAAAATAAGTATTTCTAAAATTTAAGACTCATATATTACCAACCTAATACATTATTATTTGAATTTTATAAAACTAAGATTCTGAAATCATACACACCAAGATAACAAGTGTAAAGTTTAAAAGGGTCTAGATATGAGACTTACCGTTACCATTTTTTCAAGCTCAATTATGTTTGTAATCTTAGGATCTACCTTCTCCAATGGTGAGTTCAATTACTTTGGACACTTCATATACAAACTAACATATATTCATCAAAATTTCATGTAGTTTCCAACTCTTATTCTTGGAACACTAAAAGTTTAATTACAATTTGGAATGTAAATTGATTTGTATTCTTGAAGGTTATTATAGTAGAATTGAACTTCAATAAATAATAGGCCAAGACAATCATCTATTATTATAATTAGTGATAATCCCATATTCTATTTTTTTAAAAAAATGATCTAAAAATGTTCTTAAGAACTGAGGTATAATAAAATAATTTCAGTCCTTGGAACATAACCACAAAAATCACAAATGATTAAGAATACAAAAATGGATACAATATAAAGATAATTTGAGTGTCTAGAACATAACTACAAATATCACAAACTATTTCCAAGCAAGGAGGAAAATTTTAGCTATAAGACCTCTACTATTACCATCCTTGCCTAAGTAAGAAGGAAAATTTTATCCACAAGCTCTCTACTATATTAGGGCCAATAACCAAAGTGAATAACTATTTAAGTTTTTAAACATTGAAGTCCCTGATACATACATGAACAAAATCCTCAAATATGAATATTGAATTGAATCTAAAAATTTAATATTTCATCAAAAATTCCCTATAATTACTAAAGCTAAATGCAATACATAGTAAACATAAGTAGCAATACCTTTTCGAAATTTGACCCTAGTAATAATGAATAATTCTAAATAAAACAAGACAAATGAAAAACAAAATTATATGCCATTAATTGAGATTACGTTAAAATAATCACTGAACTTGTATAATTTCATTCTTGCAAGAAAATAATTTCTATACCTCCATAATGCTCATTCTAAATAGTTTGCAGAAGAGACTATACTCTTTGTTGTGCTTTCCTAAGGGACTAACCAAAAGTAAATGCTTTCCTAAAAAAGAGATTAGTAAAACAAGATGAATCCCATATTCTCATCACTCTCTTCCTTGGGCTCCTCATGTTGGACACAGTTTAAAAGGAAAGAATTATAATTCCAACATTAAAACACATGAAATAGAATCAAGAAAAGGCAAAATAATTTGATAATTTGATGGCCTTAATTAAAAGGAGGTAAAATAAATTTGAGTAAACATGTAATATTTTTATTTTCAAGTGGAGGACCGACAGGTATAACATCACTATGAATTGAAGGAGTTATAGCAACAACTATCACAATACCTCCACCACTTGTCTATTAAGAAGTTGAAATTAAAGCAGACACTAAATAAACTAGGTATATTTTAATGGAATATTTATGGAAATTGGATAATATTTGAAACATTATATTTTAGAGAGAGAATTTGGATTTTTTCAAAAAGTAACCAATCATATAAATAGGATGTACCATTCAGTTTTCAAACTTGCCAAAACTTGAGTGTATAAATTGTAAAAAATAGGTCTTTCCTCAAATTTTAACCAATAATATATATATATATATATATATATATATATATATATATATATATATATATATATATATATATATATATTCCTTCTTGATTTTAAAAAAGAAAGATTCACTCACTATTCTATACTTCTAAAATATTCTATGAAGATTAAATTCCCCTGTGACTAGCTTAACTATACTGTGTACAACATTGAACTAGAAATATCAATTTTACAAATCTCAAATTCATGTTTTTCCTTATAAAATGAATGCCCATTATTTTTTCAGATCGAATATTGACCCACTGTTAGTTTAAATATTACATCCATTTAATTTTCTAGAATAAAATGAAAGAGACCATAAATAAACCACTTTATTGATATAAATAAAACTTGTTAAAATAAACTTAGAATCCTAACCCCAAACTCTAAAGAGTAAGTGTCATAGGATTACCTAATCCAACATTGAGAATAAGGTCCTCAATGTTTCTCTTCTCCAACATCCTAGCAAACAACCCAGGCTAGTAAGACTTAATTTGCACATTTACATCCTTTACTAATGTGGTGTTCTTCTCAGCATATCGATAGAGTTAATAATGATACACTTTATAAAAGTTAAATATCCCTATACACACAAACCAATCTACTATGTAGGAGATTGACTGTCTAGATTGTATTTACTATTGTCACATTTTCTGAATAATATATGGTATTATCAACAATATCTAATATAACAAAAAGTAATAAACACTTATATACTTACTGATTTTTTTATACAGACTGATAGATTAAACAATTATGTTTGATACTTATACGTATTCAAACTATTATTGTACATAACTTTATCTTATGAGTTAGGCTGCACAACAATAACATATAATGTTACATTCTAATTTCTCATTAAATAAATTTACTTGATTATCCATATATTTTATATAGTTAGTAATTTGATTTGATTATTACTAAGTTGTAAGTCATACACTGTTATGAGATAGTTAAATTTTGATTTAGTTTCATGATTTTATTGCTATGAGTTTAGCTATATTGTATATCCTTTACATTGTGATCATGTTGATTTATTAATTCAGTAGTATTTTATGATGTATATGTTAAGATGTTATGAAATAACTAACTTCTTATCATAAGTTTGATGTAAGATAGATTCATTCCTAAGAGCATGAGAAGAGAGAGCATCATCAAAGAGGTTGACGTAGATGAAGGTGTTGAGAGATGATAGAGAAACAGTGAGAATCCATGCACACAACACGTTAAAGACAATTATTATATGCATAGTTGAATGGTTAGTGTTAGTATATTTTTATAGTGTTTGTATCTAAATAATTGTTTATGTATACTAGTTGTATGTTACTTCATATTTATGCCTATGTGAAATTAACCTCGTGTGATCGCGTTGTGGATATTATGCGTAGGTCTAAATGTATAATGCTATAATATGATTGTGCTAGGTTATTAAAATCATAATTGTGAATGTTATGGGAACATAAATCTATGTGAATCACATATCAATAACACAACAATTATGTTTGTATTTGGTTTAATAGACGTTTGGAATACCTAATCAAATTTTTAGTAGAAGATCAAATGCATTGACAAAATTAATGAGCTAATGATTGTTAAATTATTTAAAGTATTTTGAAATATAAAATTAATTGATTTAATTAATATCATCTTGGAATTAGAAAAACAAATATAATTAGGAAATAAAGTAATAATTAAGTTAGAAAATATATATAAAGGGGGAAAAGCTTCATAATTCGAATAAATCAAAGATTCTAGAATTCTAGAAAAATCATTCAATAAAATAAAAGAGAAAACGGCAAGCTTTAAAAGGGGGCGAGACTTAAAGTTTAAGAGGCATGCAAAGGAAAAAGAAAAGAAAAGGGAAAATGATGGCGTAAAAGGAGGAATGGCGAAGGGAAGGATAAGAAATAAGAAGCAAGGTAGTCTTTTAGGGAGCTGCTAACGCTGTGGTCTGTGGGAAAATGAGGAAGAAAAGTTGCAAGGAAACAATGAGGATGGGAGAAGTGCTGATCCTTCTCCTCCACCATATACCCTGGGCATGGCATCAGTTTGTTCGCAATGACTTTAAGGTACTTCTTATACTCATTACCCATTAGTAATTCATTTATGAAATCGGCATTTATGCAAAAGAAGTTGTCTTAGCTTCAGCTACTTAGCACGAGTTTCCTTTCATAGTCAAGGCATTTTGGTTATCAGTACTCTACACCAATGTAAGCATGATCCTACTCAATCTAATGACCTGGCACCTATAGGATTCTAAGTCATAGATTGTTGTGAGGCTATCTATTTTTTGGACATTTTGCCAGAGTTTAACATCTTGGGAAAGAGAACAAAGATTCTCATGATCAATTTGAAGACCAGCCAATTGCTCATCCTTCAAATAGTTAATAGCATACAGTTTAGCTTCTATTAAATCTAGATAGGAAAACAGTGAGGGGGATTTTAAGATATGTTCAGTCAAGAGCTTATTTAGTTAGTAGTATACAACTCTGCAGCTCTTTTAAAAGCAACTATTAAGACTTCAAGAGTGTAGCTGGGTAGATGGGAGCAATCCTATGTTAGCCGTGCTACCATATTCCGATCGGGCACTAGCAGGAGTTCCAAATTAAATATAATTAAATATGAGTTCAGGTGGCTCAATTTATACCATTATTTATACATCAAAAAGGGTATATATATATAGCGATTTATATCTAGATTTGAATGTACATTATACTAGTGATAAGACTAGTGATTTATGGAATAATGACAACAATTATTTTAGAGAAATTTTAATCGGTAAGATTGGCGATTCATATCATTTTGTTGATCTGACTATATAACATCAGCAATTTATATTCACTGCATTGGTCTGTGTAAAGATGGAAATCTATAGGTGTTTATACAGTAAAAGAATATAAAACATATATAATAATGTTAGCTTTGTTTATATAACAATGTTTGGATTATTAATACACAACGAACTGATTTAATCATATCTAAGTTCACTATTTCAAAAAGCCATAATGGTTATTAACATATATATTGTAGGGCTATTCTAGGTTCACTGATTAAAACAGAATATAGGACTCTGGTGTTGTATATATCTAAGTCCTCTATTTTAGATCGGTTATGATTTAATAGTTCATATATTTAATAATATTTGGTGTATATATTTAAGCCAGTCATAATAGTTACTAATATAGTTCACCATGCATAATATGAATTTAAACGATAGGGGGATGAAATACACAGTGAACCGATTTAGTCATTTATAAAATATATCAGCGAACTATATATTGTATATACAATGAATATATATAAAATCTTCAATGTACAACAAAATATGTACAGTGTCATCTGTAATATACAGCAATTTATGTACATATAGTAATTTATTATAGGAATATATTTATGTTTTATATCTGGCGAATGTGTCATCGACATACAATGATATAATGATAGCTTATTGAGATTGAAGTATTGAAATTTAAACTCATTATATCCTAGCAGTTGATTAGAACTTTATCTATAGTTATGACATATGAGTTAATGCTCCATATGGTGATATGCTTTACGATACTCTTTTAACACTTCACCTACCTATATATAATGTCATACTGCGATAGGTTATTGACATTAATCTACAATTGTATAGTCATAGATTTACAACCAGTATTTGGGTACATATATAATGACTCATGTTTATAGTTCCATCAAACATTTATTTGATGAAGTATCAGAGATACAAAGTCCAAGCTATTTGGGGGAGTTCATATAATCCTTGTGGAACAAAACTCCCAAGATGTAATACGTAATTAATTTTGTATTTAAAGCATGTAAAGCATGTATAGTATATAAAATATCATTCTTAATTCCGTAATTATGAGTACTTGTTAGATCCTAGTGGGAGTTTTGTTATAATCTTATTATTAAATGGAGCATAACCGTAACTGAAGCTCTGATATTCTAGGAGTTATTTTAGATGTTACGGAGTTATATTCAAGAAGTCGATGGTGTCAAACTTGAAAAAGTATAAAGCTCCAATTGATAAAACAAAGGTAAAGTTAGGTATGTATGGACATTTGTTCATTATACTCTGTTTCCAATAGTTTCGGATAATTAAATATAATCTAAAGACATAGATGGGGAAAAGAAGGAAATTAAATTGGAATGAATTTGAACATAGCTGAATCATATCTTTTATGTAGAATTAATTAAGTCAAATAAAGTTTTTGGAATTGTATAGAACCTTATAGAATTGATTCCATTTTCATGAAAAAAATTAAATAGTTGTTAGAATTGAAAAATGAAGAATACTTGTAGTATAGAAAAAAAAAAATTGTGTATTTAAAACACATGTAGTATATGTAGCTTATATTTATATATTGAGATGTGTGCTTATGATTATAGATTCTGACTAATGGAATAAGTCATAGAATCCCAAAGGATATGGTACTATATTTTATGTACAAAGCTTCTTAGAAGTATAATAAGTTATATAAATGGAAGATTATACTTTTGTTTATAAGTTATCTCAGCTATTGGATGTAATCGAGTAGTGTGTATAATATACTAAGATATTGATGGCAGTACTACATTTACTTGTGAAGATTAAAAATATGCTGTCTAAATTTATATTATACCCGAATAGTATGAAATGTACTTGATATGATTATTATTTATGTGTGATAAATAATATAGTGGAGATTCATTCATTTGATGGATTAAATGTATGTATTTTGATTATTTATGTATTTAACATATCTTATATCTATTAATAAAAAACAATTTTTATGAATCTATTGATTATATATATATTAATCAAATCTCGTATTGTTGGTACTACGTAAATAGTGAGATGGATTTCACTAACTTATTAACATCATCAATGTTAGATGAAGGTAATTTGATCAAGTGGTGTGTATAAATTTGACTAATCTTAGAAATCAATAACTATTAAAATTTTTGGTTAAAATAATGTTAGTTAAATATTGTCATTTCATATATATGATTTACATATTTTTGTAATACATATTAAAATAAATTTCTTTATAGTACACTACATGTTCTTAGAAATCATATAGCACACGGGTACTATATTGTCTCTCTACATTCTCGCACCATCACTATCTACTCATGTATAAAGTGAGGTCCATTTATTGATGGGAGATTATGCGGGAGATCAATGGTCTGTAGTTAGTGTGAAAAAATACTTGGATGATGCTCTCCCTCTTCACAATAATACTTATTTGGAGACGACACTTAAGATTGTCATAAATACTGGAGTTCAAGAAACTCATGCTCTTTACCGTCTTGTATCTTATATTTTATATATTATATTATATTTATTATTATCGAATCATTATACCTAATGAGGTATAATTATTTACTTATTTTACCATGATAGTGTGATTTCATGTTTGTACCAGTCATAGATAAAAATATGTAATTACTTTCTATATTCAGTTATGTTTATTTATATGATACTAGTGATCAATAATAGGTAGTCATTATATGCTTATTTTATAGTTAATATACTTAGTGTGTTTTAGTTATATCATTAATTAGATTCTCATGGTGAATTTTAATAAAAGAATACATTAATTAAATTTAAAAAAAAATCACGTTATTTTGGGTAGATCTTAGTGAGAATATTACATGTGGTATCAAAGCTGAAACTTGAACTCTAGGACCTAATAAAATCATTAAAATTTTTATATAATTTTATTTATCAAATAGGGAATGGTGAAAATAAGAGTATCTAGAGAGGGTGCTTCATATGTCAATGATAATAACCCTTAATTTGATTCTAATTGATTTATCATTGAGTAAGTAGAAAAGTGGGATCAGATTCTCATAGTCATGAATAAAACTAGGGATCAAAATTTAGCTTTGGAATAGGAAGTTCATAAACATGAAGAGGAAGAAAATGAGGATGAACCTGAGAGCATCCTATTGAGTACGAAAACCTTCAGGATGTGAGAGCATAAGTTGCTATAGAGTTGGCTAGAAATATGAAAATGGTCTAACAATAGGGTAGTAGATGTACCAATTTTTACTAGAAGTCTTGTTAATCAAAATTGTAATAAAATATATTGATGTTGTTTAACTTAAATAATATACTCCCTTAAAACTTATTTTTTTCCTTTGTGTTTATTGTTACATCATTGGATAGGACATGTTGTACCCATATATGGATAACTTAGTGACACGCAGTATTATATCGGTTAAGTGAAGTGTATTTTGGACTTGTAGTGCCTCAGTGCAGAATCATGGTACACCATGATTAGAGTTATGAGACTCAATAGATCCTCATGTATGGCTTGATGACTATTGTAGGCAATAAACATCCATAACTATTGATTTGATTTGCCTAAAAAATGATTTAACAAATCATTTGATGTGTGAAATATGATGATAATAGAAAGGAATTCTAGAAAGGATAAGGCATAATCATATGTGATCTATTTTATGATGTGATGAGGACTAATAGTTGATTCCATAAAATATTATGTGGTACATTAAGTGTGTACCCTTAAGAGCACTAGTACAATACTAGATTTGTTAAAGGGTTAGTTTATCAAGTGTCTCAGTGGATATAGATGTATACGATGTTTAGGTAAGAAAGTTCGTAGCATAGTTCATGAGTTATGAACAAGAGATTACTATAATAAGTTTGATCACTTAGATCAAATACCTCGAGAATGATTATATCTTTACTTGGTAATCAAGTCCCTTGCACCAATTGTGTTTTATATTGTGAGTGTTTAAAAAGTATGGGATGCTTCTCACTTAAAAATATGTGAATTTTAGAGTTTTGTCTCTTATATACATTAATACTAGAGAAGGCAATCCTAAAATATTTCTTATGGATTGCCACCACCTAGTGCGATAGGAATTCTCCTTCTATTAGAGTGTAGTTATCTTTGTTGAGGATTCCTATGTGTTAAGACTTTGCTCATGGATTGGTACCCCATATGTTTATGTGGATTGGGAAGAAGTGTAATCTCACATAGTTAGCATAGAGTTGAGTTGTTAATTTTTCACCCTCTTTTGACATCATTGTAAGCCCATTGAGTGGATTCATATTTTCATGATGTTGATTAAGTATTCCCTTAAATAAAAACTTGTTTTTGAAATATTGTTTTGACAATATTCCCTGGAGTTTGTGGGATACTGTCTTCTACTTATTACTGATAGAGAAGTTATAGGAATGGAATTGATTGATACATCTATGTGGTTAATATTTTTTCTTTTAGTTGTGAAAAAATGTTGTGATATTACACTTATAGGTTTGGTAAGTGTGTAGTGATTTTGAAAACTTGGGTTTCAATGTTTTCTTGATACCATGCGAGGGTATATAAGTGTTTTGTTGTTGAGATATTAGTTTATCACTTTCCACTTGTTTATTTTTAGAGTCACACTTTTCAGTGCTACTTTATCTAAACTTGTGAAATTTGACCACATGGAGTGGAAAACCTTGAATGTATATTGGTTTTAGATTAAGATTTATAAGTTGGTTATAATCATTATGTTATGAATCATCCTTTATTAGATTAGTATTATTCTCATCTTACTTAAAACATGTTTTTATGAGATATTTATGTACCTTTTATCTAGAGTTAGTATAAAATAAGATGTGCAAAACATCTTGTTAGCAAGGTTAATTTTAAGAAGCCCTACAAGATAACTTATTATAAATATTTGGTAAATATAGATAAATTTAAATCACAGTTGTGGTAAATCCTCTATGGGTGATGAAAAATCTATGACAATTCCAAAGGATAAAAAATAAGCAATTTTATTTTTTTTGTACAACCATTTAACTGCACTGAATATAGATGAACTGAATGGTTCTACTAGATGGATCCACCAAATAGATGTGTTAAACAAATTCATCAAAATAATTCATAGAAATATTATACCGAATGGCAATTACTTGATGGTTGTGACAAGAGGTGCACTGATTTGACTATGTCGAATGATGAAGTTGATCCAAATTGCAAGGTGGCTACTGTAGATGGTTTGTTTTCTGGTTGCTCGATCACCTCCCTAGTCTTATAAATACACCTCTATCCTCATTTATAAAATTATATTTTTTGTCTCCCTTCAACCCCACCCATAAAAATTCACCATGGTAAGAAAATATGTTTTAAATTAACTTGTCAAACTTGTAGATTTTAAAAATCATACAATAACCAAATATGTGCATGGTACAATGATTAGATTTCAAAATGTAGCTTTGAAAATATGCTATAGATTTGCCTATCTATATCCTAGAGAAGAAAGTTCATATTGTTCAAGGAGAGCTTTCTGAATATGAATATAAATCAAATTTATTAGGGATTTACAAGGGGAATTCAAATTTTATATGTTAAGAGTTAACAAAAATGATAGTGCTTCTTCTGTAATTATTGCTATTATTTTAGATAAGATATAAAAAATATTAAATCAGGTACTTATCAAGATACTTTTGGTAACTAATGTCATAGATTCATTGGATTACACCATAATTCATCCAAAATCATATGAACTAGTCAAAAAATGGTTAAGAATGTATATTATGAAGATGTGGGGCATGATTTAGATGATAGGGGTAATGAACAACAAGAGATGGTAGTTAAACATGTCAAAAGTCATCCACATTTACTAAAAGTCCTTCAGATTGATGAATATACTACAATGATAGAATAATGATTAGTTGATAAAAATTATGAAACCCTTGATGACATAAAGATTAAACTATTGCATGGAATTCAGGATTAACGACCACCACATAGAGAGCCAAACCAAGATGAGGAATTCAGAGAGAACTCTCAGTATGTAAAAATATTCAGTTAATGAATATTTACATAGATGTGTCAATCATCAAAAATGATATTTGGAGAGCTTTACAGGAAATGGATCTCATCCTCATGAATTTAATACCAAATACACTAGTGTTACAGTAGGCCTCAAATCAACAAATCCATTATAGGATATATCTGCTATGCTATATCTATGATGCAAATTGAACTAGAAATCAATCTTATCCTCATGAATCTAATATCAAATGCACTAGTATTTTGGCAAGCCTCAAGTCAACAAATCCATTACAGGCTATATCTGTGATGCACATTGAATTGGGAGAGCTTTACAAGAAATTGGTCTTATCTTCATGAATTTAATACCAAATGCACTGGTGTTATGGCAATCCTCAAGTCAACAAATCCATTGCAGGCTATATTTGTGATGCTATATTTATGATGCACATTGAACTAGAAATTGATCTCATCCTCATGAATTTAATATAAAATGCACTAGTGTTGTGGCAAGCCTCAAGTCAACAAATCCATTGTAGGCTATATTTGAGATGCACATTGAACTGGTTCAATGTGAATCACAGATATAACATCACAAATATAGCCTATAATGGATTTGTTAAATTGAGTCTTGCTTCAACACTAGTGCATTTGGTATTAAATTCATAAGGATGAGATCTATTTCTTATAAAAATGCTCTTCCAAGGTCATTTTCTATGATTGACACATCAACATAAACATCTATTGACTAAATATTGCCATGTATTAAGATTTATCTATGAAATCTTCATCTTGATTTGGCTCTTTATATGGTGGTTTTTAATCCTAAATTACATGCAAAAATTCAATCTTTATGTCATCAAGGGTTTCATGTTTTTTATTGAATGATAATTGATCCATCTTTGTAGTATATTCATCAATTTGAAGAACCTTTAGCAAATGTGGATGACTTTTGATATGTTCAATTACCATCTCTTGTTGTTCATAATCCCTATCATCTAAATCATGCCCCACATCTTTACAATAGACATCCTCAAATTTTTTGGCTAGCTCATATGATTTTAGATGAATTTTGGTGATATCTAATGGATTCATGACATAGTTATCAGAGGTAATTTGGCTAGTTTTTGATTTAATATTTTTTTATCAAGCTTGTTTAAAATAAAGACAATAATTGTAGAAGAAGCACCAACATTTTTGCTAACTCCTGACACATGGAATCTAAATTCTTCTTATAAAACCTTTGTAAATTTGATTTCTCTTCATATTAAAAAAATATCTCTTTTAACATGTAAACTTCCTATTTCTATAGGATAGCTAGGAAAATGTAACTATGCACATGCAATGTTTTATTTATTTTTATCTCTAATACCATTGAAAGTCATTTCGATATCCTTAACAAGTGAGGTACATTAATGGTTTTCTATCTTTCAAGGTCTCAACCTCATTTTCCTTATTTTTTTGCACTTTGGTAGGGTTTAAAAATTTAGTCCTTGATTTTTTTGTTTTCCTTTCTTCTGTCCATGCCCTTAACTCTTTTGAATATTATTGTAGTTCCATTCAGTGCTATTATTTGGTCTACCATTCGACACTTTTTTTTGGCACTTTTGAAGGTATTGTCATTTGACACTATCATTCATCTATTTTGATCGACACTATTGGTGTTCACTATTCAATATCATCATCTAGTTCCTCAATTCAAGTTCTATTGGTTGTCTTGTTTGATATCAAGGGCTAAGGGCAATTATATTATATATATGTGATGAATTGAAGTGTAATATAAGATATTATTGTAAATGGTTGGTGATCTGATCTCAAAAATAATTTATATTCTTAAATTTTTGATGATCCAGACCCATCTGTTGACTCTAAAAAATTGTCAAACAAAAAATTAAAAAATTCATTAACTAACAAATATTTATGACTAAAATTTACTATGCTTGTTAGTCTAAGGGGTTGAGATAAACTTATAAGTTATGTAACTAGCCGAGCAAGCAGAGAGGCATTATTTCATTTATACCTTTTATAAGGTTATAAGGATGGTGTGATCCTTGACCTTTATTTGTTATGTTAATTTTAACATTATTTCCTCTTAATTATAGATATAAAAAAGATGAGTTAAGTTGTAAAATTTGATACTAGTTATGTTTGGTTAATGACAACTTAATGCAATTATGGAATGTTTGTATGACTTTTTTTCGGATGGATATTGATACATCTTTAATTATTTAGTGTATATTATTGCACTTTATGATTTGTTAGTATGGATTTGTGATTCATAAAATCATGTTCACATTTTAGAGATCATTAGGTTGTGGAGGCCTAAGAGATGAGTAGTGAATTAGGAGTGTGAGTACTAAGAAATAGGAGTGGATCCTAGTTAGTTTCATATTAAATCAATAGTTATTAAATTTGGATCCACCAAGGGGATCTTATCAAATCTAAGATTTGGTAATGGGGACTTTTAAAATTCAATTATACGGTCATATGCATGTATACAGAGAAATATTATTCTTTAATTTTATATATATTAAAAATATATTAATTCTAGTTCCTATTTATCATCATATTTTTTAAGAATTACATGGAGTAATGGTAGTATTAATGCCATACTTATAAAGAACTACATAGATTAGTGATGGTATTGACTTATACACATCGTTCTTGCCAAGTTTTTAAAACACTTTTCTTAAGAATGAAAAAAACACTCTCTAAATTACAGAGGTGTATTGAGGGGATGGGAGGATTTGTGAAACTTTTCATAGATATTTTTTTTTAGCTTTTATGATGATTGCATGTGGTTATGGTTGAATATTAAATTCAGAAAATTAGCAAAATTATCACAAGATATGTGAGACCCTTCAAGGTGTTAAAAATGATCAATCCTGTAGCATATAGGTTTACATTGCCACTAATCCTAGATATATATTATAATGTCTTCTATATTTTTTTATCTTAAAAAATATATAACTGATCCTTCACATGTGTTTGATTAGAATGCTTTGTAAGTTACAGACCCTGGGATGGTCATGGTAGAACTAATTACAGTAATTAACATTTGCAAACTTTATTTTCATAATAGATAGATGTTACAGTGCAAGATCTTATGGGAGCAATACTTTGAGAATAGTATTATTTGGAAAGACTATGATGAGTTCTAAAAAGAATTTTCACATTTATTTTCTTGATTTCATATTTTATATTATATTATTTTTATGCTAAATAATGTTTTAAATTAAAAATTTATGTTTGAATAAGTGTCATCGGGATGATGACCAAATTTAAAGTGAAGGATGTTACATCCCAATTTCTTGCTAAATAAATTTACTTGATTATGCATAGATTTTTTATAATTGGTAATTTGATTTGATTATTACTAAGTTATAAGTCATATGCTATTATGGGATAAATGAATATTGATTTACTTTCATGATTTCATTGCTATGAGTTTAGCTATATTATATATCTTTTACATTGTGATTATATTGATTTATTATTTTAGTAGTATTTTATGATATATATATGTGTGTGTGTGTGTGTGTATATATATGTATGTATGTATATATATATGTATGTATGTATGTATGTATGTATATATATATATATATATATATGTATGTATGTATGTATGTATGTATATGTATGTACATACATACATACATACATACATACATACATACATACATACATACATATATATATATATATATATATATATATATATATATATATATATGTATGTATATATATATGTATGTATATGTATGTATGTATATATATATATATATATATATATTATGGACTAACTACTCACTTATCATGAGTTTGATGTAGGAGAGATTCATCTCTTAAAGCTTGACAAATGAAGAACATCATCATAGAGGGGGACGTGCATAGAGGTGTTGGGAGATGATAGAGAAATGGATAGAATCCATGCACACACTATGTTAATGACACTCATTATATGCGTATTTGATTGGTTAGTGTTATTGCATTTTTATGTTGTTTGAATCTAGATAATTATTTATGTATATTAGTTGTGTGTTACTTCAAATTTATACCTAAATGTAATTAACTTCATGTGATTGCATTATAGATATTATGCATAGGTCTAAATGTATAATGCTATAGTATGATTACGTTAGAATATTACAGTCATAATTGCAAATGTTATGAGAACATAAATATGCTTGAATGTTATATAAATAACACAACAATTATGTTTATGTTTAGTTTAATGGACGTTCAGAATACCTAGTCGATTGCTTAGTAGAAGATCAAATGCATTGACAAAATCAGTGAGCTAATTATTGTTAAATTATTTAAAAGCTTTTAAATGATAAAATTAATTGATTTAATTATTATCATATTGGAATTAGAAAATAAATTAATCATTAAGTTAGAAAATATATACAAAGGAGAAAAAGATTCATAAATCTAATAAAGCAAAGATTATGGAATTCTAGAAAAATCATTCAACAAAATAAAATAGAAAATGGAAAGATTTAAAAGGGGGTGAGCCTTAAAGAGCCGGAGGCATGCAAAGAAGAAAAAAAAAAAAACAAAAAAGAAAAAAAAGAAAAAAAACGGCATAGAAGGAGGAGGGGTGAAAGGAAGGATAAAGAATAAGAAGCATGTCAGTCTTTTTAGGGGACTGCTAACTCCGTGGTCTGTGGGAAAAAATGGACTAAAATTTGAAAGGAAATAATGAGGATTGGAGAAGTCTTGGTTCTTCTCCTCCACCATATACCGTGGGTATGGCATCCACTTTGTTCGCAATGACTCTAAGGTACTTCTTCTACTCATTACCCATTAGTTATTCGTTTATGAAATTAGCATGTATGTAACATAAGTTGCCATAGCCTCAACTACTTGGCACGAGTTTCCTTTCATAGTCAAGGCATTTTGGTTATCAGTACTCTACACCATTGTAAACATGCTCATACTCGTTCTAGTGACCTGTGGCCTATAGGATTCTAAGCCGTAGATTGCTATGAGGCTACCTATTTTCTAGACATTTTGCCAGAGTTTAACATATTGGGAAAAAGAACAAAGATTCTCATGATCAATCTGAAGACCAACCAATTTCTCATCCTTCCAATAGTTAATAGTATACAATTTAGCTTCTATTAAATCTAGATAGGAAAATAATGAGGGAGATTTTAAGATATGTTAAGTCAGGAGCTTATTTAGTTAGCAGTATACATCTCTACAGCTGTCTTAAAAGCAATTATTAAGACTTCAAGAGTGCAACTGGGTAGATGGGACCAATCCTATGTTATCCTTACTGCCATATTCTGATCTTGCACTAGGAAGAGTTCCCAATTAAATAGAATTAATTATGAGTTCGTATGGCTTAATTTATACCATTATTTATATAGCGAAAAGAGTATATATATATTATACTAGTGGTAAGACTAGTGACTTGTGAATAATGATATCAATTATTTTAGAGCGATTTTAATTGATAAGAATGGCGATTCATATCATCTTGTTGATCTGACTATATAACATCAATGACTTATATTCAGCGCATTGGTCTCAGTAAAGATGGAAATCTGTAAGTGTTTATAGAGAAAGAATGAACATATATAATAACGTTAGCTTTGTTTGTTTAACAATGTTTGGATTATTAATACACAATGAACCAATTTAATCATATCTAAGTTCGCTATTTCAAACAGCCATGATGATTATTAATAAATATATTGTAGGACTATTCTAAGTTCGCTGATTAAAACAAACTACAGGACTCTGGCGTTATATATATCTAAGTTCGCTATTTTAAATCGGTTCTAATTTAATGGTGCATATATTTAATAATGTTTGGCGTATATATTTAAGCCAGTCATTCATCATAGTTATTAATATAGTTCACCATGCATAATATGAATTTAAATGATGGGGGGATGAAATACTTAGTGAACCGATTTAGTCATTTATACCAGCGAATAAAATATATCAGCGAACTATATATTGTAAATACAACGAATACATATACAATCTTAAATGTATAAGAAAATATGTAAAGTGTGATGTGTAATATACAACTATTTATGTACATATAGCGATTTATTCCAAGAATATATTTAGCTTTTATATAAGGTGAATGTGTCGTTGACAAACAACGATACGGTAATAACTTATTGAGAATGAAGTATTGAAATTTTAACTCATTAGATCTTAGTAATAAATTATAACTATATGTATCATTGACATATATAGTTATGACATATGAGCTGATACTCCACACGGCGATATGCTTTGCGATACTATATAATGTCATACCATAATAGGTTATTGACAGTAACCTACAATTGTATAGTCGTAGATTTACAACCAATATTTGCGTACATATATAGCGACTCATGTTTATAGTTTCATCAAACATTTATTTGGGGAAGTGTCAAAGCTATTTGGGGGAGTTCGGATAATCCTTGTGGAACAAAACTTCTAAGCTACTTTAATTTCGTAATTAATTTTGTATTTAAAATATATAAAATCATGTATAGTATATAAAGCATATAAAGTATCTTTCTTGATTTTGTAATTATGAGTACTTTGTTAGATCCCACTGGAAGTTCTGTTACAATCTTGTTATTAAGTGGAGGATAGTCATAACCATAGATATGATATTTTAGGAGTTATTTTGGATGTTACAGAGTTATATTTAAAAAATTAACTGTGTCAAACTTGAAAAAGTATAAACTTCAAATTGACAAAATAAAGGTTGAGTTAGGTATGTATGGACATTTTTTCATTACAATCTATTTCCAATAATTTATGATAATGAAATATAGTCTAAGGACATACATTGAGGAAAAGGAGGGAAATTGAATTGGAACGAATTTGATTATAGTTGAATTATATCGTTTATATATTATCAGGTAATTCAAATAAGGTTTTTGGAATTGTAGAAATCCTTAAATAGAATTGATGCATTTTCCATGAAAAAAGTTAAATAGTTGTTAAAAACACATAAGTTTTCTCTTAGAAAAATGAATAATATTATTAGTATGGAAGATCAATAATTATGTATTTAAAACATATATAATAGATATAGCTTATATTTATATATTGGGATGCATGCTTATGATTATAAATTATGACTAGTGGAATAAGTCATAGAATCCTGAAGAATAGGGTGCTATATTTTATGCACAAAACCTCTTAAAAGTATAATAAGTTATATAAATGGAAGATTATACTTTTGTTTATAAGTTATTTTATTTTGACTATGGATGTAATTGAGTAGTGTGTACAATATACTAAGATATTGATGGTATTACTACATTTACTTGTGAAGATTAGAAATATGCAGTCTAAATTTAGATTATATCCAGATGGTATGAACTATATTTGATATGGTTATTATTTATGTGTAGTAAATATAATGGAGATTCATTTATTTGATAAACTAAATGTATGCATTTTGATTATTCTTATGTTTAACATGTCTTATATTTTCTAGAAGGAAGTAATCTATATAAATCTATTGGTTATATACATATGTTAATCAAATCTTGCATTTTTAGTATTAATTAAGTAGTGAGACGGACTTCACTAGATTATTAGCATCATTAATGTCAGATAAAGGTAATCTGATCAAGTGGTGCATATAAATTTGACTGATCCTAGAGATCAATAATTATTAAAAACTTTAGCCAAAGTAATGTTATTTAAACATTGTTATATCATATGTAGGATTTACATATTTATGCAATATCATGTTACAATAGATTTTTTTATGATATACAATATGTTCTTAAAAATTATAAAGCACATGTGTACTAGCTTGTCTCTCTAAATTCTTGCATCATCACTATCTACTCATTTATGAAGGGAAGGTCATTTTCTGATGGGGGATTGTGTGAGATATTGATGGTCCATGTTTGATGTAAAAAAACACTTGAATGATGCTTTCCATCCTCACAATATTAATTTTTTGGAGATGACACTTGAGATTGCCATAGATACTAGAGTTTGAAGAATTCATGCTCTATGGAGCCTTGTATCTTGTATCTTATACATTATATTGTATTTTTTATTATTGAATAATTATACCTAATAATATGTAACTATTTATTTATTATATCTTGATAACAATGGTTACATGTTTGTACCAACCATGGCTAAAAATCTATAATTACTTTCTATATTTAGTTATGCTTGTTTATATGATGCTAGTGATTAATAATAGGTAGTCATTACATGATTATTTTATAGATAAGATACTTAGTGCATTCTAACTGGATCACAAATTAGATTCTCTTGGTGAATTCTAATGAAAGAATACATTGATTAAATTAAAAAAAAATCATGTTATTCTAGGTAGATCCTAGTGGAGATGTTACATACAAAGTAAGTACACAACTTTATCTTATAGGTTAGGCTATAAAATAGTAAAATACAAAATAATTTAATACAAAGGACTTCTAGATAATAAAATAACAAAGCTGTGAAAACTTTAAAATCATCATATTAAAAGAAGTTACATTAAAAACCTTCACCAATGTGGTGATCTTCTCAACCTATAAATAGAGTTGAGAATGATATCCTTTGGAAAAGTTAAATATCCCTATATATCCAAACCAACCTACTAAGTAAGAGAATGACCATCTACATTGAATTTAATATTGTCACATATAATGAATAATATATGGCATTATCAAAGACTTTTAAGTTACTAAAAAAAATAAACACTTATATTCTTATTTTTTGTACAATCCCACAGACCAAACAACCATGTTTTGATAAATATGCCTATCAAAACTATTATTGTACATAAATTTATTTTTTGGGATAGGATGTACAACAATAACATACTAAATAAGTACATATATTTATCTTATTAGTTAACCTATACAAAAATAACATACAAAATAACTTGATACAATGGACTTCCAGCTAAGAAAATAATAAAACTTCTTAAACTTTACAATTCTCATATTAAAATGATATAATTTACAAAAAATATTCAAAGGGAAGGTTTTCAAGGATAAAATAATGTTAATGCCATCATTATACAAAATATAAATTGCATAAGTAATGGAAAGCTTCTTAAGTGACATCTTGATGAAGAGAAACCCAGGCAATCAGTCCTCTAAAATAATTTCCATTATTTAAGCCTAAGAAGTAGAAAAATAGCTACTAATGTAACTAAGAAAAAATATAATATTATAACAATTAAAAACACTTAAAAATGGAAACAACTAAAAACACTAGTATGTAATGTAAAGCTTAAAGCAAATTGTAAAACATTTTTAGTGGAATTCTTATTTACACTGACAATACATGATAAATACCAACCATAACTCAAATTGAAATATAGGTAAATGATAAGAAACTAATATTAATAAAATATGAGGAAAAAAAAAGAATATTCATGAGAGCCTAAAATGCATGGAACAAAAATGTGAGGACCAAAAATTATAAAGCATAAAAAATTAATAAAAAACAACTTATACCTACTATTGATGGCATAACCAAATCTTTCAAAATGTGAGAAAACAAAACAATTTTAGTTTGATATTAAAGCTAATAATTCAAGTAATCAATTGCTACCAAAGAACACACTATGAATTGTGAAAATTTAACCTTTTTTATTCTCCCCAATCTTGTGAGTGATAGTCTACTGAACTAGGGTTTGATTGTGAGGGTTTTAGGTTGAAATATGAAACAAGCGATACAAATCCCTAGATCTAAATTTTTGAGGCCCAAATCAAGTAAACAAAGCACAAATCACATGGCTTTCTATTCTGGGAAACATTTTAACTAAATAATCTATTCCCTATAATGTAAAATGAAATATAGTACTGAAAATAAAATATCTTACCTTCAAACTCTAGACAGAGGATTTGATGAAAACAACATCAAACTTCTCTCCAACACTTCACACTTCGCCAACCCAAAAAAACAATAATAAGCTTATGCATACATCTAGATATTTATAACACTGTATCATGTTACTCAGTGAAGTAGCCTAACATTGAATGTGAAATCTATAAACTAGGCATTCTACATTGCCCTAACAAATATAACAATAAATGGACCCTTGTACAAACCTGTCCTTTAGCAATCACATTGAAATTGATTCAATTTCATGGTAAAAATGTAAAAACTAAAAAGTTACTTCTATTTCCAATTGAAATATAAGTAAAATAAAAAATCTTTAGTAGGGAACTAAATAAAGTTTAACTCATCGCTATAAATTATTATAATGATGATAACAAACCTCTCATAAAAGCTTGTGGTGATGGTAGAACTGCTAAATGGGTATCACCATAAAAACTAGACCATATCACTTGAAAAATGTAGTATTGAATACCATATCACACTACCATTTACAAACCTAACCTCTACCTACATAAGGAAAAAATGAGGGGATAAGTACTTGATAAATCCAATTGCATAGGTATGTGTGTGTGTAGATATGATTATTTACAAATTCATATTTATGAGAGAGATAATTCATAAAACTAAATTATAGTATGAAAATAATATTTTGAATAAATATTATAAAATGTTTTAAGTTTTTATTTCTTGATGCTGGCTCAAAATACAAAAGCTTGAACTTTGCTTAGATCAATTTCCCAAAGAGGGATTGTAGATAAAGCTTTAGTGAGATTATATATGCATCCAGATATTTATAACCCCATGCCATGTTACTTAATGAGTTAATATGACATTAAATGTGAAATCTATAAACCATGCACCCTACTTTGTCCAAATAAATGTAGGAATAAATGGACCCCTATACAAACCTATCCTCTCCCTGTTGCATGGTTAATGCCCAATGTCAATCTTAAGTGAAGAAATCTATAACATAAAAAAATTGAGGCAATCAACATATACCAATTATTATTGTTTTATCTACCCTATTAAAAAACCTACTATTTTACTTTGTAAAGGGCATAATATTATTATTTCATAGTAATCAATGAAATTTGATCAGCTAACAGATTTAAGAAAAATTCCAAGATAAATAAAAATGGTTACAAGAGTATTGCTCTTAGAATGGATGGCTAGGTTGGAGTGTGAGTAGATGAAATAGTATTTAAACTAATTATCTCATCAGTTTCAAAAATGAATTTTCAAGAAAACTGTTCAATAAAAATGGTTTATTAGTTATGCAAGTTTATTTGTCCATAACTGATCCATTCAAGTTTTTTTTTCCTGGTGTAGGTTAACTAAAATAAAGTGAGGTAGTCTATTAAATATTTTAAATTCCTTACCTTTAGAATTAAATCCAAGATCCTGGATGTAGTAACAAAATTTATAGGATGGATAACCCTGCATATTAACGATAGATGAATCAATGCTCAAGAAGTACATATGTAGAGAAAAAACATTGTGATATACTTGCTTAAGAAGAACAAAAAAAGATAAATAATGAATCTAAACAAGAACCATGACATTCACATTATCCATTTTTATTTTCAAAAGAATTGAACAAGATAGAACAAAAGGGGAAATAAGATACTAGCAATTCAAAGTCTCATTCTTTGGGTAATTTCTCATCTTTAATAGGGACTTGTTGTTGGTCAAGAAAGTGAGTTTATTTTTGTAGATCTAAATATAACATAAAAATAAGACTTAAATAGGTATCTTATGTTAAAATTATGGTCAAATACAATAAATATAAGAAAATATATTCATATGTAACTATTATAGATTGTGTGTAAAGCCTTCACTAGTTGGTTTCCACTCATCCTTCATTTGATCATGTGGTAACTCATCGATAAAAGAGATCTATTCATGTAACTTCCAAAGAAACAACCAATGATAACATAATCAGAAATAAGATTCAAAATAATTTGACATGTAATATTTCATATAATAATTTACAATAATAAATAAAAGAACATGAAAGGGATGGATGAGAATACACCAGAAAAGATTATTTCCATGCAACTTCTTATTTTATGCCATCCTTCAATATTGATTTTATTATTTCAAATGTAGCTCTATCAATTTCCTGTTGAGATAGGAATTTGAAATAATTTTGATTACAATAAACATATCAATTACATATTTATGTAAAAAATAGTTACTTCTCTTTATGTCTCTTTTTTGAATAACAAATGAGGAGCTACAAGAACTATTTATAAAAGTAAATCTTTCTAACACAACATAATATTATGTAATGAAGAAAAATTGAAGATAAAAACATCAATACAACTCCTAAATGCCTAGATAAGGACCTTTTTCACATCTCAGTTCACATGCTCATCTTCTATCGATAGGCAATCACAAAGAATACTAGTACAATGAGATTTTGTATAGCAACAAATCATTTCTTTTTATGGTTATTTATTGACTAATAATATTAATATTATGCATGTGTTATTGTGTTATCTAATTTCTCTTCCATGCTCACATACTTAGACTTTTTAGAATAATAACATATGCTATTAAAAAACAAAATCTAGTCAACAGGTTTAGTGTAAAGCACCAATTATTCTCTTTTCAAAATATTGACCAATAAATGTTTTCAAGATTTAAGAAGAAAAACAAACAAATGTTAATTTAGATAGGTTTGATTAGTAAATTAACTCTCCAATCTTATCAGTGACATATCTATCTGTGTAAACAATATGGACATGTCAAGAAAATAGTAGAAATAAACACAAGTAGTAACAAAAAAAAAAACTTAGACATGTTAGTTTACCCCAATAATTTGTAATTATTTGCAAGACATGTTTAGATATGATTTCCCATTTGAGGTGCAGGTTAGAATTTAGGACATATACTTTTGGTTGCATTAGGGGAAATAAATATTGAATAATGAGAAACAATATATTTGTGAAAGGTTGGAATAAGTATGATTTTTACTTGATTCAGTCATCTCTATAGACAATTAGCATCCATTATGTTCTTTTGAAGTTTCATAGCAAGAGTAAATGTGGTACATCAAAATTATTAAAACTTTTGAGCATATGCAGTCTTTAACTTGACGTGGTGAGCATAAGAAAATTAGTTCATGTAAGTTTTATGTATGATTTGAAATAAGAGATTGACTAAGAGAAAAAGAATAAGGAAAGAACATTAATAAATTTATAGTTCCAAGTTTATTTTTTCCTTTTTTAAAAATCAGATTACAAGTTAAAATGACACTAAAAATTGAGAAAGCCAAATGACAATAAATTTATATCAAATCTTTGAAGCTTTGATGCTACTCACATAATCCAAACTAGTTATGAAACATATGTTATAAATAATCTATAACATTTTGTTCCATAAAATAATTTCAAAGTTATGACTTTAGTAATGAATACTATAAATATATAATCACCTAAAAGTGATATTTGAGTGTTAAGAGTGATACTTGAGACTACTTATCTCTAGCTTAGCCCGAGACCTATTTTATATCCTATTATCACACTTATCCAGCCTTTGTATGGGCCAAAAGCATCCCTAGTTATCCCTAAAATAGCCCCAAATCCTCATTATTACATCCTAGCCTTTCATTCCTAGAGTTCTTCCACTTGGACACTAACAACATAATAAGGACACTAGTGTCCTAATAATGTCATTAATTTATTTTCCCTTTCTTTTTCACAAGCAAATATATTTTCAAATCTAAAACCTCTTAGGGTCAGCCTAGACCTATTTTAGTACCTAAATAAGAATTAGAATGGTATACATACATGACGTTTATCCCTTTGACCACTAGATGGAAATTAGATGTAAAATACATATTCAAACTTTGAATAGGTTGTGTACAATTATGGTTATCAATCTTTATTGTGCCTTACTTCTACATACTACCATCTATAATAGTTTTAAGCTTAGATTACCCAGATTTCCTATCTCAATCACATGAATGGCACTCGAGTCCACTATCATACTAGCTTCACTTACACTTGCACTAGAACTTAGGTGGGGAAAAATACATTGGGCTTGATCCCTCCTTAGAGTATTTGTATGTAGTCAACACTCATCATAGAGGTGTGTTGAGGATGTCCAACCTACCCCACTAATAAACATACTTTTCATCTTGTATCAACTAGATGCCCTAACAACATGAAATATTAGCATTTGATCCTAAATTCAATCAAAATAGAAAATATATAAGGTTTTATAACTAATGAATGTAGGAATAAACCTCATATATCTAGACACAGGTACACCCAAAAACTTAAGACAATCTTGCATAGAGGACACTATCGCCAATATAGGGACATTATCACCACATTTCCAATAATGGTGATACCATCCAATTAGGGCACTAATGTATAGGCTATCTCTCTTTTATGATCTATTTTAAGTTTTTTAGATATCATGAATTCTATTTGAATAGTTTTATTTCATTTTTTTTCTATATGCCATCTAAAAAGCTATCTCTCTTCCATTAAGAAGAAGTGTTAGGCTAGGTGGTAATCCTGTTGAGCATACTCATAGTCATTTTATTCAAGATTATACCATGAACAAGGGATAAGTTGTAACTCACATAATTTATCTTTCACACCTTGATTATGTGGATTTTAATGATATTACATTTGAAGATGATGAATATAATCAAGATCAAGATGAAAAACAAGGTGGAAATTAGGATACTCTCACTCCACTTAATAATGAAAACCTAATTATCAATAAGGATGATATCCTATATATCTTAAAATATATACTTCAATAATAACACCTTGATCATGTACATATTTTATAAACCATAATGGAAATAAAGAATAAATCAAACAATGGTTAATCTTCAACCTCTCGTAGCTAATAACATTGTTACACCTACATTGGGGCTAACTCAGCACAAAAACCAATTATAACTCAACAAAATTTAGTGAAAATTGTACCTCTTATGGCTAGTTCTTCCATTAAAAATGTACAATCCCTTATTCATGGGGTTTATAATCTAAAGGTTAAGGTGTTACATATTGAGTAGGGAGCCACTAGGCCATCACATGCCTTGGATCTCATGTTTCATTATATACACCTTTGACACATCACATTGCAGAAACTCATTTACCATCCAAATTAATGGAACACAAGCTTAGTTTGTATGATTTTAAGGGTGACCCTAAGCACCACGTTAAATATTCTCATGCAACATGCTTGGACTACGTGTCTAATGATTGGCTACTCACTAAGTTGTTTCCATGCAGCTTAAAGGATTATGCCTTACAATAGTTTTATGATCTACTAAATCAGTTTATCACCATATTTAATCCTTTGATAGACATGTTTTTAGAAAAATTCTCCATAAACATCAGTTATAAGATCTCATATGCTCAAGTTGCACAATTGAATCAAAAATAAAATGATCCTATTGCATAATACATCTTATGATATAAGACTATATTGGCCAAATTAACTAGCACCATGGAAAATAAAGAGATTTAGGACATTTTAAAATAGATTCTTCTTCCTAAATTACATGAAGATATCTTGTTTAAGATGTTTCTAACCTTCACAAATTTATGCCACATAGTGAAAGAAAGAGATGTCAAGCTTAAATCTATGGTCAAACTAAAATATACCAATAGATCAGAATCAAATGCTAAGAGTTATAGTAAGCCTCCATACAAGGTAAAGGCCAATAAAAATAAAAGTTACCCAAAGGCCATAGTTAACATAGCTTCAAATCCATTTTGTTGCCTAGTTTTATCAGCTCCTTCATGAAGAGTTTTCACCAACCTGTGATAATTACCGGCACATGTTTTACAATAAATCTTAAAATGTAATGTCATATCTCTCCCTCCCATTAAAGAGGTTGATATGACATGATATCTTCCTAATAACTAATTATTCCAATGCATTATATGAATATCACAGGGGACTAGGACATAATAAACATAGGTATCAAATTGAAATATAAGATAAAATATTTGATCAAGGCTAACATTATTAATGTGGGAACACCTATAGAGGCACCTAAAGTACAATGAATAGAAGATAAGAAATTAAAAATATTCTTATATCCATTTACAAAGCATACAAAAAATGAGGAAGGGGGCACTTCTTATATTCACTACATGTATCAGACACATCCACCAATAACATCATATCACACTACTATAGAGGAGGCACAACCACTACATAATATCATTGGTGTGTGCCAAACTACAGTTCTAACTAGATCACTCATTATTTTCTAATAGTAGAAGATTATTGTTGACGATACATATTTATATGCACTCTTTGTACAAGCCTACATAAATCATCATCCTATTTAGAGTGTTTTGGTTGATAATGGGTCAAGTATTAACATGTACTATCAAACTTATATAGTATTTTGGGTATTTATAGCAAGATATATCTCCTATAGACACAATTATAAATCATTTTAATGGCCATGTTTAAATCTCTATCAAGGATATTATAATTACACTATAGGTTTTACTAGCACATGTAGCCACTAGATTCTTGATAGTACCTAGTAAGGGTATATTTGACGTCTTACTAGGTAGGCCATGGATACACCAACTATGAGCCATCCCATCCATAGTGTAAATATTCCTAAAATATATGCATTAAAAATAGGTGATCATAATTGGAGGTCTTACATATGAGTATCCTCTACCTATCCTCCAGGTAGTTACATCACAAGCAATTACAACATAGTTACTAACTATAACATAATTACCATTTATAACATAGTTACTAGTTATAGCTCCATGCACATTTCCTATCAATTCACCACAAACTTTATTAGAACCACTAGTGAAGGTGTGGTATACACCTATATTGTTTCCATGTATGCATAGTCTCCCATGGAGAGAAAATTATTAGAGAGACCCCTGTAAATTCTAGAGGGCATCCTTTATCACTTTTTTCTAGGATCAATCTTATTGAGTTATCGAGGTTCCTTTCATATGGAAATTATTCCACCTATAACATCTTATACCTCATGGATACCTAAGACCCTTATAGTTCATAAGACACCATAGTCATTGTCATAGATTCCTAGTACCACTTCAAAAGTAGGGCTAGATATAGATCACTCAATGTAGCAGATTCTGGGACCACAATTATCCTTTCATACAACATTAACAATTATAGTTATTTTATTTGACACATGCCACATTTATAGTGAGTCTCCCATGAGATTAATTGGTTAGTATTATTCTTCCCTTATTATACATACTTTCCTTCTCTCTTTCTCCTTGTATATAGTTTTATTTTCATCTTGATTGTATATAGCTTATATACAAAAAATACAAAAACAATATAAAATGTCAAAAACCCAAAAGCATTCAAATATTTACTCATAAATCATAAAATTACTGTTGTATGCATTATTATATTTACATTTATTATATTTTCTAGACACTACATATGCTAGCTATCTTAGTATAGCCAGTTTTATCATACATACATGATTCACTTATTCTTGTCAAGTGCTTTTAGATTGCTTACATGACTTAGATATACTAAAATAATCCCAATTTTCTATTATCTACCCACTGGGGACATATACATTGATACACAGGTTCTTTATTTGACACATTCTCCCATTTGGGAAGACCCTATATAGAGTTTAGTTTACTAGGTTTTATCTTTCTATACTTCACATCATAACATTATCAATGTTTTTTCTTGATATTAATCATAGTACACTTAGATTTTTTACCAGATACTACTAATTTAGACTCATGCTATGTACATCATGGCTCTTACATAGATTTGTATTACATGTTCATGCATACTTTCACGTATAGCTTTCCTAGTTTAGACTTGATTGTATCTCTATGCTTCTTCTATTTGAGGGAATTTCAATATGCATTTGATCTTTGTATCTAAGCCACTTCCTTTCACATTATATATGATTTGGACATGTGTCCATGTCCTTATTTGTCCCTTCCTAATTGTGTATGCAAAAATTTGAGCATGTCCTATGTGTCTTTATGCCAACTTACTTGTTACTTGAGTGTGTAAACATTTGAATATGTACTTATATGTCTTATTTTCATATATTTAGTGACATGTTCCCATGATCTTTGTATTGTGTCCCCTTGGCCTACTTTGTGTGCCTCATGTGTGTTGTATGTATTTTTGTATGTGTCATTGATATGACACTTATCTCTTGCTTGTTACACACTCCATTTTTAGATGCCATGAGGGACATAATGCATCTCATTTTTTCTACTTTAGCATCATGATGCATATCATGCCCCATCACCCTTGGTAGCTACTCAATTTTTACTTATATTTACTAGTACATATATTTTTATTATCTATCTTAACACCCTTGTGAATGCTATACATAACATACATTTTACATTATAAACTTATGTTAAGATTATCTTACATTTATATATTATTTATGCACATTATATTGGATTATTATGTAGATATCATATATACTCCATCTAACACACATCTTACAGATCTTTTTATTTTGAGGACATTTCTTGCATAGGTTTAAAAATTCCCATCAAAAGATGGGGTATTCATAGGGGTTTGTCATAGAGATCAGACTCCCATAATGCATTTATAGTACATTTTCAATACATGGGCTTGGATTACAAAAATTAGACTCAGGTGAACATAAATGGAAAATAGTGACATGAAGATTAGTATAATTATATAGAAATTAGATAAAAAAGAAACTAGCACCTAAATTGGGACACTAGAACCACATATCTAATAATGGTGCTACTTTCTAGTATCCTCAGTTTCAGAAAAACTAGATTAGCCAAAACTGTACAATAGGTATAATACATGCTTGGATAGATTCAATTATAGATTTATTTTTTTGTTCGGATTCATATTAGTTTAACTCAGATTCATACTAGTTTCCTCAGATTTGTGGCATCATATGCGACATGATTGTTGACTATTTTCAAAATAAGTCAACCCAATATAGTCCAAAACTTTTATAAGGGCCTATTATCATGTTATAGGGTGTGTCTTAGTACTTTTGATGTGATTTATGTGTTATTAGCCTTGTTCATGGTCACATTTGGTCCTAAGTCATTCTATGTCATTTAAGGGTCATATTTGGGTCTTAAATGAAAGTGGTATGGTTTTTCAAGGTGTCCAAGTCTCTTAAACTTACTTTCAATATTGAATATGTCAAACACTATTAGTCCTTGTCAATACTAATTGAAAAATGTTTAGGGTTTAAGTGAAATCAAGAAAATAGTTGAAAGATAGAGAGTTTTGGAAGTTGTAAAACCTATGGGGAGTATGACATGACTGATTCCATTTACATTCTTGATATGCTTTTTAAGTACCAAAAATGGATGAAAACCATTTCTCTTTTGCATTGCTCCACTAGGCATACAAAATTAGTCAACATGTCTTCTAATAGTACAACCAATAGGAGATGTTCTAGGTCAAATTGTCTTGGTTATGGATATTAAACTTGGTATACTTCATTTTAATGGTAGGAGTTTATTGAATGGTTTCATATTATTTATGAACCATTCTTAATAAGTTGACTATTTCATTTTTCTTGCTATTCCCCATACCCTACAAGTTTTGCTTCTGTATGAGCATGTCCATACAATATAGTTGGTGAAATTTATTTCATAAGATGTGGAAATATTTATCTCATGTATCCCAATTTTTTTCATGTTTTTAAGCGATTTTATTAATTAAAAAAATTAAGTTACAGGTTGATTTCACTAGTGGAATAGCAGTTAGGTTTCACCAATTGCAAAAGGTTTCCTTCCCTAAAATGGTTTCAAATCAATATGAAGTGTTATATTTCATGATTTTAAAGTAATAAAAATATCCTCTAATTTTAATCTCAATCTCAAAATAAATCATCAATAGATTTGAAATCAACTTTTAACACATTCAGACCTTCCTTCATGACTATCATACATAATCAACTTATTGAGATGTTTTGGAGTGTTGAGAATGTTCATGGAGAGGTTTCCCATGGAAATAAAATCACATTTAAATGAATCATTTGAAATTTTTTGAGATCTTTCATGGTGGAACTAATCCATTTAAAGACATTGAGAAAGTCTAAGGCTGATTGTAAGCCTATGCACTATGCATGTTTCTCATGTTTCTACTTACTACCCCGTATAATAAAATATCCACCTACAAGTGGATCTCATAGAGATCTAAAAGTATTTCATAGAGAGTTAGAACATGTTTTGAGTCATCATGAAGGTTCAGGAGTTGATATTTGTCATGAGAATCATGTTTGAAAATTTTAAGTAGTAGGCAAATCTGAGTAGTCATGTCCACATGTTGAAATGAGTTTAGGGATCCTTTTCCTCAAAAATTAGAAAATAGAGCCCTAGCCACTTTTTATTTTGCTATATGATGAGGTAATGAGAGAATAGATGAGTTTGAATGATCATATCTTGTATCCCTCATAAAGGAATAATATCTTGCAAAAGGAGAGTGGTTGTTTGGTCCCATAAGTGATGTAAATAAGGCTCCCAAGTCATACATTTGTCACTATATAATGATAGTATTTTCTACAGTATCATGAACTCTAGGTGACCTTACACTCTAAGGTAGTAAGATAAGAGCATGTTTTCATGATAGGTGACTCTATTCAGGTGAGAAGGGTAATAGTGGTCTGAAAGACATTCATAAGAATATAAGTACAGGGTGTTGACTTACAAATGCATCTACAAGTGTAACTTTCCCTAAAAAAATTCCACCTACATTTTGATTATAGGTACTCAAAAACTCAATTGATGAACATTAATTATTAGACTTGAAAACATGTGTAGTTGATGGTTTAAGTTGGTTCCAAAATCTATAAAAGAACCCTAGGATCTGTAACACTATTTCAAGGGGCTGTAAATCACCTACATGACCCTTATTACTCCAAAAGTGGTCAACTATAATTAACTATAGTTTGATAGTGAGCTAGAACATGGTGGTATTGATGTTATCATATCATGAACATGATATGAATAGACATACATGATTATAAGATGTCCTAAAATACTTAAATAGTGGTCTTATGTTAATGATACAAGGTATAATATGCAAAGTTCACTTACAAATATAACTTCCTAAGCAAGACAACATAGTCACAATTGACTATAGCTAAGCATATCAAAGTGAAAGGTGAATAATGAAAGGTTTGATGATCAACATGTTTTAAGGGACTCCATAGTGGTGAATCACATTATAAATCATGATCATCATAATGGAAAATAGGGAAATCAAGGGATTTCAAGAACAACTTATAGTCCATACTTAAAATCCTTCATACAGTCAACGTTCTCAAGAAGTCTGTCTTGGATTTTAAGGTGTTTCAGAGTGATAAGAGTATAAAACAACCCTAAAACCTTGTATAGAGTGCTCTAATCACTTGATCAAGACTCTCATATACTTTTCTTGATTAGGAAAAGTAGAGAAGTGACCTATGTTCTATCTCAGATAAAGGGCACTCTTAAGAGGACAAATCTTATAGGTTTGTCATAAGAATGATAAAGGGGGGTGCCAAAGAGACTCAAAGCCTTGAAAAGTGTTATACATGAATGAACATATGGAATCCATCATAAGTGATGTAAGCTATACAAAGTAATCCTAAGCAATGAATCATAGTCAAGACCTTTAGGGCTAGACTAGGCCTACTACCCATTTAGAGGTCTAATAACCTTATGAGCATTGAGATATATTGGATCACATTCATAGGGAGTTATAAGGTGGTAAGCAACCTTTGGTTTGTATATAAATCCTAAAGAGAGGTCAACCTTGGCTCATATCAACTTAGGCTTGTACAAAATGAAGAAAGAAACTTGAGAAGGGGACTTTGGAAGCTCACACCTATTTAGAGGCTTAGCATGGGAACTAAAGGATATAGGAAATGTTGGATAGGGTATTCATATTTCACTTTGTGGAATTTATTTAGGGTTTGAAACTCATAAGTGTATGAAAAATCCTTAGATGGAAAAACTACCAAAACCACTCTAAAACCCTTGTTAATGACCCAATTAGAAATATGAAGAAAGAGAGGCATTAAATGAGCTAGAATGACTTGAGAGATGATTGGAACTTGTAGAGGACTCTCTAGGTCTCCTTTCCATAAATTTGAGTTCTATGCTACTTGTATAAACATGGTGGAAAATGAATTTTCTTGAGAGTTTTTGGTTTTTTAGGTACAAGAATGTTTCAAAGGATCAAATTTATTTGTGAAGTAGATTAGGACCTAACTTAAATCCTCATATTAATTTAATGCTTTATAAAATTTCAAGAGTGCCTCTACTAACACTTCCACTTTAGCCAGTCCAACATGGTATAGTGAATGAGAGATGATCACCAAGTGAGAAGGTGACAACTTTAATTGGGAGGCCTTTTAAAGTCTTCCTGATGGATCTAAGGGAATAAGGGTTCTTTAAAAGTGTCATACACTTCCATATATGGATTAGATTGTAAAATTTAAGACCATCTTGGTGATAAATGTGAAGGGTGAGTGAAAGGAGGATAATTATGAATATAAGTAGTGATAACTCATGTCCAAAATAATGTCAGTGATTAAGGATGTGACCAATGCATGTTGTTGCTTGTTTCTAAAACCCCTTCATAGTGAAATAATCTCATCTATTCCTATTCTATTATGGAGTGCTCAAATAAGGCTAGATGATAAAGGTGATTTTCAAGGAGAAATTTGAAGAGTCATATGCCACATTTGAGGAGTGATCTAGGCAATAATTTAGATGACAATTCAGGTGATGGGTCCACCCTAATTGATGACAAAACTTCTGAGAGCCACAACTTTTGCACCGTAGCTTAGATTGACTCACTGTTTGAACCATTAGAAATATAATAATGAGGGGAACATCGTGAGATGGCATGGATATCCACTTAATGAAGTTTGACCCCATAAACCCCAACAAAAGTTTCCTAAATTTCAATTTTAGTAGTACAGTCTAAAAATAGTAATTCCTCAAATTTTGTATTGTTATAAATCATGGAAGTCAAACCAATTCATCTCCTTTGATATTGGTGACCTTACACATCCTCCCACACCTTCAAAACATGTATAAATGAAGATGTAACCCGAAATGGAAATTAGACATCTCTTCTCAGAGATAAGCATATGTCTAGGTCTACAAATTTGATCAATAAAACATCTCTTCTCAAAGAAAACATTATTTGAATTGTTTTATTCTTGTTTCTTGAATTATATTTAAACTAAAGCTTTTGTGTTTTGGATTAGTGGTATTAGATCAGTTTGTATTTAGAGTGTATGATCCTGAGGCTGAGGTCATATTATAGGAAGCTTGGTTGGAAAATAAAACCAACAAACTATCCACCTATTCGCTCTAAATGACTTCAAATTGTGAATAACACTGAGACATCTAATCCTTTCAAGGAAATGGTGAATGAAGCCCTCCAATAATAGCATGTGCAGATGTTACAAAAATTCACTCAAGTTCTCCAACAAATCTCGATGGGAAAATTTGGCTCCTCATCTGCATCCGCACATCCTTTCAGTGCCCCAACACCCTTCAAGGTTTAGGTGAATTTTGATATCCCTACATTTGAAGGCAAAATCAATGTTGATGCAGTAGAAAATTTGTTAGATCAATTATCTTCTTATTTTTCTATAAATAAGTTCACTGATAAAGAGAAGATCACTTTTGCTCTTTTGAAAGCATCTTTACTTGTCAAAAATTGGTGGGAAGTGTACAAATAGAGATTTAGTGTAGATGATATTGGCCTTGAGATAGAACCTACTTTTGATGATTTCATAGAAGTTGTGAAGGAAGAATAATACCCCATTGGAGCATATGATGATCTGTATATAGAGTGGCAAAGACTTTGCCAAGGTAAGGAACAATTTGTTCAAGATTACACTGATATTTTTCATTCTCTTTCTACAAGATTGGGCATCCAAGAAAGTGAGAAATATAAGGTTCTCAAATATCGTGGTAGACTACAATGGTACATATGGGGATAAATGGAACTCTTCAATTTGGAAACCCTTGGTGAGGCATACAAGTTCGCATTGAAGATTGAGCAGAAGCATGGAAGAATGAATATGAAGAGTCAGCCTTCAAAATGGAAAACTGATAAAGAAGTTAAAACACGAGGCCAAAATTGGAAGCAAAAGGAAGGAAAGGCTGGAAAATGGTGTGATTATCACAAATTTGGAACTCACTCCAAAGAAGAATGTCGAGCCATCAAGTCCCTAATTTTTGAGTCACAATCCTCAACATCCACTACTTTGCCTCATACAAACCCTGTAGTTGAAGAGGTTGAAGAAGAGATTATAGATGTTGAGCCTGAAGCCATTGTTGCTTCATCATAGACCCATGAGGAGAGGCTAGATGACAAGGAAAGGTTGTTTCACTCTAAGTTATGGGTGAAAGGTAAGCCTTTGCATTTCATTCTTGATAGTGGAAGTCAAAAGAATTTAATCTCTGATAATGTTGTGAAAATCCTAAATCTATCCATGAAGCCTCACCCAAAGCCATACAGTATAGATGGTCAATATGCAATAAAACCTCTGTGTCACCCACCAATGTCTTCTCTCATATGCAATAAAACCTTTCCAAGATGAGGTCTTATGTGATGTGGTCAATATAGATGTTTGTGATGTACTCTTTGGTCAGCCATTCATTTATGATTGACATAGCATATATGAATCAAGAACTCAAAGTATTACTCTCACTCTTGGAACACTGCACTATAGGGTACCAGAGGTACTACCTTCTACATCTGTCTCTCTGATTAGTGCCAAGAAATTTGTTCTCATGGTGGTCAAGCCACAAGAATCCAAAAGGGTTGATGTTATACCCCTGATTACACAAACAACACAACAAAAAAAGCAAATAGATACCAAGCTAAAGAAGTCCACAGCCTTCCAATGACAGACTGATGGTCAGACAAAAATGGTAAACAATCAGGCCTTACACAGTTCCATAAATCACAGTCCCTTCCAAATATGCATCATAAATCAAATCAATGTACAAATACCAAACTTGATGACAAAACTTGATGAAATGGGGACCATTGCTTCTAAAGGAGGGAGAAATGAACTGGGCAACAATTTAGATGACAATTTAGGTGATGGGTCCACCCCAATTGATGACAAAACTTTTAGGAGCCATAACTTTTGCACCGTAGGTCCAATTGACTCACCGTTTGAACCGTTGGAAAGATAATAATGAGGGGAACATTATGAGATGGCATGGATATTTTATCAATGAAGTTTTATCCCCTAAAACCCAATGGAAATTCCCCAAATCTCAATTTTAGTAGTGCAGTATAAAAATAGTAAGTTTCTAAAAATAGTAATTCCTTGAATTCTATATTGTTGTAAATCATGGAAGTCAAACCAATTCATCTCCCTCAAGATTGGTGACCTTCCACATCCTCCACACCTTAAAAACATGTATAAATGAAGATGTAACTTGAAATGGAAATTAGACATCTATTCTCAGAGATAAGCATATGTTTAGGTCTACAAATTTGATCAATAAAACATCTCTTCTCAAAGATAGCATTAATTGAATTGTTTTGTTCTTATTTCTTGAATTATCTTTCAACCAAACCTTTCAAGTTTTGGATCAAGGAGTTTCATGCCTTTGAGGGATATTTGTCCAAATAGACCTTACATGGTCTATCCCATACTTCATTACTCTTCAAATGTAACTCCTTCTCTCAACTTGACAAGTGTTCTTATGACTCTTGGACTTTATTCTTCTCTCTCCTCTGTCACATCCTATAAGTTCTAACCATTTTAGATCTTGTAAAGTAATTCCACACCATGTATGGTGAAGGCCTAATGGTTTGATGTTGTATTTTTTCCTTTAAACAATAAATACAATCTAGTTTTGATTTCAAGGACATTTTTTCTAAGTGTTTGAAGTGATGAATGGTGAGGTCTAGTGATAAGTTTTATCCTTTCTTTTCCTTATCCTTTCATGTTTATGGAAGTGTTATCATTATAATAGGTCATATAGAGTGTAGCTAGTGTGTTAGGTTCCTTTCAAGAGTACAAGTGTCCTTGGATTGAACAATCTAATCTTTGGTCTACTTACCTTGAGTTGTCTCATGTATATCACCTCTATATTGAAATACTTATGTTAAAACACCTTAAGACTTTGAAGCTAGTTTGTAAGTCTTGTTTCTTATTGAAAGAAGTATGATATAATAGTGGATATATTCATGGTGTATCATTCATTTATATTATCTTTATTTTATTTGTAATTTTGTCTATTTTCTCATAAGTAGTTAGTAGTATAAGTGAAAATCACTTCAAGGTAAATTCAGGGAGCTAACCCTTAAACCTAGAGGTTTACTTCTAGTATAGGTAAACCCACATACCTAGAGGTATTTCAATTTTTCAAAAATATTAGAGGAGGATTTAAAAACATATTATAGGGTGTAAAATTTGGTGATAATAATTTTAGAATGCCCAATGGGATCCATTATCCTAAAGACAACATGCCAAGGTGAATGCAAGTCTTGACAACATTAGCTATAAATTAGTGTGCTACTTAGCATTTCATGACTCCATTCAGGGTATAATCTAGTTATAGACAATTTTTTGTCATATATTTGCTCTTATACTTCATGGTCCTTACTAGGTTATCTTCTGTTATAGTGTTCAATCGTATCAATCCACCTATTCAGCTTGAACTTCCTTTTGAAGTCTAACACACTTTGCCTATTCTACCCTTTGAAGAGAAAGTTGAATTTGATAGCCAAGAAAGTGAAGAAATTGAAGAAATAATGGGTAGAAAACATGACTTCCTTGAATTTAATACTAAAAATACAATCCATATTGATGTCTATGATGCCATTCCGCCTAATGATACAAAGAGTGTGCCCACATTTAATGGTGAAGGGCATGTCACACCTAGTGAACACATCAGGGATATCTCTAATTTTTGTAGTTTCCATAATGTCACTAAAGATAACATTGACATTATAATCCTTGACATGTCCCTTAGAGGGAAAGCACTTGATTGGTATAGGACTTTTCCCAATGGATGCATCATAACAGGGGATGACTTTGGAGTGTTTCTAACTTCAAGATTTGAGGATGAGCATGACCACACTTCACTTATACATCAGCTCAATTTGATCAAAATATCTCCCATGAAAATAATGCATGACTTCAATGAGAGGTTCCAAGAGAATTGGAATAGGTTTTCTCCTCCCATGAGACCACCTACTATATTTATGTTCCCTACATACTTGAGAGCCATTGGTACTGATATTGCCATCATGATACAATCCATGGGTGGTTTCACTCTTCCTAAAACATATGAAGTTTTTATTAGATGTGATTATTGTCTCATTCAATATAGAAAGCTAACTTATAAAGTGTTTATGCCTCTACTACCTAATGTTTTAGTTGTGGCTCCAAACATTGCCCAAGTTCCTAATGCAAATGCTAAGCCTAAGACTATTCTTAAGAAGGTAGATGATGCCATGGATAAAGATGTAAAAATTCAAATGTTAAGATCTCAACATAGGCAAACCAATATGAAACTAGGTGCTAATCAAAATCCCCATCCCTATCAAAAACAATATAGATAACAATATGGGAGAGGAAGAGGTCAAGGGTAAGCTAATTTCAATAGGCGTACCAATGTGTACAATCCTACTTCTAGCACCAACACAAGAGAGATGGTACCAGTTCATAGATACTTGGTTCAAGGAAAATATTGGAAATAAGGCCAATTCATGGATGACAATGAGGGTGAAGATCAAGATATAGTTTCTCAAGGAGGAACCATTCCTCTATTATAAGATGAATATGAAGTCTTGATGTAAACAAGTTAAGGTTGGTAGTCTCAAGGAGAAAACTTCACTAACTTCATAGTTGAGGACACATTTATGCTTAATCAAGGAAATTGTATTGTAGAAAACACTATATCTAAGTTTAAATATTTAGGAGACAAAAATGTGCCTAAAATTTCATCCAATCTTCTTACAAGGTAACAATTCATGGATGCAAGCATGGCAGTCCTAAACACTCCTACACTTCCTCCAAATCAAAATGTGGTAAGGTCTTCTCAAGGAAATTAAATTCCTAAAGTTATAAAAACCTATTTTACTCTAAGGACTCAATATAAGGTAATAATTTATGATTTAAACATAGTGGATTTATTGAAGAATGCCAAGGCATCCATTTCCCTTTGGGATGTCCTCCATATGCCTGGCCAAAAAGAGCTCTTAAAAAAATAGTTGTCCATTATCCCTACTAATCCTTCACCTCTAATAAATATTCATGGTCATGTATTTCTTACTAATTCCCCTAAATTTTTTTTTGAACCATCTACTAAAGATGATAATCCTCCACCTTTTCACCTTACTCTCATTATGGGTGACAAACTAGTCCACAATTTCATAGTTGATAGTGGTGCCTCTGTGTCTATCATTTATAAAGTTGCAGCTAATAATTTGGTCCTAAAATATGAACCAAATATAAAAGGAGTGATTCAAATAGATGGTACATTTGATATGACAATAGGGTCGATCAAAAACTTGAAGGTCTTCATCCATGACTATCCTAGTTTTATCCTTCAAGACATTGTTGTTGTGGACCTACCTACCCATTTTATAATCTATCTTTCAAGTGATTTTATAGCCAAGATAGGTGGATACCTTTTATCTAACTGGTCATTCTTGGCCTTTAGGACAAGGTATCAAACCAAGGTGAACATAAAAAATCAGCCACTAACAAGATTCCACATTGAGCCTTATGTAGAGGCAAGTTTAAATTTAAATTATGTGATCAATGAGAAAGAGGAATCTAATGTGGATGATGGTGACTCTTATAAGATTTATGGCACATATGAATTGTTTCTAGATAAGTATGGTATAAATTCTTATGAGTATGATCCTTATGCATACTTTGATCAAACTGACATTGACACTTATATCATCTATGAAGAACCATTTGAGCAAGTTGAGGTAAGTGATAAACATTATTTCTCACAATCTACTGAGAGTAACTACTTGATCCATGTGTATGATGATGATAGTTTGAAGGCCCTGATTGATCATTATAATGAGAAGGATGATGTCTTTCTTCCTAATATTGATGAAGCTACCCTTGATGATGACAATAATGAGGAAGAAGAAGATGACTTATGTAAATTTTCAATGCCATATGTCAAGAATTTGAGTAGATAGGTAAGGTTAATCCTCCTCCAAAGGATTGCATATCTAATGACAAGTTTACTAATCAGTCTAAGGAGCAAGATGTTAAGTATCTTATCAAGCATAAAGGTATATGCCAATTTGTTGTCTAAGAGTCTCTAGTCATAAATGAGTCTCATGAGTCCAAGGTAGATCTTATTGTGTTTAAATAATGGTCAAGATCCTAGCTTAATGTTGATTCATTTATAGATGTGGTGGAATATGGTAAAGCAGACTTCATGACTCCATGTATCAAGCACTTACTGTCCTAGAAGAGAACAAAGATTAGGCAAATATCATCACTCATATTCTATAGTTTAAAGAGTACCAATTATATGTGACAGAGGTTAAGTTAATTGCAACTCCAATTAAGGTCATTGGAAAGTAAAGGAGAGCATTCATGAATTCTTTAAATAGTCCACTTATAAACATGATGAGATCCAAAGATGGTAAGCTTCTTGACCATCTACACATTCAAGTGGTTGATGATGAGCATGATTCACATGCTAGATTAGCTTCATAGAGTGATAAATATTAAATAGGAAACATATTTGACCTTGGTTAAAGTGTGGTAATATGTTTTCACCTCAAGAGTGAGATTTTGTAAATACTAGGCTAGGTGTGTGTTTTTGTTTCTCTTGTGTGTGTTGTGTTCCATAAGTGTTCTATTTGAGCACATGTTTTCTTCCTTTGGTGTGTCTTGTTTTATATGTCATTATTAACATTTGGTGTCATTTCAAAGGAAAATTTTGTGTCAAACTTGTGGATAGGTGACTCCATAGCCTAATAGATAGGATTAGGCTACTGGTCTTAGCATAAGAAGCATACCACCCCTAGGAAATCATCAATAATGTTGACTATTTTGACCACAAGTCAAAATAAGACAACTACCTATAGTAAAAAACATGTATATGGGCTTATTATCATGTTATAGGGTATGTCCTAGTCATTTTGATGTGATTTAATGTGCTATTGACCTTGGTCATGGTCACATTTGGCCCTAAGTCATTTAAGTGTCATATTTGGGTTGTAAATGAAGGTGGTGAAATTTTCCAAGGTATATAAGTGTTATGAATTTAATTTAAATGTCTAATATGTAAGACCCTACTATTACTTATCACTAATAACTAAAAAATGTTTAGGTATTAAGTGAAATCAAGAAAATAGGTGAAAAGGGAGTTTTGGAAGTTGTATGGCCTTTGGGGGAGTATATCATGTGTGGAAACATCATGTAGTGAAAATTTAGCTTCCATAACTCCATTTTCATGATTTATATGATTTTAAAGTACCAAAAATGGACCAAAACTATTTTTTTCTCCATTGTTCCATTAGGCATTCAAAATTGGTCAACATGTCTTTTGATCGTATGGCTAATAGGAGAGGTTCCAAGTCAAATTATCTTAATGGTGGATATTAAAATTAGTATAATTAATTTTAATGATAGGATTTTAGATAATGGTTGCATATGATTTATGAACCATTATTAATAAGTTTATTGTTTCATTTTGCTTGCTAATCCCCACACCCTACATGTTTTGCTTTTGTATGAGCATGTCCATACAATCCAATTAGTGAAATTGGTTTAATAGGATGTGGAAATACTTATCTCATGGATCCCATATTTTTTTGCATATTTATAAGTGATTTGATTAGCCAAATAATTTAAGTTGCAGGTTGATTTCACTAGTAGACTAGAAGTCAAGTTTCACCAATTATAGAAGGTTTCCTTTCCTGCAATGGTTTCAAATCAATATTAAGTGATATGTTTCATGATTTTAAATTAATAATAATGCCATATAATTTCAATATTAGTCTCAAAGTATATCTTTAATAGAGTTGCAATCAACCTCCAACATAGTCAGACCTTCCTACATGACTATCATACGTAGTCAATTGAGTGAGATGTTTTGAAGTGTTGAGAATGTTCATGGACAAGTTTCCCATAGAAATCCAAGCATATTTAAATGAATAATTACAAAATGTTTGATCTCTTTCATGGTGGAATAAATCCATTTGAATACCTTGAGAAGGTCTAACACTGATTGTAAGCCTATTCACTATACATGTTGTTCGTGTCTCTACTCACTACCTTGTATACTAAAATGTCCACCTACAGGTGGCTCTCATAGAGATCTAAAAGCATTTCATAGATATTTGGAACATATTTTGAGTCCTCATGAAGGTTGAAGAGCTGAGACATGTCATGAGAATCATGTTTGAAACTTTTGAGTATTAGGCAGACCTGAGTAGTCATGTCCACATGTTGAAATGAGTTTAGGGATAATTTTCCTTAAAAACTCCAAAATAAATCCCTAACCACTTTTGATGCTACCATATGATGAGGTAATCAGGAACCTAGATGAGTTTTAATGATCATATCTTATATCCATCATGAAGGGGTAATAGCTTACAAAAGGAGAGTGGGTGTTTGGTCCCACAAGTGATGTAAAGAAGGATCCCAAATCATGCATTTTGTCACTATAGAAGGGCATTATTCTTTGTAGTATCATGAACTCTAGGTGACCTTACACTCTAAGGTAGTAAGATAAGAGCATGTTTTCATGGCAGGTGACTCTATTCAGGTGACAAGGGCAATATTGGTCTAAAGGACATTGATAATAATGGAAGTAAAAGGTATTGACATATAAATGCATCTATATGTGTACATTGCCTTTAGAAAATTCCACCTACAACCTGACTATAGGTACTCATAAACTCAATTGATGAACTTGGAATATTAGAATTTCAAACATGGGTATTTGATGATTGAATTTTGTTCCAAAAACTTCAAAAGAACCCTAAGATGTGTATCACTATTTTAAGGGGTTGTAAATCACATACAGAATCCCTATTACTCCAATAGTGGTCAACTAGAATTGACTATAGTTTGACAATGAGATAGGACATGGTGGTCCTAATGTTGGAATAACATGAAAATGATATGAATAGATTGAAATGATTATAAGATGGCCCAAAATACATAAATAATGGTCTTATGGTAGTGATACAAGGTCTAATATGCAAATTTCCCCTACATGTATCACTTCTTAAGTAAGATAACATAGTCATAATTGACTGTAACAAAGCATATCAAAATGAAAGGTAAACAATAAAAGGTTTGATGATCAACATGTTTGAAGGGAATCCATAGTGGTGATTCACATTATAACTCATGATAAAATAGGGAAAGAAAGGGATTTCAACAATAACCTACAATCCATACATAGAATCTAGCACATAGTCTACATTCTTAAGAAGTCTATCTTGGATTGTAAGGTATTCAAAAGTTCTAGTAGTATAAACCAACCTTGAAACCTTGTATAGAGTTATAAAATCACTTGATAAATCATCTCATACACTTTACTTGTCTGGGACAACTATGGAAGTGACTTATGTTCTATCTTAGATAGAAGGCACTCCTACGAGGACAAATCCTATAGGTTTGTCATAAGAATGGCATAGGAAGGTTACAAAGAGACTCAAAAACTTATAAGGATATATCATGATATATGTTATACTTGAATGAACATAGGTAATACCGCATAGGTGCTGGAAGCTATATAGAGTACTCCTAAGCAATGAAACACAGTTAAGACCTTTAGGGCTACACTAGGCTTACTACCCATTTAGAGGTTTAATACAAATTTTAGGGATAGATGAGCATTAAGAAACATTGGATCACCTTAAAAGGGAGTTATAAGGTGGTAAAAAACCTTTGGTTTGTAGATAAACCTCACAAAGAGGTAAACCTTGGCTCAGATCAACTTAGGTTTACACAAAATGAAGAAAAAATCTTGAAAAAGGAACTTTGGAAGATCAAAACTAAATGGAGGCCTATCATGGGAGATTAAGGAGATAGGATATGTTAGATAGGGTATTTAAATTGAACTTTTTGGAATTTATTTATGGTTTGAATGTTTGAACTATATGAACAATATTTAGAGTGCAAAACTACCAAAAAACCTTGTTAATGACTCGATTGGAAAGATGAAGGAGAGGCATAAAATGATATATAATGACTTGGGAGATGATTGGAAATTGTAAAGGACTCTCTAGGGCTCCTTATGATAAATTTTAGTTCTACTGTACATGTACAAACGTGGTTGAAAATGACTTTTACTGATAATTTTTGGTGTTTCATAGGTATGCAAAAGTTTCAAAGGATGAAATTTACTTTGGGAGGTGGATTGGGGCCCAACCTAACTCCTTATATTAATTTCATAATTCATAGAAGTTTGAATGTGCCTCTGCTAACACCTCTAATTTAGCCAATCTAGAATGGCATAGTGAATGAGAGATGATCACCAAGTGAGAAGGTGATAAATTTAATTTGGAGGCCTTTTAAAGTTTACATGATGGATCTAAGGGTATGAGGTCTCTTTAAAAGTGTCATAAACTCTCTTGTATGGATTATATTGGAAAACTAGAGACCATCTTGGTGCCAAATTTAAAGGGTGAGTGAAAGGAGGATGACTGTGATTGCAAGCAGTGATAACTCATGTCCAAAAGAATGTCAGTGATTAGGGACATAATAAATGCATGTTGGGGCTTGCTTATAAACCCCCATTCATAGTGAAATCATCTCATTTATCCATAGTCTACTATGGAGTGCTCAAATAAGGCCAAATGATGAAGGTAATTTTCAAAGAGCAAGTTGAAGAGTCATATGCCACATTTAAGGAGTTTTCATGCCTTTGAGGGATATTTATCAAAATAAACATTGCATTATCTATTCCAAACTTAATTCCTCTTCAGATGTGACTCCTTATCTCATCTTGACAAGTGATCTTATGACTCTTGGACTTCATTCTTCTCTCTCCTCTCTCACATTCTATAAGTACTAGCCATTTTGGCTCTTGTAGAGTAATTCCACACCATGTATGGTGAAGCCCTCTTGGTTTGATGTTGTAATTTACCTTTGAAAAATAAATATAATTTATTTTTGATTTCATGAATATTTTGTCTAAGTGTGTGAAGTGATGAATGGTGAGGTCTAGTGATAAGTTCTATCCTTGCTTCTCCTTTTCCTTTCATGTTTATGCAAGAGTTCTCATTCTAATAGGTCATATAGAGTGTAGCTAGTGTGTTAGGATCCTTTAACATGTACAAGTGTCCTTAGATTTAGTAATCTAATATCTGGTCTACTTACCTTGTGTTTTCTCATGCATATCACCTCTATATTGAAACACTTATGTTATAACATCTTAGGACTTCAAGGTAAATTCAAGGAACTAGCCCTTAAACCTAAAGGTTTAATTCTACTATAGTTAAACCCACATACCTAAATGTATTCTAATGTTGCCCAAATATTAGAGTAGGATTGAATAAACTCATTTAGGGTACAATATTTCATGACAATAATGACCATTCTGATATTGAGTTTAGATATTCAAATACATATTATTACAAATCACTCTAGAATCTATATGCTTAGATGTCAAGTTTGGGGGCATGTGCATGGCACATTATTTTCTTATTCTCACTTAAATAATAGTTGATAAGATGGATTGATATATTCCATGCCATTCTCTACAATTTATACAAATGACATCATATTATAGGTTGTATACTAGTTTTATACCTTACATCTTTAGTGGTTAGACATACCCAGGTAGACATTTATAGTTACATCAAATAATTTTAGTTTTAGATGCATCTAATACACATGGGTGGGTAATGATGGAGACATAGGCTTATTTAACTCTTAATACACCTACATGAGAGGGTTAGACACACATAGTCTAATCCAAGATATTCACAGGTCATGATCCACCAAGTAAGGGTGGGCAATGATGGATTCAAAATTGGATTCAGTTCATGAGCCACCCAAAAATGAGGATTAAGAAAGTGATAAAATTATTCCAATATATTCATCTATTGATCACTATATGCATGCACACACCTAAGTTTTCACTAGGTTTATGCATTGGTTCATGTACCAATGAGGTGTATTCATTCATTTCCTCTCTCCTATGTCTTTAATTAATTTTAATTCTTTACTCACTTTTATATTTTATTTTGATATATCTTAAGTAATGATTGATTTATGCATGTTTCACTTGTAGGATACACATTGGATCATGCTTCACATACTCAAAACATGTTTCATGGGATTCACCTCTTAGGTAAGTCTAGGCATGCCTCTTTTTTACTTTATCCTAGTCATTTAACTTTGCTACATTTATATAATTAGGGGGGGGGATGTAATCACTTAAAAGTGGTATTTGAGTGCTAAGAGTGCATACCATATGAATCCCTAATCATCACTAAAGTATTCCTATACCCTCATTTATTCATCTTAGCCCTTCATTCCTAGTGTTCTACCACATTCACACTAGAACCATAATAAGGACAGTATCACCGCATGGTGCTAGTGCCCCAAAAATTATGTTAGTGTCATTTCCATATATTTTTCACAAGCAAATATCTTTTCAAATCTAAAACCTTCTAGGGTCAACCTAGACCTCTTTTAACACTTACACAAACATCATATTTATATATATGCATGAATTTTATCCCTATATCCACTAGATGGAAATCACATGCAAAATATACATTAAAAATTAGAAGAATTTGTGCACAATTATAGTTATCAATCTCTATTCTACCTTATTTCTGCATACTACCATCTACAAGAGTCATATGATCAGATTACCTAGATTTCTAGTCTCAAACACATTCAAGGAATTTAAGCCCATTACCATACTAGCTTGAATTGAACTATCACTTAAATGGGGAGAAATACATTGAGCTTGATCCCTCCTTAAAGTATTAGTGTGTAGGCAACTCTCATCATAGCTTGGTGTTTGAGTTGTTTAGCCTACCCTACTAATAAACACACTTTTTTAGATTGTATCAATTGAATTCCATAGTAACATGGAATATTAGGGTTTTCTCATAAATTTAGTCAAAATAATCAATATATAGATTTTTAAAACTCATGCATGTAGGAATAAACCTTAGAGATCTACACATAGGTACACTTAGAAGTTCAAGGCAGTCGTTTAAAGAGGAAACTACTCAAAATATAGGGACACCACCATGACATTTACAATAATGATGCTAATACATAATTAGAGCACTAATATATAAGAGGGATTATAACATTGTGACATTTTTTCAAAACTCAGACCAACCTCTACCTTAGTTTCAAGCTACTAGTTCATTCATCTCAGTTATTTTCCAACTATGTTATCATTTATAACATTTTATTGTTATTTTTAAAAAGGTTAAAGTTAGTAAGTTCTATAAAAAATTAGTGGTTGTATTTAATGAATATTATTACCCTTATTTTGTCCCCTCATTTCTTTAACAAACATAGGATTTATACTTGCTAAGTTCTAAAAGATTAAAATAAAATCATAAATACTAAAAGAAGATAAATTATATTTCACTAATAAATAATAATCATTCAAGAACATGATTGCATCTGATTAACCCATAATGGAATTTAAGAATCCTTTTGGATAAAAAGATATCATTTAACCTTGAAGCAATTGGTGCTCATTGACAATAATAAGGTGGTCTTGCCTTCAATAGTTATGGTTCTACAACACCAAGGGGGGAGGATCCCTATGCTATTATTGAATGTATTATATATAAAATTCACATACTTATCAGATATACAAAAGTGAAAAAAAGCCTTTTATGCTTACACTCACATACTCATAATAAATTTTTTATTTTAGACTATAATTAAAAATAAATGAATATGTCTACAAATATGAACTTTGAGTTCTTAATTAAAGATAAAACAATGACTCATTCATGAAAATAGAAGTAATATTAGACTCAAAAAAATTTACAAAGCTCATTGGACCCTATTGATGGCTTATGAAAAATTTCATAAAAAATGCATGGAAAAACACATTACAAATAATGCTTGATGTGCAAGGTATAAATAAATAGAAAAAATAATGCACAAATCCATCAATATGATTAGCAATGAGATAACAAGGAATATAATGAACTAAAAAAAAATGTAATTATAGTTATATCCATAGAATTCCTAGATATGAATATGCAATACAATGTATTAAAATGACTAATTTAGATATGTTAAAATAATTCATGATTTCACACATTTATGAATATTACATGTATGCTTCACAAAGACTTTGATGAACATAAGTCTTTAGATCAAAATTGCATTAGTGAATCATATGATTACTCAATGAATGACTTTTTTAGTCTCGTTTTTGATGGTAAATGACAAGGACTTAGGGAATTTTATATGAATTATTGATGTGATATTATTTTGAGGACTTTGTCACTAAGAACATGATATTTTTCTTGTACTTATGACTATTACATGGAGCTAGATGTACCTTGTGTAATAGTAAGAAGTAGGGGTTTGTTATGGGCAAATATGATGACAAATGACTCAAAAAGAAAAAGAAGAAAAAGGAACATGATTTATATGCAAAATCACCATATCATTTTTTATTGCACATTAATAAAGATAAATCTAGGCCAAACATACAAAGTTTTAGAAGTAACATTTTTTTATATTATTTAATTAGGAGTCAAAATCATGAATCTACAACCTAAATGACATTAAGAGAAATAGTATTTTGTTACTAATCTATATATCCTTACAGATCTAAAATCTTATGATATAAGGAAAGTAACTATTAAGGCATATGATATGCATTATATTAATGACATTGTGAATGGTTTTTGACAAGGAATCAAAATGAAGTGGAATAGAATCAACTTCTCCTACCAAAAAACACAAAATCTTTTTTCCCCAACCCATTTCCATTAAAATTGAATTAGGAAAAAGGCATGTTAATTGATTCAAGTTCAAAACCCTAATAATTTGCAATAGAGCATCTTCTTATTTAGTTGATTAGTAAAAGTGTGTGCATAGTTATTCCTACATTATTTTCAACCCTTTTCACTTTACAAAACATGACAAATCATGAAAAAATTTATAGACATTTTATTTTCTATTGGTTGTTGCCATGTTATTTGATGAACTAATGTAGTATTCTATGTGAAATCATCAAAGCAACAATCTCATACTGCATAAAAAAATACATCAATGAGATGGATAAAATAATGTTATTTGTTGTAAACTAATAGGCTTAATTTTTTTATGTTATTCCCTAATTTACTTGGATCAAGCCTAGGAAGTAACCATGTAGTAGATGGAGGGTATATTTGTATAAGGTGAATATGATGTAGAATTCAATTCTATATTTATTCACATGATGTGAGCTAACTAGTTTTATGTATTTACATTGAATGTCAAATTAATAAACTAAAGAACATAATGGAAGGTTATAAATATCTAGATGTCTATAGAAGCTTGATATGGTTTTCCAAGACACTTTTCAATTTGTAATGCAATTTTAAATGGCATTGACACATTTAATTTTAAAGCCCATAAAGTGTAAGTGAAAGCTTAAATAAAGTCCTCCACATTTTTATTGGTGAGCATTTTTGGAAAAATGAAATGTATCAAATCTCTAACATTTTTTTGAAGCCAAAAAATAGTCAGATACGTGATTAAAAGCCATATATTGTTACCTTATCAAATCTTCATATGATCAAATCATATCCTAGAATAAAACCCACAAAAAATCAAATGGATGTCTAACTGTAACTAAGGCAAAAAGAAAACACTAGATTTTAAATATCAAGGCCCAAATCAAATAAATAGAGAATTGATTATGGGGATTTTTTTATTTTTAAACTTTTAAAATAATTCATTGTCTAAAAAAATTATGCAATGAAGTAAAAAAATTAGTAGAAATATTTCAAAATAAAGAGGATCAAAAATAAAAATATAGGCAAAGTATTTAAATCAAACCTCAACATGGATGATGGACTACTAACCCCACACTAAATAGGGGAAACTTGAATCTTAAATAAATGTTCTTTGGAAAATGTTAAAACCAATTCATGTCTTACAATGAAAAATGAGATACAGAGAGTAATTATAACCCATTGAAAATCTTTTTATGGAAACATTGAATGAGCATAAACCAATATTGAGAAATTTGTTTTTTAAATTTTATGTAATTGTAGAGAATTTCATCAAAAATATCATGCTTTCAAAATTCTTAATAAGCATTTGGCTAGTTTTAACAATCTGCAATAGGCTAAGAATAATCCAAGCACAAAGCACAATAAATCATAAAATAATAAAACATAGTCTCTATAAACCCTATGCCAATGTAACATAATTGAGTAAAAAAACACAAATTAATATCAAATGGTAGCTTATGTAAACCCTATCCTTATTTACAATCATCTAAGCACAAAGTACTATATAACATCAAACCCTAGTTTTTATAAACCTTATTTACATTTTCCTTAATTCGAGCATAAACTATAATCGGTCCTTCTATGTAATCTTTCTTATTTTGCAAGCATGAAAACACCCAAAAAAAAACTTTGAGAATGCTATTTGAATAAAAATTAATTTTGAATACAATTACTACAGCCATGTTTACACTATCATCTACATGAAAATAAATAATGGTTTTGAACAAGATGAATGCTCTGATCTTATAAAATTGATATATTTTATACAAATGTGCACATTAGTTCAATTCAATGAAATGGAAAAAAAACATGGGACATAACATGGTGCTTATAAATAAAGAGACTGCTTTATTGGAAATCCTAAAACTACTTTTATAAATAGAATAGGCACCCTAAATATGACCATGAAATGTTGAAGTAAAGCCATCGATAACAATGTTCCTCATTTATAATAATTATGAAAACATTCCAAAATAAAACCCAACTCTTTCATAGTAACTATGAAATTATTTCCTTAAACAAAACCTAAAAAAAAAGGTTGTCCAATCCTAACTAAAGTGATATATAGCTCTAACCTTGATGTCTCAACACCCAAATCAAGAAAAGACAACATACATCATGAAATATTTGGTTTGGTAAAAATTTAAATAAACTAATCAATTTCCTACAATGAAAAATGAAATATGGTATAGAAAAAAATATCTTACCTCTATAATTTCTATATGGAATTTTTAGCAAAGAATATCAAGCTTCTCTTCAAACTTTATTGCTTCGCCAAACCCTACAAATAGTAACAAGCTTCCATGGGCATGAAAGATGTTGACATGTCATTGAAGCCTATGATCTAATTTTAGTAATTATTTTGCTTACGACTGAGCCATAACACTTAAAAATTTCACATAAAATTGATAGATCAAAAATAACTAGTCAAGGACTATGTATTTCATAAAGCGTTGAAGTAAAGCCATTGATAACAATGTTACTTCTTGATAATAATTTATAAACAAGCCAAATAAATTATCAAAATCCATATATTGTTACACCATGAAATTATCACATGATGAAATCATTACTCATAACAAAACCCAAAAAAATCAAATATATGTGAAACTATAAGTAAACCGATATAAATCCCTAGATTTTAAATCTAAGGGCTCAAATCAAGCAAACACATCATAAATCCTAGGGATCTTTACTAAGCTAAACATTTAAACTAATTCAATGTCTAAATTGATGACACAATATAGTAAGAAAATTAGGATAAAGAATTTAGAAGAGATAGGATCAAAACTATAGATGTTATAATAATATTTAAATCAATTGTTAAGCTAGATGACATAGCTATAACTATACACTGGATAGACAAAATCCAAATCTTGAACAAATCTTTTTTTGGATAATATTAAAACTATTTCATCTCTTACAATGAAAAAATAAATTAAATATACAAAAAAAAATAGACCACATAAGCTTTTTTCTATTTTTTTGATGAATCAAAGCCACATCGATACATAGAAAAAAACATTAATGAGTAAATCTATCTTGGAATCATTACCAAATATATTATCCAATCATATTTCCTTAATTATTGCATAAGAAAAATATATAAGATTTTTATAAAGTGAAATAATAGTTTTTTTAATGGGATAAGATAAAATAATAATATTTGGTGTAAGCTAATTGGCTGAAATGTTTTCTGTTATTATATGCTTCACTTGGATCAAGGTTGGGAATTAACCATACAACATATAGAGGACAAATATCTACAAGGCATGCATTATCTTCCATTTAATTTTACACTTATTCAGGTTGTGTGGACTACTTCGTTTGAGGATTTTGCATCAAATGCTAGATTACTTCATCAAGGAACATGGTAATGAGTTATAAATATATAGATGCATCAATAATATTTTTATTATTTATTGGACTTTGCAAAGTGCGAAGGGTTGAAGAGTATCTAATGAGTTAGAGCAAGAAGTTTTTTTTGCTTTGTTGGGTTGAATATACTAGAGTATCATGTTTAGATAGCCTCTTTAGGGTAAAAATTCTTTTTAGAGAGTTTTTAAGTAATTTATTAAATGACTTTTTTTGGTATATCATATTTAATTTTACATTCTGTAAGATGGATTAGTTAATTTAAATCTTTAAAAAATAAAATAGTGTGATGATTTGTGTTATATTTTATTGATTAGGGCCTCAAGACATTGTTTTAGTTAAGGTTTGAATAATATAGGCTTCATATTTCCTTGATCAACGTTATAGATCTCTGTTTTTTTGCATTGGAAGGTTACTCTGATTTGTTAAGCATAAATGTATAATGATGTGGAATGATGGAAGACTTTTATATACCTAAATTTATTTATGGAATGGTTTTTTTAGAGCTGAAGCATGATAGGTTTGGTAGGGCTTATAGGACCAAAGCAACAAACATTTTGAATTTTGGCATGGTGGTTTTGATTTTTTGCAAGGCATAAGCTAAGTGTAATAATAATATTTATATACAAAATCAAGGCATGAGATTTGAAACATTTAAAATCTAGTAACTATGACAGTGATTTAATTTTGTAATAGATTTATAGAGTATAATTGTGTACATCAAACATTCATACCCTACATGTACCTGCATATCATAGGATTGAATATACATTTAATATAAAATTTAGTTATGGTTAAAGATCCTTGATTGTAAATCTTAATCAAGGAATTAAAGATGTTAAGTTATAAATCCTAGTATATATTATGAATCAATTTGTTTTCAATCAATTACAATTAAATCTGCCCATAGCTGATTCTTTTTTTTGCTCTTATTTTTTTTCATTTTTTTTCCAGAACATGTAAAAAGGCAAAACTTAAAAAATCATGAATGCATTAACTTCAAATACAGTGATGAAACTGGCCATGGGCATAATTGTATCTATTATTCTAACCATCATAATGGCCTCTTGCATTACCATTTTGGTAACCTTTCAGAAGTAAAATTGACTATAGAAAAGTTTCTTACATTAGCTTTATAGAAGAAGTAGTAATCAAGGATAACACTGTATGATGTCAAAACTAGTTTCAAGTCAAGTATTTAAAAAATAAGAAATAAATAAATCTCACTGTCCTTATAATCATATTCAGGCATAGGCATAAATTGATTAGCCAATAGTGGTTCTTCAAAGTTGAAAGTATAAGTGTACACATTAAATTTAGATAAATTGTAACATAAATTTTTGTAGTATATATAATCAAAAAAATATTTAGAAAATATATATTACATTGAAAAAGAAACTGTTATTCATTCCTTAAAAAAACATTCTTTTTTAGACTATTCATTAAACATTATGTTTATCACTTATAAAAGTTTGGATTTGGACTTCTATATTGATAATGTCTTCTACCATTTGATTGAATTGACCTACATAAATTATAAAGTAAAAAATATCCAAATTTATTATCAATATTTTCTATTAGTAATTTATAAAAATTGTATTTGTTATTGAACAAGGGAACTAAACTACTACCATTGTTGTAAACACTATCATCAATATCATCTCTCAAGATACTACCAATGTTTCATCCATAGACATCAATGTATTTATTATGAGACTCCTTGGAATCATGTCTAAATGCATCATTATAATCAATTCCCAATTATAATTCATTATTTTCATGTGAATTTTTCATCTTGAAGTTGAAGCCACTCTCCATCATAGATATCATGTGGTACATAATGCAACTTATTTTTTGGGATTATAACTCTTAACCATAGTGTCATTTATTACCAAGAGGCTAGAAAACCTTGATTCCCTTGATCAAAATCTAAAAATAATTTGCATAACATAAATAAATATCTCCATATGGTTTTGAGTTATTAGAATTTTGTCTACGTTTCCTTGGCACGAGTGCTCTTCCCAAACTTTACACTAGAGCACATTTATCCCTCTTAGCCATTAATAACTAATATTTTAAAATAATGCATAAAATCTAGATCATGATTGTGCATATTCATTTAGTGTGATGTAATTAATAAGAAATCTATAACACTAATTTATTCAAAATCTTCATTCAAAATTTTTACTAAAATCTTCCACAAACCTTTAGGAGTAAGTAGGAAATAAAAAGCATAAAACACCAATTTAGTCAAAAGATTCATTCAAAATTTTTATTAAATTCCTCTACAAACCTATGGGAGAAATTAGAAAAAAAAAAAACATAGCCTAAAGTATGTTCATACACATAGGAGAGCTAGAGCATGCTATGTATCTCTCTCCTCTTGAATACGCATCTAAATTTAAAAAGATACCAAACTAAGGGGAGTGAGATAATATGGAATCTTAAGTTGAATCTAAATTTCAACCAAGTTTCATAGAGATTCCCACCACTAGACTATAAAGGAGAAAGTTGATGTAACCAAGAAAGGATAAATGTAATGTTTTATTTTATACTTTTTTTAATTGAAGATATCTAATATTTGTATGTGTTGAGATTTTTTGTCATTTTTGATGATGTCAATGATTTTTGATATGATAATATGTCAAAAATTAGCACCAATCACATTATAGATAAATGATGTATTAATAATTTTTTTCAATAAATATGAAAGTTAATTATTGAAAAGATTTAAATATTTCAATACAGTGAAAATAATATTATTTGATTGGTAAACAACATAATTTAATTTGAACTTAAAGTCAATCGAATCCTATAATAACCTTTTTAAGATTAATAATAAAAATATAATAATTTAAACATAATTGTATAATTATGCTTGAAATTTAATGATTTGAAGAAAATTATATAATTTTAACTTCTTTCTTTCTTCTTAACATTAAAAAGGACCAAGTAGCTTTCGATTAATAATTAGTTTTTTATTTTATACAAAATTGTGAATTTATAAAATATTAATTAAATAAAATAAAATAAAAAAGTAGTTAAAAATATTATATTTTATTTATAATTAATTAAATTTAAAAATATATTTCATTAAAAAATAAATATCTATTATTCATATTTATTTTTAAGCACATTTTAGGATGATTAGACCAAGATTAAATTTTGAAAATAAGGATCAACAAATAGAATACCATAGACAAAGACAAGAACAAATGGCAGATTGACAAATAAAGGAAAAATTAAAATGTTAAAATTAAAATGATAGACATTGATATTATAGAACACATGGCTGAATTAAAAATTGAAAAGAGAAAACATGTTGATAAGATAAAAATAATTCATGAACAAATATCTCAACGTGAACAATGTGTTGAGAACAAGATTACAAAGATAGATGTGTTCATATCAATTGATTGACATAAAAATGAAAAATACACAAGAAATTCATCATAAAATATATCAAAGGCACTATTATCAAATGATTACTAATGTTGACATTAATTTTGAATAAGAAAACTCAATATTAGTAGATTGTGTCCTTGAAATACCAGATAATGTAGCTCAAGATAAAATGGATGTTGATTCTACAAATAATGTGAATTTTTAAAAAATGGTATTAATTATTTAAAAAATGAGTATCTATAAATATAAATATAAAAATATAATTAAATTATTATTTTATATACTAAATTAAAAATACCATTTTGATTATTTTAGAAGAGAACATAGCTATGGTAATGAAATTGAGAATGGATGGTCTAAAGTACTACAAATCAAAGCATGATAAGAAGGAAGGTTTGAGATAGTTTCTAAGTGGGAAAGAAAGGGTCATTGAATTTAAACTGGGATACCCAAAGGATTCACTCCCAACACCCTAAAATGATGTTATTCACCATATTATAAAGTATGTGACTTTAAAAGGGAGTTTCAAAGTGGTTTTTTCATATCACTATGATTTTCTCAATCATTTTCAACATAAGATTTATATAGCATTCCCTTTTTCTTGTTGTGTTATCCTTAGAAAATTTTATTCATGATGTAAAAATATAGAAATCCATTATTCTTATTCATTAAGTTTGATTTACATTATATATCATCATGATAAGACTCAGAATTTTGGCCCATCCACTTAGGTTAAGTTGGTTGAGTTTGTTAAGGGGGGAAATTCTTCAAAACCTATCACTAACAAGGATAAATCTAGTGATAAAACTTCAATTAAATCCAAAACCATTACTATCATGATTACTATCTTATTTAATTTATGTTCTTAGTATGGTCAACTTATGGAATAACCATGGCTAATTAGAATATATATAGGAGGTAGTGGTTAGTCTTTTATCACCATATTATGAAATTTGATCTTATTGAATTATTATGGATGTTTCCCCCTTGAAGTGGCTCAGTCATTATTATTACCTTTTGTCAATTATTGTTTTGCATCTAATTATACTAATATTAATTATTTGATATATTATTCTATTATTATGAAACATCTAAGTTATTTCATTAAATTCGTATTAGAGCATTGATTGGGATAGTTTTTGTAGCATTATTTTTTTTAGATCTAGTGTTGTAGTAATCTGAATAATTGAATAATAGATAAATCATAACTTGTGATCAAAAAATAATTTAATTTTTATGAAACTATAGTATTATTCAAATTTTTTTTAAAGAAAAAAATTGGATTTTTTTGGTACCATTGTGAAACTTACTAGTCTTTAGATTCATATTAGTGAGATGATTTCAATGATATAATATGTTGGTACACTTTTTTGGGGGCCAAAATCCTCCATCCTAGGGTTTTTGAATGGATATTCATAACACACACAAATGTGAGAAAGTTCAAGACACTCCAAAAAATCCTCGCAAGGATGACACAGAGTTCAGATCTTTAAATCCATCAGTTTCTAAAGTAGTTCAACAAATTTAGTTAGATATACAAAGCATGCTTAGGAATGATGATGTTGATGTAGTAAAAGTGGAAATGGATTCTCTAAAGGATTAGTTTTAAATGATGAATGCTCTATTTACCTCAATTGTAACTCAACTTCTACAAAATAATCCTCCAAATCAATGTTTTTCCACTCAAAATAATCATAACTCTAATACTAGTTCAAAGAACATGTTGAAAAGGTGGAAGTTTAAAGTTTGATGGTAAAGATATACTCACTAAGATCAATCAAATATAACATTTATTTGATCCACATCAGACCCCATGTGTGCAAAAAGTGATCATGACATGTCTTTATCTGGAACCTAAGTAGTTCATTTAATATAAGTGGTTGTGTGCTTAAAATAAGAATAAGGGTACTCTTGTTACCTAGTCAGTGTTTACTAAGGATATGCAAATACACTCACAATAATGCATAATAAAAACACTTTAGTCAATTAGTAAATTTGTGATAGACATGTAATGTTAAGGATTATATTCAACAATTATATTATTTTTCATTACGTGTGGATGAAATCACTAAGAATAGCTTAACCAAGTAGTTATTGTGGGGGCTCAAGGATATCATATAACTTGAGGTTGGTATGTTTCATCCACCATCCATTTTTGAAACCATATCATTCACATGACAAATAGAGGAAGAAAATTTGGTCAGAATAATAGCTTTCACTCATGGTAACAAATGCAATTTCACATCACCATCATTTTTGTAACCTACAAGATTAACCCCTTAGCAAATTGAAGATAAGCATTCCAAAGGGTTATGTTATAGTTGTGATAGTATGTGGAGAAAAAGACATAATTATGTCAAAAATAAATTTCTCTACATTGAAGGTGGAAATGAATATGAATATAATGATGTGCTCTCAGGCGAGAGTATGGAAGAACCAAAGAAAGAATATTAAGATTGTCACCCTACCATCTCTTATTATACCCTATCAGGTACATTTACTCCTCAAACACTTAAGGTGGTAGGATTCTTCAAGAAATGGAAGGTGATAGTGTTGATTGACTCTTGATAAGTACATATAGTTTCATCAATAGTAAGTTGGATACTCATATGAACTATTTTATTTATCTAACTCCCAAAATTTAAAGTCATTATTCTATATGGTGGGACAATCAACTATTTTGTAAAATGCCATAGTATTAAGATTGCCATGGAAGACTAGTTGCTTAATTTTTTTATGTTTACTTTTATCTTAGGTGGGACTAACATTGTTTTGGAAGTACAATGGCTCATGACTTTGGGATTAATAGAGATGATTTTTTTGTAATTATTCATGCACTTTCACTCTAAAGGTAGGGTATTTGAACTAGGTGATTATTTCCAAAGTATCCCCATTTAGTTATTTCACATCAAATGATAAAGATTATTATAAAAGTGGTTGAAGTATTTGTAGAAAAGTTATTTTCATAATAATATTAGAAAACACACATGTCTACACATCTTGCTTTAAAAATGACTCATGATGACCATCCAATAATTTTTGGTGCAATCCAAAACACCTACCACCTAAAAAAAAATGATCATGCCATCATAATGATTCCAGGGAGCACACCACCTAAAGTAAAAAAAATACAAGTATACATATACTCAAAAAATTTAAATTGAAAAAATGGTATATGAGATGCTAGAGGCATCTATTATATGATATATCCAAAGTGAACATACTTCCCTAGTGGTCATGGTGAAAAATAAGGATGACACTTGGAGGATGGATGCCAACTATAGAGAACTCAATAAGCACACCATCAAATATAAGGTCCCTATTCTAATCATGGATAATTTTTTAGATGAATTACATTATGTTTTTTATTTTACCAAACTAGATCTTAGTTTTAGGGATCATCAATTTTTAATTAAGGATGAGGATATCCATGAAAAAGATTTCAAAACTCATGAATGCCATTATAAGTTTATGGTCAAGACTTTGGTGTCAAAAATGTGAATGTGACTTAAATAGGGATGTATGTAAGAAAATTTCAATAATTAAAAGACATTGAAGGCTCTCTTATAGATTGAAAATTATAAAAATGGAAAATAGACCAAGTAAGGGTAAGGCTACAATGAATAAACCTTTTCAATAAATTATTGATTAATTTTATATGTCTACCATAAAGTCATTAAAATGAAATACCTCTTCTTTTACTAACACCTTGTAGAGGCCTATGTTTTCAAGTGAAATAAGATCATATTTATATTCATCATCATCTCGAGTTGTTTATTCATTGTCAAACTTCTTCTTTACCTCATTAATTTCATAGAAACATAGATTTTAATTGTTGGTATGGATGACGGATTGACATAAAATCATGTTTTGGAATTCATTTAGGGATGTTGAAGAGTATGATGTAGGGGATTGTCCCATTATAAAATGTCTATGTAAATTTGAATGAATTTTAAGAAAATAATGTGCTCGCTAACATCTAAAATCGTCACTCCTTTTTTATTTAAATTTTAGAATGTTCTTTGTATTTGTTTCAATATTCAATAAAATAATTATCCATAATAGTGCAATTCATGATTTATATTAATTGGAATTAATAACCATATCACTTATTGGTTTTTTATTTGAATTTAAAAATCCACCAGACGTCACATCTTGTACATTCCTCAATATTTCATTCATTATAAATTAATGGCTTATAACATTTAAAATTTGATTATTAAATTTTAATCATTATAGCTTTATCTATCTATGAGTCTATGAATTTTATCAAATATTTGAATTTGGATCATCCATGTATTTATCATGCAATATCTAAGTCATAGAGTTTTAATGTTCATTTTATGATATTCACTTTTCCTTATGGACTCTACAGATGTGTCAAATATTTATTCTTTATTTTTACATCTTTCTTGATCTAAATAATTTACATATTCACATCTATCATGGCCACATGTTGAAGTCATGTGTAGTGTGTCCTCTCTAATATCCAAGTTTTTTTCCACTTTTACATTTACCTTATTTACTTAGAGTGATGTACATGGAAACTTATGATTGCTTTGAAGTCATAAAGTGTCTCCAAAATTTGAAATGTCTGTGTTCGTTGTCCACATATCTGTTAGATTCCCATATTTTATTATGATATTGATCAAAGTCTATATACAAAATAATTGAACACAAAGAAAATAATTTAACTACCTAAATAGTAATATTATTCAAACTCTTTATTATTATTATTATTATTATTATTATTATTATTATTATTATTATTATTATTATTATTATTATTATTATTGTTATTATTAAATTAGAGATATTAAAAATATATAATCTAAGTAGCTCCTTAAAACAATGATTCTAACATCATCTTCAACAATCAATTATCCCTAAAATATCTCCTCTAATATCTCACTCACTAACCAACTGTCTATTAACAATATGTGATATATTGTTATAATAACAATATATCAATCTAAAAAATAATAACTAACTACTAACTTATCATGGTGAATAACACCTAATAAATAGTAATTTAATCAAATATATAAATGTGAGCACTAACATTAGGCTATTCCTAACATTCCCCCCTTAGTGAAAACATTGTAGAAAAACATTCACATTCTCACCTATACTATCTTCACCCTGATAGCATGTCCAACTATTTATCTCATGAACTTGATCCAAAGAAGGGTTCACTCCTTCCATGGTTTTAAATAGGTTTACCACAAACCTTGACATGAACATGAACCTCATCGACTGTCCACCTCTGATGGTTTTCTATATTTACCACAAACCTTTTCAAGATTCATGAACTATCTTATATTAGTGATTTTTGTCCTTTCACTATGTTTTTCATCAAGGAAAAATTCTCACATAGGATCTCACTTATTACATATGTGAATAAGAATGTACTCCACACAAAATGCTGAAAAATGAAAAATAAAAAATGAGGACTGAGTCCTTATCACCACTTATAGCCATTGTATGTGATTATCTACACCCAATATTACACAGCATAGATAGTCTCCATTTCAATTGATGATCATAATCATCATATATATTTTTTCCCATAGTATTCTACTATCTCAAAATGTGGCGTCATTGCTAGCAGCTTCTAGGAAGATGTTATTTATTTTCCAACCTCTTGTATTCTCCATCCTCCTGTACTAACTAGATTATTTATTTAAATGTTGTATGTACTAAAATTATGTCAAATTTTAATGTTTTCATGGTTAAACATCTTTTGGTTCAGTGTTTACCTTGTATCCATCTTCAAAAATCTTCCAAATTTTGATTTCTTGATTTTGTATATTTTGGATGTTAGTTTTTACCGATAGTTCATCTATTACAATTTTGAAACAATACTTTGTATTTTTTAACATAAATATGGTTTTTAGATTAAAAAATAATAGATACTCATTACAAAACAACTCACCTATCTACACTTTTGAATTTTTGACATAAATAACATTTTGACAATGACAACTCAAATAATGATTTATAAACACAAATTTGCATGACTAATCTTAAGATAATCAAAAGACTTAATTAAAAGTCTAATTAAAATAATATAGACTAACCCTATCAACTATAATACTAAGACATGTCATAACTAAATGACATTAAAAACCCTACTTTTAGGCTCATGAAAATATTAAAGAATTGAGAAATAAAAAACATTATATAAACTAAATGTAATAAAGCCTAAAATAAATTTAATTGAACCAAAATCTGTACTTTAATTTAAATAGAATATTTTACCATCATTAATAAATCAAACCTTAATTAAGCACCTAAAACCTAAAAACTCATGCAGTGGCTTACATGCATGACTAAGTTTGTAAGAAGTCATCGATCCCTAGAATATCATAGGAAGTCTGAGCTTAATTCAAAATAACCAAGAACACATCAACAGATCCAAGCACATGGAGGATAAAGCATGAGAGGAAATCTGAACTTGATTGTAAATAAACAAGAATAATTCTTGCGGAATAGAACTCCCAAGCTACTTGTAATTCTGTAATTAATTCCTTATTTAAAGCATATAAAGCATCTTTGTTGATTCCATAATTATGTAATTATATAATTATGAGTACTTATTAGATCCCCATGGTAGTTTTATTACAATATCATTATTAAGTGGAGGATAGTCGTAACTGAAGATTTGATATTTTAGGAGTTATTTTAGATGTTATGGAGTTATATGCAATAAGTTGATGGTGCCAAAATTGAAAAATTATAATCCTCTAACTGACAAAACAAAGGTAGATTTAGGTGTGTATGGACATTTGTTCATTACACTCTATTTCCAATAATTTTAGATAATGAAATATAGTCTAAGGACATATATTGGGGAAAAAGGGGTAAATTGAATTGGAATGAATTTGATCATAGTTGAATTATATCCTTTATGTAGGATTAAGTAAAATAAGGTTTTTGGAATTATATAAAACATTATATAGAATTGATGCCTTTTTCATGAAAAAATTTAAATAGTTTTTAGAAGCACATAGGTTTTCTCTTAGAAAAATGAAGAATATTATTAGTATGGAAGAACAATAATTGTGTATTTAAAACATATGTATTATATATAATTTATATTTATATATTGGGATGAATGTGTATGATTATAGATTTTGACTAGTGGAATAAGTCATAGAATTCTGAAGGACATGGTACTATATTTTATGCACAAATCCTCCTCAAAGTATAATACATTATATAAATGGAAGACTATAATTTTGTTTATAAGTTATTTTATGTTGACTACTAGATGTAATTGAGTAGTGTGTATCATATACTAAGATATTGATGTTACTACTACGTTTACTTACAAAGATTAGAAATATGCTGTCTAAATTTAGATTATACCCAGATGGTATTAACTTTATTTGATATGCTTATTATTTTTGTGGTAAATAATATGATAGAGATTCATTCATTTGATAGACTAAATGTATACATTTTGATTATTCCTATGTTTAACATGTCTTATGCCTTTTAGTATGAAGTAATCTATATGAGTCTATTAGTTATATATATGTTAACCAAATCTTGTATTGTCGGTACTAAGTAGTGAGACAAACTTTAATAGCTTATTAGAATCACCAATGTTAGATGAAGGTAATCTGATCAATTGGTGCGTATGAATTTGACTGATCTTATAGATCAATAAATTTTGAAAACTTTGGCCAAAGTAATGTTAGTTAAACATTATCATTTCATATGTATGATTTACATATTTTTGAAATATCATATTATAATTTTTTTTTGTATGGTACACTACACATTCTTATAAATCATAAAGCACATGGGTACTAGCTTCTCTCTCTAGATTCTCGTACCATAACTATATACTCATACATAAAGGGAGGTCAATTCCGTAATGAAGGATTTTATATGGGGTTTATGGTCCATGTTTGGTGTGGAAAAGTTCTTAGATGATGCTCTCCCTCCCCACAATGATACTTATTTGGAGACAACACTTGAGATTGTTATAGATACTAGAGTTTGAGGAACTCATCCTCCATGGATCCTTGTATCTTGTATCTTATACCATGTATTTTATTTATTATTATTGAATCATTATACCTAATGAGATGTAATTATTTACTTATTTTATTGTGACAATAGTGATTACATGTTTATACCATTCATGGTTGGAAATCTGTAATTACTTTTTATATTTAATTATGTTTGTTCTTATGATGTTAGTGATCAATAAAAGGTAGTCATTACATCCTTATTTTATAGTTAATATACTTAGTGTTTTTTATCTAGATCACTGATTAGATTCTTGTGGTAAATTCTAATGAAAGAATACATTGATTAAATAAAAAAATCATGTTATTCTGGGTAGATCCCAGTGGGGATGTTACATACAAAGTAAGTACATAACTTTATCTTATGGGTTAGGATATAAAATAAGCTAAGAAAAATAACTTATAGCTAAGAAAATAACAAAGATTTAAAATTTTTATAATTCTCATATTAAAAAAAATTACATTTAAAACCTTCACCAATGTGGTGATCTTTTCATCCTATACATAGAGTTGAGAATGCTATTCTTTAATAAAGTTAAATATCTATATACATCCAAACCAACCTAATAAATAGGATAATGACCACCTACATTGAATTTAATATTATCACATATTCTAAATAATATATGGCATTATCAAAGATGTCTAATATACCAAAAAATAATAAACACTTATATGCTTATTTTTTGTACAGTCCCATAGACCAAACAATTATGTTTTGATAATTATGCATATCTAACTATTACTATACATAAATTTATTTTTTGGGCTAGGATGTACAATAATAGCATACTAAATAAGTACATATATTTATATTATTGGTTAGGCTATACAAAAATAACATACAAAATAACTTGATACAATGGACTTCCAGCTAAGAAAATAATAAAACTCTGCAAACTCTACAATTCTTGTATTAAAATGATATAATGTATAAAAGATATTTAAAGGGAAGATTTTCAAGAATAAATTAATGGTAATTATATCATTATATAAAATATAAGTTTCATAAGTGATGGAAAGCTTTTTAATTGATATCTTGATGAATAGAAACCCAGGCAATCAGTCTTCTATAATAATTTCCACTATTTAACTCTAGGAAGCAAAAAATAGCTAATGATGTAACTAAGAAAAGAAAAAAAAAATGTTGTAATAATTAAAAACACTTAAAAATGGAACCACCTAAAAAAAATAGTATGTAATGTAAAGATTAAAATAACTGGAAAAACATTTCTAGTGGACTTGTTATTTACACCTACAGTACATGATAAATCCCAACCATAACTCAAATAGAAATATAGGTAATGATAGGAAAATACTATTAATAAAATACTAAACTAAGGGAAAAAAATCCTCATGAGAGCCTAAAATGCAACGAATAAAAATGTGAGGACCAAAAACTATAAATCCTAAAAATTAATAAAAAAATAACTTATTCCTGCTATTGATGGTAAAACAAAATATTTCAAAATGAAAGAAAACAAGACTGTTCTAGTTTGAAATTAAATTTTATAGTGTAAGTAATCAATTGCTTCCAAACAATACAATGTCAATTATGAAAATCTAACCTTTTTTGTCCTCCCCAATCTTGTGAGTTGTGTGCTAAACTAGGGTTTGATTGTGAGGGTTTTGGGTTGAAATACAAAACAAGTGATATAAAGCCCTAGATCTAAATTATTAAGGCCCAAATAATTAAAAAAAGAACAAATCACATGGATTTATAGTTTGGTAAACATTTAAAATAATTAATCTATTACCTATAATGCAAAATGAAATATAGTATAGAAAATAAAAGACCTTACCTTCAAACTCTTGATAGAGGTTTTACAGTAAACAATCCCAAAGTTATCCCCAACCCTTCTCACTTCACCAACCCCAAAAAATAATAACAAGCTTATGCATGCATCTATATATTTATAACCTCGTGCCATGTTCCTTAATGAAGTAACCTAACATTCAAAGTAAAATTTATAAACCAAGGATTTTGCATTGCCCTAACAAATATAGAAATAAATAGACCCCTTTACAAACTTAGCCTCTGACACTCACATTGAAATTGATTTAATTTCCCAATAAAAAGGTCAAAACAAAAAAGTTGCTTCTGTTTCTTGATTAAAATATAAGTAAAATAGAAATTCTTTAGTAGGAAACTAAATGTAGTTTAACTCATCCTAAAAATTATTATAATGATGATAGCAGACCTCTCATAAAATCTCATGGTGATGGAAGAACTGCTAAATGGATATTACCATCAAAATTAGGCCATATCACCTAAACAAATGTAGTATTTAATACCAAATCACACCACCTTTTAAAATCCTGACCTCTACCTACAAAAAAAAATAATGAGTGGATAAGTACTTGATAAATACAATTAAATAGGTGTATATATATGTATATAAATATGATTATTTAAAAATTCATATTTTTTAGAGAGATAATTCATAAAATCAAATGCTAGTATGAAAATAATATTTTGAAAAGATATTATAAATTATTTCATATTGTTATTTCTTGATGCTATCTCAAAAAATAAAAGCTTGAATTTTGCTTAGATCGATTTCCCAAAGAGGGATTGTAGATAGAGCTTTAGTAAGCTTCTACAGGAATCTAGATATTTATAACCCCATGCCATGTTCCTTAATGAAGTAACCCAAAATTTAATGTGAAATCCACAAACCATGTAGCCTGCATTACCCAAACAAATATAGGAATAAATGGACCCCTATATAAACCTGTCCTCTGCCTATTGCATGGTTCATGCCCAATTTCAATCTAAGTGAAGCAATCCATAACATAAAAAATGAGGCAATCAACTTCCACCAAATATTATTATTTTATCTACCTTATTAAAAAACATACTATTTTACTTTGTAATGGGCATACTATTATTATTTCATGGTAATCAATGAAATTTGATCAACTAATAGATTTAATAAAAATTCCAAGATAAATAAAAATAGTTACAAGAGTATTGATCTTGTAATGGATGGCTAGGTTGGAGTGTGAGAAAATTCAATAGCATCTAAACTATTTATCTCATCAGTTTCAAAAATGAATTTTCAAGTAAATTGTTCAATAACAATAGTTTATTGGTTATGCAAGTTTTTTTTAGTGTAGGTTAACTAAAATGAAGTGAGGAAAGCTATTCAATATTTTAAACTAATTACCTTTGAAATTAAAAAATCCAATATCATGGATGTAGTAACATAATTTATAGGAGAGACAACCTGCATATTAATAATAGATGAATCAATTCATGAGAAATACATATACAGAGAAAAAACATTGTGATATACTTACTTAAGAAGAAGAATAAAATATAAAAAATTAATCTAAAAATTAATCATGAAATTTACATAATCCATTATTATTTTCAAAATAATTGAATAAGATAGAACAAAAAGGGAAATAAGATACTAGCAATTCAAAGCCTCATTCTTTGGGTAATTTCTCATATGTAACAGGGACTTGTTGTTGGTCAAAAGGTGAGTTTATTTTTGTAGATCTAGATATAAAATAAAAGTAAGACTTAAATAGGTATCTTATGATAAAATTATTGTCAAATACAAGAAACATAAGAAAATATATTCATATATAACTATTATATAGTGTGTGTAAAGCCTTCACTAATTGGTTTCCACCCATCCTTCATTTGATCATGTGGTAACTCATTGATCACAAGAGTTATGTTCATGTAACTATAAAATAAATCATAAATGATAACATAACCAAAAGTAAGATTCAAAATAGTTTGACATGTAATATTGCATAGAAGATCTTACAATAATAAACAAAAGAACACAAAAGGGATGGAGAAGAGTACATAAGAAAAATGTATTTCTATGCAGCTTAATGTAGTATGTCATCCTTCAATATTGATTTTATTCTATAAAATTTAGTTCTATCAATTGCATATTGAGAGGGAAATTTTAAATAATTTTGATTATAATAAATAGATCAATTACATATTTATGTAAAAAATAGTTACTTCTTTTTGTCTCTTTTTTGCATAATAATTGAGGAGCTACAAGAACTATTTGTAAAATTAAATATTTATAACATAATAAAATATTATGTAATGAATAAAAAGTAAATAAAAAACATTAAGCAAACTCATAAATGGCTAGGTAAGGACCTTTTTAACATCTCAATTCATATGCTCATTTCTATCTATATGCAATCACAAAGAATGCTAGTAAAATGAGATTTTGTATAGAAACAAAGAATTTATTTTGATGGTGAATTTTTGACTAATAATATTAATATTATACATGTGTTATTATTTTATCTTATTTTTGTTCCATGATCACATGCTTAGACTTTTTATAATAATAACATATGCTATTAAAAAATAAAATCTTGTCAATAGGTTTAGTGTAAAGCACCAATCATTCTCTTTTCAAAATATTGACCAATAAAACAATACAAGATAGTTGTTACATTTTCAAGATTTAAGAAGAAAAAAAAACAAATGTTAATTCAAATAGGTTTCATCAGTAAATCAGCTCTCCAATCTTGTCAGTGACATATCTATATGTGTAAACAATATGGACATGTCAAGAAAATAGTAGAAATAAAAACAAAGAGTAACAAAAAAAAACTTAGAGATGTTAGTTTAACCCAATCATTTACACTTGTTTGCAATACATTTAGATATGATTTCCCATTTGAAGTGTAGTTTAGAATTTAGGACATATACTTTTGGTTGCATTAGGGGAAATAAATATTGAACAATGAGAAACAATATGTTTATAAATAGTGGAATAAGTATGATTTTTACTTGATTAAGTCCTCTCCATAGACAATTAGCATTCATTGTATTATTTTGAAGTTTCATAGAAAGATTAAATGTGGTGAATTAAATTTAGTAAAATTTTTGAACATATGTAGTCTTTAACTTGATGTGCCAATCACAAAAAAATGAGTTCATGTAAATTTCATGTATGATATGAAATAAGAGATTTACTAGGAGAAAAAGAATAAGGAAGGAACATTAATGAATTTATAGTTACAAGTTTATTTTTTCCTTTTCCAAAAATTAGATTAAAAATTAAAATGACACTAAAAAATGAGAAAGCCAAATGAAAATAAATTTATATCAAATCTTTGAATCTTTGATGCTACTCACATAATCCAAACTAGTTATCAAACATATGTTATAAATAGTCTACAACTTTCTGGTCCATAAAAGAATTTCAAAGTTATGAATTTACTAATGAATAATATAAATCCATAATCACTAATCAAGACTACCTATCACTATCTTAGCCTTAGACCTATCTTAGAGACTATTATCACACTTATCCATCCTTTGTGTGGACTAAAAACATCCCTAGTCATCCCTAAAGTAGTCCCAAATCCTCATTCTTACATCCTAGCTCTTAGTGCCCAGTGTTCTTCCACTTGGACACTAACACCATAATTAGGACACCAATGACACATGGCACTAGTGTCCCAATAGTTACATTAATGTCATTTCCCTCTCTTTTTCACAAGCGAATATCTTTTCAAATCTAAAACCTCTTAGTGTTGGCTTAGACCTATTTTAACACCCACACAATAATCAAAATGGTATATATACATGAATTTTATCCTTCTAACCACTAGATGGAAATAAGATTTAAAATAAAAATTCAAACTTAGAACAAGTTGTGCATAGTTATGGTTATTAGTCCTTACTTTTCCCTACTGCATACTACCATCTACAACAATCCTAAGTTTAGATTACTAAGATTTATGGTTTTAAGCACATTCAACACACTCAAGTGTATTATAATACTAGCTTCCTTAAACTTTTACTAGCACTTAAGTGAGAAAAACTACATTGGGCTTGATCCCTCATTGGAGTATTGGTATGTAGACAACTCTGATCATAGAGGAGTGTTGAAGATGTCTAGCTTACCCCACTAAAAAACACACTTTTCATCTTGTATTAAGTGGATGCTCTAGCAACATGAAAGATTAAAGTTTTCTCATAAATTTAGCCAAAAAAGGAAATATATAAGGTTTTATAACTCATGCACATAGGAGCAAAACTTAGATATTTAGACATAGGTACCCTGAAAAGCTTGAGATAATCCTGCATAAAGGACACTACCACTAATATAGGGACATTAACACCACATTTCCAATAATCATGATTTTTTTCAATTAGGTCACTACTATCTATGAGGGATTTTGACACTAGGATCCTATTTGTGACACTCAAACCATTGTCTGCTTTAGTTTATAGCCCCTAGATCATCCATCTTAGTTGTTTTCCAAATAAGTTATTACTTACACTATTTATTGCTATTTTCAAAAAGGTCAAAGTTAGTCAATTTTATAACAAATTAGTGGCTATATTTATTTCATATTGTTACCTTTTTTTATTTGATAAGGTAGACCCAAGTTTTATAGGGAACTAGAACCATGAGAGTGAAATACAAAAGTTTAAACAGACCCTTCACGACTGAACGAGCAAAATAAAATACTATAAACTAGAGTAAAACAAAACTAGAAACATAAAATTAACCAGATTACATGGAGGGACCCTCCTAGGTGTCATCAATATAAAAACTATCCTTTATTGGAATGATGGGTTTGTTTTTTGATACCTTGGCTCAGGTACAATTCTTGAGGCCTTCAGTGAGTTCCCCAAGGAAAATCATCCTAGGCCACTTCCTGCCTTTCACCTATAAGGGGGTTTTCTTTGGGGAGACCCCCTTAGAGGAACCCAAGGGGGATTTCATGACCTTGGGGGATTTAAAGGTAGGGGATTGGGGAGGGGGATGGGTAGAATGTATAAAATACTGAATGGTGGCCTCTGCCACTAAGTGAAGCTTTTTTTAGTTTTGTATTCACTTTACCAAGCTAAATCCTACCCGTTAAACCTTTGAATTGAAATTTTTTGGATTTTTTTTTATTTTTCTCAAATTCCTCTATTATAATGGCCTTACCCTTCTAGTCTGAGGTGGTAGGAGACCTAATTTTGATGGGTTTGGGCTTGGGGATGAACAACAACTTAAGTGGGAGGTCATTAGGTGGGGATTTGAATAAACTATTTTGGGGGGAGTGATTAGGAGTGGGTGGGATCTCTCTATAGGATCCTCCTTCAAGGAGTCCTCCTTAGAAGATAATCCTCTCAAGGGAACCTTCTGACCTAGAAGGGTCTAGCTTTGTTTTACAAGAAGAAGGATAAAACCTTGATGGAACATGACAATAATTTCTAAAGAATTGAGAAGGAAGTAAGGGAGGATAATTTTGAAATTGATGAAATGAATAAGAAATAGGAAATGTTGTGAGAAAAATAGGGTGTACTTACCATCTAGAGTCATGTAACTCATGACCTAAAGGTAGACATTAGGCTAGTATCATGACAGGTCAGTGTGAGAAAAGCCCTTCTTATCAATTTGCACAAAGTTATTGGTTTGAAAGAAACATTGTAGAGATTCATGTTTATTATACTGGTCTTTGAATTCTTTAGCACCCACACAATACATACCTATGGCATCACCAATAAACTCCTCTGAGATATTTATGGGAATGTCCCTCATAGTGACCTTCCTTTTTGTCCATACAACAATGAAATCTTGGACCACTATGACATTGTGCTTGGTAATGCATTCCCTAAAATCTATCATCCCCCCTTCTTAAAATTTTCCAAACCTTCTTCTATTCTCAAACCTCTTTTCAATAAGTTGGATCTAAATGGTCTCTATCACCACCCATAGTTGTTATAAGTGTAAGAATGGAGAGAGAGAGCTAAGAGTTATGGATGTAGTCTAAATAGACAGGGTTTGAATGAGATGGAATGCCCACCAAAGCAACATTAATAGAATTGCATCCACTCACCTCAAAATGAATCCAAATTTGTAAGATCATGAGTATGCCCATCGAGTTGAGGGGATGTACATACAAGGAGATAATGATTTTAAGGTTCATATGTACTTTTTACATGGATGACACTATACACCATATTATTACCTGATTTAGTATACTTAGATCTTTAAAAAACATAGGATTATTATTACTAAGTCTTAAAATATTAAAATATTTCCTGAAATTGAATTGCTTTGAACATTACTCAAAACCCTAGCCCTAGATGCTCCTAGGGTTTGTATCTTTTTCCTATTTTCATTAGCTATTTTAAGTTTTTTAGATCTCATAAATTTTATTTTACTATATGCCATCTAAAAAATCTTTCTTCCATTAAAAAGAAGTGTTAAGCTAGATGGTAATCCTATTGAGCATACTCATATTCATTTTATTCGAGCTTATACCATGGATAAGTGACCAATTGTAACTCATTTTATTGATCGTTCACACACTACTTATGTGGATTTTAATGATATTACATCCAAAGATGACCAATATAATCAAGATGAAACACAAGGTGGAAATCAGTACACTCTCCCTCCATTTAATAATGAAAACCTAAATGTCAATAAGGATGATATTCTATAGAGATTAAGAGATAGACTTCAGGAATAACCCCTTGATCATGCACATATTTTATAAGCCATAATATAAATAAAGAATAAATCAAAAAATGGTCAATATTTAATTCTCCTAGCTAATAACATTATTACACTTACATTGGGGCCAACTCAGGTAGCACAAAAAACAATTATAACTCAATAAATTTCATTAACAAGTGCACCTCTTCTAGATAGTTCTTCCACTCTAGATGTATAATCCCTTATACTCTAGGTTTATACTCTATATGTTAAGGTGTTACATATTGATTAGGTAGCCACTAGGCCATCACATGCCTCAGATCTGTATGTTCTATTAATAACACCTTTTGCACATCACATTATGGAAAATCCTTTTCCATCTGGATTAATAGAGCTTAAGCATACTTTGTATGATGGTAAGGTTGACCCATATCACCATATCCAATATTTTCATGCAACATGTTTGGACTATGTATCTAATGATTGGCTCCTCACTAAGTTGTTTCCATGTAATTTAAAGGATTATGACTTATAATAGTTTCATGATCTACTGAATCATTCTAAAACTACATTTAATCTTTTGGTAGACATGTTTTTATCACACTTCTCCATAAACATTAGTGATAAGATTTCATATGCTCAAGTTTCAAAATTGAAACAAAAAATAAAATGATCCTATTGTAGAATACATATTATGATATAAGACTATATTGGCCAAATTAAAAATCCACTTGGCAGATAAATAACTTTAGGATATTTTAAAATAGATTCTTCTTCCTACATTACATGAAGCTATCTATTTAAGATGTTTCGAACCTTCACATATTTATGCCACATAGTGAAAGAAAGAGAAGTCAATATTCTCTTTATGGGAAAACTAAAATAGACCAATGGATTAGAGTCAACTACTAAGAGTTCTAGTAAGCATCCATACAAGGTAAGGGCCATTAAAAATAAAAGTGACCCAAAGGCCACAATTAACATAGCTTTGGATCCATCTCCTTATCATCTCTTCCATGAAGAGTTTTCACCAACCTTCAAAAAATTCCAACACATGTTTTACATCTTTAGAATGTAATGTCATATCTCTCCTTCCCATCAAAGTGGTTTATATGACATGGAATCTTACAAATAACTAAATATTCCATTGTATTCTATGAATATCATAGGTGACTAGGCCATATAACAAACATATGCATCAACTTGAAACATAAGATATAATATTTGATCAAGGATAACATTATTAATGTGGACACACCTATAGAGGAACCTAAAGTACAATGAATGAAAAATAAGGAATTAAAAATATTCTAAGATCTATTTACAAAACATATCAGGCACATCCACCAATAACATCATATCATACTATTATAGAAGAGGCACACCCACTATATAATATCATTGGTGTGTTCCACCCTATAGTTCCAACTAGACCAATCATCACTTTCTCAAAGTAGGATATTTTTGTTGATGATAATAATTTATATGCACTCTTTGTATAAGCCTACATAGAGCATCGTCCTATCCAAAGTGTTATGGATGACAATGGGTCAATTCTTAGTATGCATTATCAAACTGTTGACTATTATCATTGATTAAGGAAGAGATTATTGAGCATTATCATTGAGTGTTGAGCTTTAATATTTAATGTTGTCATTGATGTCAAGTTATTATGAAGATGCATAGTTATTTCATTGATGTTAATATAATTTCACTAGATGTCAAAGATTATTGTGAAGATGCTTGGATAAGTAAGCCTTGAGGTATGTGTATGATGAGTTTTGATTGCCATCTTAGTGAGTGTTGTTGCTATAAAAAAGAAATGATGAGAGAATGTTGTTTGAATAATGTTCTAATGTCAGTTTGAGTGAAATCATTGAGAAGTAACATGAGTGAGTAAAAATATATAAAACAAGTACAAAACATATTGTAATGCTTTGTCTAGACCTTATGAGATGGTATTTACAAGTGGAAAGATAAAATGAATGATCTCTGAAGAAGGAGAAGTATGATTTGAAGATATATATAAGCAGATTTGAAGATGCTTCAAATAAGCTATGAAGATGAGAATGCTCCAAATAAAACTTGACAGTGTTTGAGCATGAGAGAGATTGGTTGAGTTTGTACATGAGGTGTTAAGGACCTTACAAATGATTAAAAGGCCAGCTATGAAAATCTATGTACATAGCTCTGAAGATGTTATAGTCAATCTCCAAAGATATGTAAGCAACTTTGATGAAATTCTATTGAATCTCTTAAGAAGAGTGAATTTATGAGGTTTCTTGACCATAGAAAAAAGACATTGAAACACATGAGAGTTTAAAAGGTAGATTCTACAGGGTGGATAGAAGTTCAGATTCAAGGCCTAATAAGACTTGTAGGTGAAAGCTTAGAAAGAAAGAAGATAGATGGTAGCTAAATGAGGTAATAGGATCAGTTTTCATGACATGAGTGAGTAGGTAAAAATTGATAGAGGTGATTCAGATTATTTCAAGTATGTTCATGATGTTTTAGGTCATAGTTTACAATGGAAAGGCTTAAAAAGTATTTCAAGGTTTCTTGAGTGTATAAAATGAAGAGTTGTCTACCCAAGAAGGTTTTATTTGTGATCATTCACATGTGAAACATCTATATGACATCCTAATGTATTCATGGTATATGATTAAGGGTTCTAGCTCAAATTTACAAGCATTGGTTTCTTGAAAGAGGAACTAAGTTTTATGAATGATCAATAAGATTGGAGGATGGTCTAAACCCTCATAAAACCCTAAGAAGGACCTAATATTAAAGATATTATTATAAATAGATTATAATGGGTTTATATGGTTATACAAGTAATTTGAGGTTGAATTCAACTCTCTTAGGCATCTCTAATTGTGATTAGTTTCTTAGGTGAATGAGCAAACCCTATAAAAAAGTGCTTATCTTTCATAGATTTGTTGTAGAAAATAGAGTTGACTAAGTCAAAGTGATAAGTAGATGAATATAAAATTTTGATACTTTTAGTTTTTATCAATGCAAATTTATGGATAAGTTCCATATTTCAGGTGTGAAATATTGGTGATCCAAGTTGGCTAGTCGCTAACAAACTTAGTGGTGTTGATAGTAAAGAAATCATATAGAAGTGAGAAGATGATTTATGATGTGTTTTCATAAAAGAGTGATGCATTAAAATACATGATGATGTTTTTTATATCTTGAATTATCTATCCATACTTTTAAAAATCTTAGAATTTAGTGTAAGCGGTTAGAACATTGAATCCAAAATGGCTTATCTGGTTAAGTAGACTCTATGAGAGAAGGTCAGAATATTGGTCTATAAGACCAATAGTTTTCATTAGAGATCATGATATGATTGGTTGAGGTTTCTATAAGGATTTTATAATATATTGTTCATGAAATAAAATTCTTTGAATATATTCAATCATTTTTCAAAATGTTCATGTTTCTTTGACTATGTTTTGGAGTCAGTTGGTATTTCTAAGTGAACATCTTGTAGAAAAGTATTTAAACATGTTTATGTTGAGTTGAAGCATTAGATTGATTTTTTGATGACCTTGAGGTCATGATTTTATTGAATATGAAATATTTTTCCATGGTTATTTGGTAAAATTTAGTATATGCCTCAGTTGTTCAAGATAGAGTTTCTGTATATGCATAGGCCTTTTAAATGAAGTGATTTGCGTAAGGGTTCAAGTGGTGATTGGACCTAAAAGGTATTATAGACCTAAATTGAAGTTGAATAAGGTATATGAGAGTGAACTATGATGTGTTATTTCCATGTGAGGTGTTTATATATGCTTCAAAAGAGATCAAAGGGTGACATGTTGTTAAGAAGACCTATTAGGTCTCCATAAGCCTAAAAGAGGAGTAAGGGATAATTAATGTATGGCCAACCTATTGTATTGATTAATTCATGATTAATGAATGCTATTATAATATTTTATCACTTTTTGATCTCCAATATAAGTGATTTGAATATGTATCTAACTAAGAAGGATATGATCAAATGACTTGTATAAAATCAAGGTGGTTAGGCCTATTTTAGGTGTGCTTAGAGAGAGAGAAGAATAGGATAAGAGAGTGATATAGATCATTTGTGAGCATAAGGAGGTCATGAAAAATATTAGATAAGTGTCATGAATATCTAACAGAGATTTTACATATGAGGATCAAGGTTAGAAGATCTAATCAAGCTATGAAGAGGGATAGTTGAGAAAAGAAGGTTGAAGGTCAGTTTGAGAGGGACTAAAGTGATCAAAGAGATGGAGTAGATAACCATATATTATATAAGAAAAAAGGGTCTCTAAAGGTAATTAAATAATTAGCTAGCTGAGTTGGTCTTGAGTCATCTAGGGGGTTGGTGCCTCCTTGTAAGTGGGTGATTGTTCAAACCTAGCTAAGCTGGTGATGATCTAGTTGGGGTTGGTGTTCCATATAGAGTTGGTGCTTCACTAGAGGTTGATGTTTTTTGTATAGAAATATATTCCATTTACTTCATTAATGGGGTTTTTCCCCCTATAGAGTTTCCCACATATATGTTGTGCTCATATGTTTCATGCTCTTATGTTTTGATGTTTATGCTTGCTAAGATGTCTATGCTTGTTAGAGTGGTTCATATATGGTTAAGTGGAATTGAATGATTTTTTTTAAAGATTAATTCACCCCCCCTCTCAGTCATCTTGTTTCCAACACAAAATTATATAGTATTTTAGGTATTCAGACAAAGATATATATCCTATAAACATAATTATCATTGGTTTTAGTGTCCATGTTTAGAGATCCATTAGGGATATTATGCTTACACTATAGGTTTTACCAACACATGTGGCTATTATATTCTTAATAGTACCTAGTGGGGGCATATTTGACATGTTACTAGATAGGCCATGGATATGTGGGGTGAATATTTTGTCGGCTAGCTAACTAGTGACCAAAATAGTTCCTATCACCACATCATAGGGAGATGGGTCATCATGGTGTGCAGGTTTACTACATCAACAGGGGACAAATCTCTCCTCTCATCAAGGGGAGGTTCCCTATTAAATATGTGGAGGCTATATACTATACATATATGTAGAAAGTAAGACATAGGGGTGGGATAAGCCATCCATCTCTCTTTTTTTAGAGATGATGTTCACAAACAAAGGAGAAAATCTTGGGTGATTGGTGAAGGTACTTCTCTTCTTTCAGAAGTAACATTCAGCCAAGAGCCAGATCCCTTCCTAGATAGTAGAAATCTTGGTGAAGCAATAGAAAGCACTTCTCTTCTTTCAGAAGTGTTTGTTCTTGCAAACAACAGGAATCTTTTTGGTAAGTAACAAGTAACCAAAAGTGTAGAGTAAGCAACAGCCTGAGATGTAGTGCAAAGTCTCCACCTCAAATACCCAAGAGTGAGATACGAAGAACAATGGGGGAACAAAGTTGTCCCAAGGTCCTTTACATAGAAATAGAAAAGAAAAACAAACACTGAAGACAACTATGACAGTGCAAAGTATAAAAATAGTTGGCTTCAAGACACCTTCCTTATCACCTCCACTAGTTCTACTTGTTAAGCCTTGAAAAAGAAATTGGGATTGATTGAGGTAGATTTAATTAATCAAATTACTCTAGATTTCATAGTCGTACCTCCATCTATAGCTAAAGACAGACATATAAACAATCTCCTAAAGTAGCACAGGCTATCACAACACAAAGTCTACAAGCAACTTGCTTTCTCATTCAATCAAAGAAATATGAATTACAATCTGAGCTCAAAGTCTCAGTAATGCCTTTCAATTTGGGTAGAGTTTCACTTCTAGTAAGGGGAAGATATCCTTTCATATGACACAAGAGGTTATAATATATAGAGGCTTGAGGGAGGCTTGGCACTTTCTCCCAATGAAGTGACCCATTTAATGCATTTAATGCCTTGGATGCATTCTTTATTTTGTCAAGAAGGGCCTTGCTAGAGTAGGGCAACTACCTTAAATGTGCCATGTTTATTCCTCTCTTAGTGCCTCCTCTTTAGCTTGAATCACTCATTCATTCACCTACTTAGCTACGCAACTATCTACTCTATCTTCCCCTCCAAGGGGATAAGCAAAAAATGCCTTCAATGTTACCAGCTCCCAAATATCTACCCAGTGAACTGCTTCACCTATTGGCAGTAACTCCTGCTAAGTTTCCCTCTCCATTTCTTCCTTCTCTTGATCTTGGGCTTAGAGTCTTTTTCAAACTCATTTAGGTCCACGCTTTAAGTCTGCTAAAATCAACAGACACTTTATTGTGACAAATTTGATGTTTGCCAGTCTGTCATGCTTCCTAACAACTCCTTCACATCTTTCTTGCTTGCCATGGTCACTTTCTACTATGACATAGGTGAGGACACATGGTGGGATCCACAGCTTTGAAATAAGCTTATTAGAATAAGCTTTGTAAGTTTGTTAGAGATTGGAAGCATGGATGCAGACACTTGGCAACTTCCACTGCACTGGGATGGGACACGTGGCGAGTTCCCTTGCTTTGAAACTTGATAGGGACCGTGTCTTGGCATACGACACTTGGCAACTTTTACTACACTTTGAGACTTGACCTCTCTTGAAGGGAACACTCCCTTCAGGGTCTTGAAAGAAAGTCCATTTTTGAGTGTCAAGTGTCCCTCTGCAAGGGTACCTACCCTTTGAGATAATTTGGGTGGCCTTTGGGCTTTAATCCTTTTGAAGGACCATTGTCCATTTTTTTTCCTTTGCTATGTGTCCCTACATTTGAAAGTGCTCCATTTTTGACATGTGGTGCCTTCTACTCTTCGAACAAGTGTCAGGTGTCATCTTCCACTGAGTTCTAGTGAGACTGCAAAGATCAAAAATATTTATTCAGACCATCTCAGATGGTGACACATGACACGTTCCACTCACTTTCGCAACTTACCTGGGGCCCACCATGGTCTTTACTCAACATAGTGAAATGGAAGGAAGGAACTGTAGACGTTGACACGTGGCAGCTTTCGATGAGATTCTTCAGGGACACGTGGTAGCTTCCACCATTTCTTAGAAACAAAGCATAATGGGGCTTGGCTGACGACACTTGGCAGCATCCACCTGACTCTTTCTTTTGTGTGCATCCTTCCTTAACTAAGGCAACCTTTGAACTCTTGAACCCGTGCATTGAACTGATTGAACATTGAACCCATTGAACCTATGAATCAATAGTTCAATATTTTGAGACTCATTTGAATCTTGCCACTGATTTTGAACCTTGAACCCATTGAATTTTGAACCAAAGGGGTTCAAGGTTCAACGGTTCATTGGTTCATTCGATTAGAATATTTCTGATGACCCTTTTTCAGTTGAACCAAAGCGTTGAACATGTCCCAAAAGTGTCCAAGTGCGAGAACCTAGTCCCTTTTGATTGAACTCACCTGTAGAAGCCTTTGAACCTATTGAACATGTTAGTTCCTTTACCATAAAGTTTGAGAATATGATGAAATTAAATGTTTTAGAACAAATTTTTGGAAAGGAAATTTTTTTTTTGGGCCATGCAGGACCAAAATAGTCCTATGTTGTCTGAAAAATGAGGAATCACTTTTCAAGGACAATAGCTGGCTCTTATTGGGGAACTTCCTTCAGATGACAACTCAGAATAGCTGAGGGGAGTAGAAACTAGAATCTTCAGTGCCTTGAAGCATGCCATTGGGATATGGAGTCATGCTACCCAAAAAAAAAGGCTCCAAAAAATGAAAATGAAAAACACAAAATAGAACTAAAGACTATACAAATATACATATATATAGGGGAACTCATCCGATACTTTAAGAGTTAAAGTGCTTCAAATGTTTCCCATTATGAGGCAGGGAAAAGAGAGTGCCATCTTGATACTTCAATAGGAAACTATTTTACCATTGAGATGATGAATAGTAAAAGGGCCCCTCCATAGGGAATCAAACTTTCCATGCATCCCCTTTGGTTCTCTTCTCTTTTCCCACAACAGGACTTGATCTCCGATCTAAAAATCATGATTCTTTGCTTTCTGATCGAAGAGCTTCTTCACCAGACTTTGATGGGTGGCAATTCTATCCACCACTGTAGTTCTTTGCTCATTCAGCTCAGCAAGGCACATGATCCTCTTCTGAGGTGAGCTCTCATACATTTGATCTTCAATTGCCTTAGCCAATTTCAATGCTGGCAATTCCAAGGTGATTGGTATCTCAACATTTATACCATAAAGAAGTTGGAAAGGAGACATACCAATTGCTCTCTTTGGTGTAATTCTGTCTGCCCAAAGAGCATCAACCAATGCCTTATGCCAAGTCTTTTGGTTGTCATCCACCAACTTCTTGATGATAGTCACCAGGTTTTTATTGCTTGACTCAGCCTGTCCATTCCCTTATGGGAAGTAATCAGAGGAATGGGAGAGTGTAATTCTGTAGTAGAAGCAAAATTGAGTAATCTCTTGGGAAGTGAAGTAGGAAACATTATCAATGACTATTTTGATTGGGACCCCAAACTTGGACGTGATGTTTTCTTTGAGGAAATTGCATACTACTTCTGAAGTAGCATGTTTGGTTGGAACTACTTCCACCCATTTGGTGAAGTAATCTGTTGCTATAAGGACATAATCATGTCCATCACTTGATGATGGGTTCACAGCACCAATAAAGTCAATTCTTCATTCTTAGAAAGGCTCTTCTATGACCACTAGTTCGAGAGGTAGGGCAGCTAGCTTGGGCCTTCCAACAAACTGCTGGCATAATTCACATCCCCTAACCCATTTGTATGCATCTCAAAAGAGAGTTGGCTAATAGTACCTAGCTCACAGGATCTTATGGGTAGTCACTGGGGTAGAAAAATGTCCCCCATAGGCTGAATTGTGGAAGGACTTTAGAAGTTAGCTTTGTTGCTCCTTGACCACACAGTGAAGGAATGTTCCATCAATGCCTCTTGTACAGGCCGTTGTCCCAGAGGACAAAATTAGTGGCTTTCAGCTTGATGGTCCTCCTTTCTTTATAAGATAGGTTTACAAGACATTCAACATAGGTAAGGAAATGAGCAATACATGAATACCACTCATTTGTGGTGGAGACAAAGAGGACTGTAGGTGAGTCATCCACTTTTGGCTCTTCATGCTTTGTCTCTCCTAACTTGTTATCAGCAATCAATTAGCATAGCCCCTTCCCATGCACCAGCTTTGTTGGCTTGATGATTAGATCAAACTCCTAGATTTTTGCAACCCAGTTGCCTCTTTTCATCCCAAACTCCTGCTGAGTTAGTATAGATTTCACTATTGTGTCAGGGACTAAGACAGTCACTCGAGAATTGAGGATGTAGAAATGAAAATGGTTCACAGCCTTCACCACTGCGTAAGCATGCTTCTCCATATTTGAGTACTTCAGCTCATGAGCTTTGAGAGGATAGCTCATGAAGGAAATGGGAGATTCCATACCTTATTTATTCTGTTGAACCAGAATTGCTGAAAGTGTATGTTTTGAAGCATAGCTATAAATAGTGAACTCTTTGCTATAGTCTGGGTAGGCCAAAATTTTAGCATGGGCAATGGCAATCTTGACATCCTCAAAGGGTGACTTTCTTTCTTCAGTTTAGTTGAAGGTGGCTTTTCCTTTCATCATGTTTACAATGTGCCTAGTCTTCTCAGCAAACTCAAGGATGAACCTCTATAAGAAATTCACCTTCCCAAAGAAAGAGTGAACAACAGTCTTGCTTGTGGGCAAGGAAAGTTCTTGGATAGATTTGACTCTATCTGAGTCAATTTTTATGCCTCCTTTGGACACAATGTGTCTGAGAAGTTTCCACTCTGTTAATCTAAAAATTGACTTCTTGGGATTTAAGGAAATGCCATTTTGGCAGCAGTGTTCTAGCACTTGCTGTAAATGGCTCACATGATCTTGGCAATGCTTAGAGAAGACAGTCAAGTCATCAAGATAAACTATGATGAACTTACCCATCTCATCCTTGAAGGTAAGGTCCATTGCTCTTTGGAAGGTGGCACCAAAATTTATCAAGCCAAAAGGCATCCTTTTATATGCAAATGTGCCCCAAGGTGTGGTTAAAGCGGTCTTATACTAGTCTGCTTCACTGACCTCAACTTGGTTATATCCTGAGAAGCCATCTAGCATTGATAACATCTCTGAGCCCATCATTGTCTACAACACTTGATCCATGATTGGCAAAGGATAATTATCTTTCAAGGATGCCTGATTCAAATTCCTAAAATCCACACAAAGGCGAATTTCACCATTCTTCTTCCTTACAGGCACTATATTGGCAATCCAGGTGGAATGATGGATTTGGAAGATTATCTTGGCATTTAACATTTTTTAAATCTCTGATAAAATAGTGCCTAATAGTTTTGGATTATAATGCCAGGGTTTTTTTCTGTAAGGTGTTGAATCAGGCCAGAGTGATTTCAGGTCATCATAGGAGTATGCTAGGACATCCATGTATTCATTAAGCAAAGTCGTGAACTTGAAACGTTTCTCAGGAGTACAACACTTCCCGATGTTCACCATCTTGGGGTCTTCCTTGGTTCCCAGATTTACTTGATCAAACTCCTGGGAGGAGCTTGAATCCATTTACTACTATTTGATGAATCTATCATGCTTATCAAACAACTTCTCAAGGGAAACAAGGCCTTTGGGGATCTTATTCCCTTTTAGTTGCAAAAACTCCTCACCTGTGCTTGAAATCGATTCAAGAGTCGGTTCAAGCTCTTGAGATTCACTGCCTTCAAATTACAGCCATTCAAAGCTATCCTTTTGCTCCAAGAAGGCAATGATGTGATTGTCATTATCGAATACCTACCAATAACTGGCATTATTAGGCATGCTTGGTCTAAAGACCAGCTCAATAGTGTACCTATCTCCTTTGAATTCTGGGTGGGGGACTAAGAGGGTGGCTGAAATAGCTAGTGCATCAGCCTGATCATTGAATTCTCTATAAACTATAGAGATGCTAAAAGTATCAAAGTCTTCAAGCTAGTCCCAGACTAGATTGTGGTAATGACATAATCTTTCATTCTTGATTTGGTATAGGTTCTTCACCTGACAAACCACTAGTTCAGCATCTCCTTTAGCATGAAGGAGCTTGATGCCTTTGTCCCTGGCAGCTTTTAATCCTAGCAACAGAGATTCATACTCAGTTGTGTTATTGGTGTTGCTGAATTACAACTTATAAGATGAAGGAAAAATATCTCCCTGAGGAGATATTAACATAACCCTAGGTCCTGAACTGGTGGAGGAGAAACTGCCATCAAATTCAAGAATCCATACCTCATTTGATACTGATTTCCTTTTGGATTCTTCTTCATTAGGGGGTGGAGACAGTTCCACACTTGCCTTGTGCTCAGTGAATTCCTCTGCTATTCTAGTTGAATGCATTTTTAGGCTGTCATCTGTAGGAGCTTCATCAAATGTCTCATGAACTCTGTTCATGTATATAAAGTAGTTACCCATGCATGAAGACTCTAACATAATTTGAGCTTCAGGTGCTGAGGTTTGGGTAACCACATATTTCACTTCCTTCTCAGGGAGCAGCCTCCTCATAACACCTTTGACTGGAATCCTCACCTCTGATAAATCCATGCTTAATTCACCACCAACATCCCTGTAAAAATTTTGCCTGAGAAGGATGCCATATGATGTTGGAACGTCTGCTACCAAGATAGTCATCTTGATTCTTTTGTCTGGAAAGGTAGCAAACACAAATTGGGCATCTTTAATTTGTCCCAACAAAGGCACTTACTTGTTCTCCATAGAGAAGCATCTACCAAAATTTTTGGTCAATCTGAGATTAATGGATTCGGCCACTTTAGCAGGCATGACATTGTCTGAAGCTCTAGAATCAATGATGCAATTATTCAACTGATGTCCATTTATTAGTAATGAGACATAAAAAGGTTCAGTCCTACCAGGACCAGCAGGGGGAGCGGTGACAAGGTTGTTCCTAGTGGGTGCATTCCTGGCAGCATCATGTGTCACTTTGGGAATTGTTTACTCAATAGGGATGTTTTATTTTTTAACACATTGAACCAATTTATCTAATTGCTCGAGATGGGACTATAGAAATTCAAATTCAGACATTTGAATTTTGGTTCTCTTTATATGGTCAATGATATCAAATGTCTAGAATGAGCTAGGAGTAGAGGATGGAAGATCATCCTTTTGATTTTTGAAAGGGGGAGGACTGGACTGCAAAATTGAAGTAGAAGGCGTAGGGGCATTTGGGTTACTTACCTTTCTTGAAACCACCAAGTCCTTTGGCTGGAAAGGAAGAGTGGATCCCCACTTAGCAATTGAAACTACTGGTTGAGATCACTCCTCTGCTTTCTCCTTATCAACTTGTTGAGTTGATTGAATCTTAGATTGGGTGAATACATCATACAACCCCTCAAATACATGGCCTTCACTGTTGGGTTCATCTTGATAGTTTAGGAAACCAATATGGGAGTCGCCAGCTAATTCTTCTTCTTCCTTAGTGAAGAGATTAGCATCATCTTCAAGATTCAATTCAAGCTAGAGTGAGAAATCAACTTTAGCTTCAAGATATCCCACTCCGAGTTGTTTGGAGGTGCTTCAAGGGTGAGGTTCCTCTATGGGGGAGGAAGGCAATTTTGTTGTCCCTAATTCCTGGCAGCATTGCCTTGGTACGCCTAATTTTAGAATGACCTCTTGGGCATATCTTTGTATGCAGGAGTAGATGACATCTCTTGCACCATTTGATTTTTGAGAGCTAGCATTTCATTTGCTAGCTTTTGTACCATTGGGTTAGTGGTGACTGTAGGTGAATACTTAGAAGATGAAGAGGATTTACCTTTATTAGGGTCTCTCCTTATCTTTCTTTCCAAGATAAGTCATCTTCTACCTCAGTAGCCAAGTCCTGAGTAGTAGTAAGGTTTATGTGTCTTGCACGTCTCAACAAGAAACCTACTTCAAGCAGTTGTGAATTGATGAAGAAGCATTTGAGGTTTTGAGGCATCAGCTGGGTGACCATAGGAATCTTGTGCCTCTGCTTATTGAACCTGGTAATAAAATCCCTCATAGGCTCATGAGGCTCTTTCTTCATCTGAGTGAGCTAGGCTAACAAGGCATGTGCATCTTCTACAGGCTTGAACCTAGCTTCAAATCTATCTTTCAGAGTGTCCCAGTCAGTCACTGATCTAGCCTACAGGTGGTATAACTAGTCTATAGTAGCACCTTGTAGTGTCTCCATGAATAACCTGACCGCTGTGTTTTCAAATTCCACCCCTATTACACTGTAGGCTATGCTAAAAGCTGCAATGTGTTCATCAAGATGAACCTTCCCATTGCCAAAGAATTTGGGGAAATTCTTCCTTGAAATGCATGGAAGCTCATGCAGAGGTGGAGTCAAGTTTAGGGGACCAAAAGAATTACCCCAGGGGCCTTGAGCCATGATTTGATTATGCAAAAGTGGAATCACTAATCTAGGTGGAGGGTGGATAGGTAAAGTTTAGCTAGCAGTAGAAAAAGAAGCTCTACCTTGTGTTGGTGGTCTAGTAGGGCTAGGAGGAAGACTCTTAGTTCATCTAAGGTGAGGTTGTGGAGGAAACAACTCAAAATTACTCTACTACACCAACTCAAAAGTAGGGTCAACAACACCTTGGGATTTTTGGCCTCTGGTATAAAATATGGAGTTGCTAGATTTTAAAACAAAAAATGGAAAAGAGCAGGATCTGATTTAGCTTGAAGTTTGAGACTTCAAACTATGTGCTCTTCCCCAATGGAGTCACCAAAAACTATTGGGTGAATATTTTGTCAACCAACTAACTGGTGACTAAAATAGTTCCTATCACCACAACATAGGGAGATGGGTCATCCTGGTGTGCAGGTTTACTACATCAATAGGAGAAAAATCTCTCCTCTCATCAAAGGGATGTTCCCTATTAAATATGTAGAGGTTATATACTATATATATAAGTAGAAAGTAAGACACAGGGGTGGGATAAGCCATCCATCTCTCTTTTTTCAGAGATGATGTTCACAGACAAAGGAGAAAATCCTAGGTGATTGGTGAAGATACTTCTCCTCTTTCAGAAGTAACATTCAACCAAGAGCTAGATCCCTTCCTAGATAGTAGAAATCTTGGTGAAGTGACAGAAGGCACTTCTCTTCTTTTATAAGTGCTTGTTCTTGTAAACAATAGGAATCTTTCTGGTAAGTAACAAGTAACCAAAAGTGCAGAGTAAGTAGTAGCCTGAGATGTAGTGCAAAGTCTCCACCTCGACTGCCCAAGAGTGAGATATGAATAATAATGGGGGAACAAAGTCATCCCAAGGTCCTTTACACAAAAAAAGAAAATAAAAACACACACTGAAGACAACTATGGTAGTGCAAAGTCTAAAAATAGTTGGCTTCAGGACACCTTCCTTATCACCTCCACTAGTTCTACTTGTTAAATCAAATAAACAAGAATGCTTTTAGAAGACAAACATACAAATAATATCATAAAGTAGCACAGGCTATCACAGCATAAAGTTTGCAAGTAACTTGCTTTCTCATTCAATCAAAGAAATATGAATTACAATCTGAGCTCAAAGTCTCAATAATGCCTTTTAATTTGGGTAGAGTTTCACTTCTGGTAAGGGGAAGATCTCCTTTCATATGACACAAGAGGTTACAATATATAGAGGCTTGAGGGAGGCTTGGCACTTTCTCCCAATGAATTGACCCATTTGGTTCATTCAATGCCTTGGATGCATTCTTGGTTTTGTCAGGAAGGGCCCTGATGGAGCAGGGCAGCTGCCTTAAATGTGGCATGTCGATTCCTCTCTTAGTGCCTCCTCCTTAGCCTGAATCACTCATTTGTTCACCTGCTTAGCTGTGCAACTATCTACTTTGTCTTTCCCTCCAAGGGGACAAGAAGATGGTGCCTTCAATGTTACCAGCTCCCAGATATCTACCCAGTGAACTGCTTCACCTACTGGTAGTAACTCTTGCTAAGTTTCGTCTCTGTTTCTTCTTTCTCTTGATCCTAGCCTTAGAGTCTTTTTAGAATGCATTCAGGTCCATGCTTTAAGTCTACTAAAATCAATAGACACTTTATTGTGACAAATTTGATGTTTGTGGTCCCATCATGCTTCCTAGCAACTCCTTTACATCTTTCTCGCTTGCCATGGTCGCTTTCTGCTGTGATGAGAGTGAGGACACATGGCAAGATCTGTAGCTTTGAAATAAGCTCATTGGAATAAGATTTTTAACTTTGTTAGAGATTGGAAGCATGGATGTAGACACTTGGCAGCTTCCACTATGCTGGGACAAGACACATGGCAAGTTCCACTGCTTTGAAACTTGATAGGGATTGTGTCTCAGCATACGACACTTGGTAGCTTTTGCTACATTTTGAGACTTGACCTCTCTTGAAGGGAACTCACCCTTTGGGGTCTCGAAAGAAAGTCTATTTTTGAGTGTCAAGTGTCCCTTTGCAAGGGTACCTACCCTTCGAGATCATTTGGGTGGCCTTTAGGCTTTAATTCTTTTGAAGGACCATTGTCCCTTTATTTCCTTCACTATGTGTCCCTGCATTTGAAAGTGCTCCATCTTTAACACGTGGTGCCTTTTGTTGTTCGAACATGTGCTGGGTGTCATCTTTTTCTGAGTTCTAGTGAGACTATGGAAATTAAAAGGATTTGTTTAGACTATCTCAGATGGTGACATGTGGCATGTTCTGCTCACTTTTGCGACTTACCCAAGGCCTTCCATGGTCTTTACTCAACATAGTGAAATGGAAGGAAGGAATCGGAGATGTTGATATGTGGTGGCTTCTGACAAGCTTCTTCAAGGGCACGTGGTAGCTTCCACCATTTCTCAAAAACAAAGCATAATGGGGCTTGGCTGACGACAATTGGTAGTGTCTGCTTGACTCTTTCTTTTGTGTGCATCCTTCCTTAACTAAGGCAACCTTTGAACTCTTGAACCTGTGCATTGAACCAATTAAACATTGAACCTATGAACCAAAATGGTTCAATGGTTCAACAGTTCAAGCTTTTAAGACTAATTTGAAGCTTGTTGCCAATTTTGAACCTTGAACTCGTTGAAATTTGAACCAAAGTGGTTCAAAGTTCAATGGTTCATTGGTTCATTCGATTAGAAGATTGCCGATGACCCTTTTTTGGTTGAACCAAAGTGTTGAACCTATCTCGAAAGTGTCCAAGTGTGAGAAACTAGTCCATTTTTATTGAAATTGCCCTTAGAAGCCTTTGAACTTGTTGAACCTATTAGTCCCTTTACCAAAAATTTTGAGAAAATGTTGAAATTGAATGTTTCAGAACAAATTTTTGGAAAGGGATTTTTTTTTTGGGCCATGTAGGACCAAAATAGTCCTATTTTGTCTAAAAAATGAGGAATCACTTTTCAGGGACAATAGGATACACCAACTACAAGTCATTCCATCCATAGTGTAAATATGACTAAAGTATATACATGTAAATCAAGTGATCATAGTTGAGGGTCTTCCATACGAGTATCCTCTACCTATCCTAAAGGTAGTTACATCACAAGTAGTTATAACATAATTATTAGTTACAACATAATTACAAGATATAACATAGTTACTAGTTATAACTCCAAGCATAGTTCCTATCTGTACACCACAAACTTTAGTAGAACCAGTAGTGCAAGCATGATTTACTACTATAGTGTTTCACATATGCATACTCTCCAAAGGAGATAATTATTAGAGAGACCCATGTAATAGAGATATGTTTTAGATTTTAGAGGGCATCCCTTTCTTTTGAGATCAATCTTATTGAATTATTGGGGTCCCTAACATAGGGCACTTATGTAACCTATAACATCTTCTACCAGATGGGTCCCTAAGACCCCTACTATTCATAGGACACCATAGTCATTTTCATAGATTCCTAGCACCACTTCACCAATAGGGCCAAATATAGATAACTCAATGCAGTAGATTTTGGTACCATTGTTACCCTTTCATACAACATACAGGATCATAATTATTTTATTTGACACATGCCATATTGATAGTAAGTCTCCCATGAGACTCATAAATTAGTATTGTTCCTCCCTTATTGTACATAATTTTCTTATCTCTTTCTCCTTGTATATAATTTCATTTTCATCTTGATTGTATCTATCTTATAGCTAAAAATTTAAAAATAATATAACATGTCAAAAACCCAAATACATTCAAATATTTAGTTTTAAAACATAAAATTATAGATTGTATTCATTTTTATGTTTACATTTCCTATATTTTCTAGACACTACATATGCTATCTATCTTAGCATAGTCAGTTTTATCATACATACATGCTTCACTTATTCTTTTTGAGTGCTTGTAGATTGCTTATAGGACTTAGATCAACTACACTAATCCTAATTTACTATTATCTACCCACTAGGGGCATATACACTGATACACAAGTTCTTTATTTGGCATATTATCACATTTGGGAACACCCTATATAAATTTTAGATTACCAAGTTTTATCTTTATGTACTCTACATCACAACATTAGTTTTGTTATATCTTGATATTGATGATGGTACATGTTGATTGTTTTGACCACAAGTCAAAATAGATCAAGCACCTATAGTATAAAACTTATATATGGGATTATTAGGGTCCTATAATGTGTTTCATTGTTATATATAGGGGTTATTTAATATGTCATTACCTTGATTACATCCATTTTAGCCCCTTATGTCATGTCTAGTCACTTAGGGTCATGTTTGGACTATTTAATGAGAGTTGTATGGTTTTATTAGGTTCAAAACTATTACAAATTATCTCTCAAAAGGTATAATTTTAGATAAATATCAATAATTTTAGTCCCTAATTGAAACTTGTAGGTACTATGTTGAAACAAGAAGAAAAGTCATAGTTTGGGCAATTTTGGCAATTGTACGGCCTCAAAAAGAGTGTGGCACATTTGGTAGAATTTTATAGTGGATATTAAACTTAAATTAACTAATTTTAAATTTTTATCTACTTTTTAAGTCTCAAAAAGGAATGGAAACCATTCCACTTCTTTATCACCCTTCTTGGCATGCAAAACTAGTTAGTAGGTTTTCTAATGGTACGACCAGTAGGAGAGATTTAAAGTAAAATTCCTATATGGGATGAAATTAAACTTAGTGAAATTACATTTAATGGTAGGATTTATAGGATTGGTCACTTGTGATTTATGAACCAATGCTAAGATGCTGACTGCCTCTTTCTACATGTTATTTCCTACACCCTATAGGTTTTCTCCTTGTTTTAATTGGTCCATACAAACCAATTGATGAAATTTATTCTAAAGGAGTTATACATATTTATATAATTATTTACATATTTTTTACATGTTTGTATGTGAGTGGATGATCCAAAAATATCAAGTTGTAGGTTAAGTGCACTAATGGAGTTGCAAGCAAGTTTTATTAACTACATATGTTTTCCATTATTTTAGTGGATACATATGGATGTAATTTATTTTATTTCATGATTTTAATTTCATGTTAATCTCCCTCATTTCAAAATCCTAGTCTCAATGGTTAGTATCAATAAAGTTGTAGTTATACATGAAACATAGTTAGACCTTCCTACATAAATCTCACTTAGAGTCATGGTAAGTGAGTGTGTAAAGACTTTTATAATGTTAATGGAGATGAAATTAAGAGTTTAATAAGTTTTAAAATTTATTATAACAATAAAAATAAAGTGAAGCTTTCCAAATGGCATAAGACTAGCTGTGATAACTAGTTTTTCCTCCATACATAGTCCTGCACCATTAATGTGCACCTACAGGTGCCCTAAAGGAGGCTAATCATGTGAGACAAGGAATTTAAATGGTTTCAATTCCCCATGGTGGATTTAATTTTAATAAATTTAATAGGTATATATCTTATTTTAGGTCATACACTATGCATGGTGTCTCTAGCCTATATCCACTACCCTGTATATTACATATACACCTACAGATGGCTCTTACAGAGGCCTGAAGGTGTTGAATGAATAGTTTGATTAGGTTAAAGATATTAATTAAGGTAATTAAGAGTTGAATAATTATATATGAAATTAGGTATACTAAAATTATGCTCCTATAAAATTTCACCTACACGTATACTCCTTTATAAGTAGAAACATAGTCATAGTTGATTGCAACTAAGTTTGTCAAAGTAGAAGGTATGCATTAAAAGTTTGACATACGTTGGGAATGATGAATGCGTTTTAAAGTATTTAATTATTATTATGACATCCTCATTAAATTCTCAAGACAAGGTAAGATCCATCTTCAAATGCACCTACAATCGATGTCTAAGAATCTTTACCCATAGCCAGCATTCAAGAAGTTTATCTAGGGTTTCATGAAGTTTAAAGGTGTTATAATTGTGATATAACCCTAAAAATTGGTAAAATTTACCTTCATGAACCAATATAGACCCCCATGTCATAATTTTACCTAATTAGATAGGGGAGATACCCTCTGTTCTCTCTCACATAGAGGGTACTGTAGGCAGTCAAGTTAGCAGGCTTGAGAAGTGGGTGATAAGGGGAAGTGTCAAGGAGGCTTATAGAATTGAGAAGAAAGTATTGGAGAGTTATATTTAAATGAACCAAAAAACTATAATAAGTTATGAAAAGATAGATTTAGGTCCTACGTGCCAATTAGATGTATTAGGCATGAATTAGGCCTAAAGCCCCAGGAGGTCTCAATACTATTTATAACACCAAGGGAGAATTTAAGAGCATATGAACATGTTCATAGGTAAATTTAAGGTGTGTAATAACCATTGATATATATATATATATATATATATATATATATATATATATATATATATATATATATATATATATATATATATATATATATATATAAGACATGAGAAGGCCATTTATTATCACAAGAGGATGATAGGGTATGCAGAATGTAAGAAAGGAATCAAGAGGCCAAGTTTGGAAGCTTGTAACTGTATTGACACATAGCATGGGAGTTAAAAAATCTAGGATGGGTTGAAGGGGTCCCAAACAATGTTCTAGTGTAAATTGTTCACAGTTGAACATCACAATTTCATGAACAATCCTAAAGGGGTGAAACTACCTAAAATCCTTTAAAACCCTTGATAAGGACCCAGTGGAAAAGATAAATAAGAGAAGGAATATAAGAGGGATAAAATGACTATGGTGATGATTTTAACTTGTAGAGGACTCCACCAGGCCCCTTCCCATCAATTTGACTTCTACCCTATTTGTATGGACACGGTACAAATTTGGTTTCTTTGATAGTATTCAATGTTTTCTAGTTATAAAAGGGTTTCAAAGGATGAAAATAAATTTGGGAGAGATATTGAGACCTATAATAACTCCTCATACCCATTTATTATGTCAAAAAATCACACAAGTACCTCTGCAAGCACCTTCATCTCAGCCAGTCCAAAATGACATAGTGAATGAGAGATGATCACCTAGTGAGAAGATGATAACTTCAATTAGGATGAATTTTAAGGTATGTTTGATGAATATAAGGTCATGATGACTATTTAAAAGTGTCACATCACCCTTTATATGGATTGTATTGAAAACATAAAGACAAATTTGGTGCCAAATTTGAGAGGTGAGTGAAAGAAGGATGATTATAACTGTAAGCGGTGAGAACACTTGGCCAAAAGAATATTGATGATTAAGGTCAAATTAAAAATATTTTTGAGTCTATTTATAACCCATAACTCATATTGAAATAATATCATTTATCTATAGTCTACTATGGAGCATTGAAGGAAGTCCAAATGATGAACGTAATTTTCAAAGAGTAAGTTAGAGAGTCTTATGCTATAATTGAAGAGTTTCATTCCTTAGAGGGAAAATTTTAAAAATAGACCTTTCATGGTATATCTAATAAATTATTCTCATATATATGTAAATCCTTATCTTGACTTGACAAGTGTTTTTTTGACTCTTGGACTTCATTCTCCTCTCTCCTCTCTCACATTCTATAAATACTAGCCATTTTTGCTCTTGTACATTAATTCCACACCATGTATGGTGAATCCCTACTTATTTGATGTTGTATTTTTACTTTTAATAATAAAATAAATATATTTTTGATTTCATTAACATCTTTTATAAGTGTGTAAAGTGATGAATGGCAAAGTCTAGTGACTCTATCCTCGCTTTTCCTTATCCTTTCATGTCTTGTATAAGTAGTTCTCATTCTAATAGGTCATATAGAGTATATCTAGTGTGTTTGGTTCCCTTATAGTGTAAAATTTTCATTGGATTAAATATCTGATCTATATTCTACTTATCTTGAGTTGTCTCATGCATATCACCTCTATATTGAAATACTAATGCTAGAACATCTTAGGACTTCAAATCTAGTTTGTAGGTATTGTTACTTAGTGAAAGAAGTATGATATCATTATGGAAATACTTATGGTGTATCACACCCATAGAGTATATTTAGTTAATGCATACTTATATCCCTTTTACCATAAGCAAATAGTTAGTGTAAGTGATAATCACTTCAAGGTAAATTCAAGGAAATAGCCCTTAAAGCTAGAAGTCTAATTATACTATAGGTAAACCCACATACCTATAAGTATTCCCATGTTGCCCAAATATAGAGGAAAATTTAAAAACCTCCTCTAGGATGAAATATTTTGTGACAACAATACTATCATGCCAAATGGGACAAAGGTACAATGGAGTGGAAATATTGTATGTGTGTCTTTCCTCTAATAAGATTTTAGAAGTAAGAAATATAGCACCAATGGTGACTCTGAATGAAATATTCTAGTTGTAAGCAACCCAGGTATATATTTTCAAAGGTTTTTATCAGTTCTTGTATCTCATTTGACTTATGAGGTTGATATGAATAGTTATGGTGAATATCATTACTATGAACCTCCCTATCAACCTTGATATGAACCATATTATATCCCTCAAGAGCCTTATCAAAATGGCTACCAATATTATGAGCCATGGCAGCCCCATAGCCATCCTATTCATTCTCCATATGGACATCATGTTGTTGGACAACATTATGAAGAAGGCTATCAATAAACTTATCAAGAACTGCCTTCTTATCAACCCTAATATGACCCTTACCAACCATACCATGATTCCTATCAACCTCAATAGGATTCCTATGAGTCCTATCATGAGGAATCAAATGATACCATTGATTGTACACAAAGATACTATAAGACAAGAAATGAACTCATAATAATAAAAATGTAACCCTTTCATAATCTCCAATATCACATTCCTCCTCCATTAATCCCATCTTATATCAAATCTTTGTTGGCAGTAATACTTGTATTGATAGATAACGATGAAAGGATGGGAACATGGGATGATGAGTTTGATGTACTCCCTGAATATGAGATGGAATGGTTAAGAGGTGTTTCTAAAATTTATATGAAGGTGTTGGAGATAGCTGAAGAAGAAGAAGAAACTCAATGGGAAATCAAAGAGCAGTTGAAATTGACAAAGAAGTGTTCCCAATGCTCAATAAATAGGCTAAAGATGTGGGAAGGAAAAGAACATGAAAGTGAGCCTCCTAATGTTGAATAAACTCAAAGTGAATATTAGAAAGGTTAAAATTCTATTGAAGTAGGTGATTTTCCTTTTAACCAACCTAAATTGTCACTTCCCCATGAGCTTACTCAATAAGTCCTTTTTCCTAAATCCATTCACAAGCTCTCTACTATAATTCATACCCTATATCCAATTCATGAGCTTATCCATCACCCTCCCACCTCATCCCTTCTTAAAAAATAGCTCATTTTAAAGGAAGAAAGTGAAGAATAACAAGCTCAATCCATAGATGATAAAGAGGATGCTTCAAGTGAATATGAGGAAGAAATCACTATAGGGGCTCCCCTTGGTGAAAGTAAGTGTAATTATATCTTCTTGAGTGAAAATAAAGACATTGAAGATTTTATTTCATCTACCCATGAATAATTTGGTCATAGCATGAAGGGAGAAGTACTTAAAAAATACCCCATACCTAATGTCCATGATGAAATAGTCCTTGAACATGATAGTCAAGGAAGAAATTTATGGAAAAAGTTTTATGCCATAAATTAGGAGTTTGAGAAGATAAATGATTTAAATTATTCTCCTATGAAGTAAACACTTGATCATGAGGTTTTTTGTGATCATAAAAATCATAAATTTGAGTGTGCTATCAAGAATAAAGAGCAAGATCAAGTCACTCCTCAAGAAGCTAAAACCATGGAGGAAACTAATGAAGCCAAGGTAGAAAATGTTATCCTAAAAGAACACTAAATGCCTTAGCCTGATGTTGAATCACCCTTAGATGATTTGGATCATAAATAAAACTGTCTTGATGACCTCATATATTAAGAAGAGAAGGTTGAAGAGGTGGTGTCTCTCAAAAAAACAAGAACAAGGATGATTGGTAGCAGTGAATGGAACTTTTTCGATAGATTTAATAACTTTGACAAGTTAAGGGCCAAGTAAATGAGAATTAGAGAAAGATTTTTCCATGGAAGATAATGACAAAGATTATGTGGACTATGTAGAGCTCCTTGATGAGACTAAAGAACTTATAGTTGAAAAGAAACCTAATGTTAGTGAGAGCAACATAGAAATTAAGAAGGTATGTCTTATTGAACCACCATTAAAGGTTGTAGTTGAGGAGTCCTATGAAAAATATAATGCTATTAAGATGCAATAGGATTTCATCTCCATAAGCAATCTATTTTTAGTCTCTTTGATTTCATTGAACATCATGCCAAAGAGATTGGCAAATACCATGAAGGAGATGGAGATATCAACACTAGGGTTCAAAAGGAAAAATGACTCATTCACTCTTTAATTTCATGGAATAAGAAACATTTAAAAATTTCATTTTGATCCAGGAGGAAGTGCTTCTTTTAGGTTAGTTTTCTTTTGAGTTAGTTGGTTTGAGTTGTGTGTGTGTTCCATAAGTGCTCATTAAGCACAAGTGTGTGGTGTGTTGTTTTGTGTGTTGTTTTTGTTGTTTCTTATGTTTTTGTATATTTAAAAGGAAAATTAAATGTAATATATATGCATAGGTGAATCCATAGCCTAATGGATAGGATAAGGCTATTGGTCTTGGGCATAACAAGCATATAACCCCTACAAATTACCAAAAATGTTGACTAATTTGACCACAAGTCAAAATAGGTCAACCCATTATAGTCTAAAAATTGTATAAGGGATTATTAGGGTCATATAAGGTGTCTCATAGTCCTATATAGGGTCAATTTAATATGTAATTACATTTATTAAATCTAATTTTAGCCCCTTATGTCATTTCTAGTCATGCAGGGTCATGTTTGGACTATTTAATGAGAGTTGTACAATTTTATTAGGTTAAAAAGTGTTAAATTTTTTTATATAAATGTGTATAATTATAGATACTTGTTATAAATTTTATACCCTTACTAAAAATTATAGGTACTATGTTGAAGCAAGAAAAAAGTGGTAGTTTGGGTAGTTTTGGTAGTTGTATAGCCTCTAGAGGAGTGTTGCACATGTAGTAGGATTATATAATGTATATTAAACTTAATTAAACTAATTTAAATGTTTTATGTACTTTATAAGTCTCAAAAAGGATTTATAACCATTTCACTTCTTCATCACCCTTCTTGGCATGCAAAACTGGTTTAGTAGGTTTTCTAATGGTACGACTAGTAAGAGAGGTTTTAGGTCAAATGCCTATGTGGGATGAAATTAAAATTAGTAAAATTATATTTAATTTTAGGATTTATATTATTTTTAAATTATTATATATGAACCAATTCTAAGAAATTGACTGCCTCTTTTTACATGTTGTTTCCTACACCCTACAAGTTTTCTCCTTATTTGAGCTGATCTATACAAACCAATCGATTAAATTAATTATATAGGAGTAAAAATAACTTATATAATGATTTAAATATTTTTTTTCCATGTTTATAGTTGAGTGGATCAGCTAAACATCTCAAGTTGTAGGTTAAGTGCACTAATGGAGTTGTAAGCAAGTTTCATTAACTTCAGACATTTTCCCTTCTTGTAGTGACTTCATATGGATGTGATATGTTGTATTTAATTATTTTCATGTCATGTTAATATCCCTCATTTAAAAATCCTATCCTAAATGGTTAACATCAATAAAGTTATAGTCATACATGAAACACAGTCAGACCTTCCTATAGAAAGCTCACTTATAGTCATGTTGAATGAGTGTATAGAGACTTTGATAATGTTCATGGAGATGAAATGAATATTTTAATAAGTTTTAAACCTTATTATAACAAGATAAATAAATATAATCTCTCCAAATTACATAAGACTAGATGTGATAAATAGTTTCTCCTCCATACATAGCCCTACACCATTAATGTGCACGTACAGGTGCCCTAAAGGAGGCTAATCACATCAAGATAAGACATTTGACTGGTTTCAAGTCCCTCATAATGAAAAGGTTTAATTTTAAGACCTTTAAGAGTTATATTTTTTATTTTAGTTCATACACTACACATGGTGTCTCTATCCCATATCCACTACCCTGTATATTGCATATACACCTATAGGTGGGTCTTACAGAGGCCTGAAGGTGTTGAATGAAAAGTTTGAGAATGTTGAAGATATTTATTAAGGTATTAAGGAGTTTAATAATGGTATAAGAACCATTTTGTAACCATATAATGGAAATAAAAATTTAAAATCCATGTTCAAGTTGAGAAAATGAGTTTAAGGGACCAATTACCTTAAAACCTTTGAATAGAGACCTGGTCTTTCTTTTGATCATTTTCATGATGAAACACTTTGAGGTGCCAACTAGTCTAATTTTTCCATCATTTAGTATAGGTGTAAGAGTAGTGATTTTACATGACAAAGGGTTATTTTTTCAAAGGAGTATGATGATAGAATATTTGTATTCCATGCATTCTTGTCTATAGAATGTAAGTATTCTCTACAATGTTGTAGGTCCAAATAGCCTCCTAGTACACCAATATACAATGGAAGCCTACCTTTTTGGAAAATTAATCCTCTTGAAGGAATAAACAAGTATGATACTCAAAAAAAAAGGGTTCATATTGAATATTTTATGTAAACCATCACCTACAAGTCTCTTTTGATCACAAAATAGTCACTTGCAGTGTAATTGTAGTGTAACAGTAGGTTATAACAAACATTTTGAGTGTTTGGAAATTCAAAATCACATTGGTATGATTCAAAATAAATATAAAGTGAGTTTAAAAATTCAAAGGATGTCATATAATATATAAATAATGCCAAATATAAAATTTCACCTATAGGTATACTCCTTTCTTCGTAGAAACATAGTCAAAGTTGATTGCAACTAAGCTTGGCAAAGTAGAAGGTATGAATGGAAAGTTTGATAGGCATTGGGAATGATTAATATGTTTTAAATTATATAATTATGATGATTCCATACTCATGATATTATTATTACATGGAAAGACCCATCTTCAAATGCACCTACCATCTATATCTAAGAATCTTGCACACAATCAACATTTAGGAAGTTCTCTGGGGTTTCATAAAGATAAAAGGTGTTATTATTGTGATCCAATCCTAAAAATTATTAAAAATTAACTTCATGACCCAATTCAAACCTCCATGTCATTTTTTCCCCTAAGAAAATAGGGGAAATACCCTCTATTATGTCTTAGATAGAGGGTACTCTTGGTAGTCAAGTCTACCAGCTTGATAAGTGGGTGATAAGGGGAAGTGTCAAGGAGGATTAAAAATTTAAGAATAAAGTCTTGGATAATTTTATTTAATATTAAAAAAAAAATTTGAATCATCAAAAATCTAAGAATGTATGCAGAGAGAGATTTAGGTCTTGAGTGCAGACTAGACCTATTAGGTATGAATTAGGCCTAAAGCCCTAGGAGGTCTAAATACTATTTATAACACCAAAGGATAATTTTAGAGCATGTTAACATGTTCATATGGAAATTTAAGGTTTGTGAAAACAATTGGTATGTATAAAAATACATGAGGAATTCATTTATTGGCTTAATAACATGATAGGGTATGCAAAATCTAGGAAAGGAATTGAGAAGCCAAGTTTGGAAGCTTGTAAATATACTGAAACATAACATAGGAGCTTGAGGATCTAGGATGTTTTTAAGAGGGTTTAAAATATTTTTTTATGGGAATTTTTTCATAGGTTTAATGACATAATTTCATGAACAATCCTTAAGGGGTAAAACTACCTAAATCCCTCTAAAACCCTTGTTAAGGACCTGATGGAAAAGACAAGGAAGAGAAGGCATTTAGGAGAAATAGAATGACTTTGTATATGACTATAAATTTTATATTACTCCATTTTTCCCCTTCTCATCAATTTTTATTCTACCTTATTTGTACAAATAGGGTAAAAAAGTGGTTTCTTTGATAGTTTTTGATGTTTTATAGGTAGAAAAAGTGTTTCAAAGGATGAAGATCACTTTGGTAGATATAATGAGATCTATCCTAACCCCTAATATCCATTTATTTCCTTAGGAAAGCACACAAGTACCTATGGAATCCCCTTCATCTTAGCCAATCTAGAATGACATAGTGAATGAGAGATGATCACCTAGTGAGAAGGTGATAACCTAAATTAGGAGGCCTTTTAAGGTCTTCCTAATGAATATAAGGGCATGAGTACTATTTATAAGTTTCACATCACCCTATGTATGTAATGGATTAGATTATAAACTTGAAGAAAACTTTGGTGCCAAGTGTGAGAGGTGAATGGAAGAAGGATGATTATGAGTACAAGTAGTGAGAACACTTGGCCATAAGAATATTAATGATTAGGAACACATACAATTCATTTTGGATCCTATTTATAAGCCCTTCCTCATAGTGAAATGGTCTCTTCTATCCCTAGTCTATTTTGAAGTGTTCAAGGAAGTCAAAATGATGAAGGCAAATTTCAAAGAGAAAGTTGGTGAGTCCCATGCTAGAATTGAAGAGTTTTATGCCTTAGAGGGACATTTGTCTAAATATACCTTGCATGGTCTATCTCATACTTCATTATCATATATATTCAACTCCTTCTCTCATCATGACAAGTGTTTTTGTGACTTTTAAACTTCATTATCCTCTCTCCTCTCTCATATTCTATAAGTACTAGCCATTTTGGATATTGTAGACTAATTCCACACCATGTATGGTGAGTCCATGATGGTTTTATGTTGTACTTTGACTTTTAATAATATAATTAATTTTGTTTTGAGTTCATGAACATCTTTTCTAAGTGTTAAAAGTGATGAATGGTGAAGTCTAGTGATTCTATCCTTGCTTTTCCTTATCTTTTCATGTTTAGTACAAGGAGTTCTCATTATAACAAGTAATATAGAGTTTAGCTAGTGTGGTTGGATCGATTAAAGTGTACAAGTGTTCTTGGATTCAAAAATATGATCTCTGGTATACTTACCTTGAATTGTCTCATGCATATCCCCTCTATACTGAAATACTAATGTTAGAACATCTTAGGACTTGGAAGCTAGTTTGTAGGTCTTGTTCTTTAGTGAAATAAGTATGATAGAATTATGGAAATAATTATGGTGTAAACCCCCATAGATTATATTTATTTCATGTATACTTCTATACCTTTTCCCACAAGCAAATAATTAGTGTAAGTGATAATCACTTCAAGTAAAATTTAGGGAGCTAGCCCTTAAACCGAGAGGTCTACTTATACTATAGGTACACCCACATACCTAGAAGTATTACCATGTTTCCTAAATATGGAGTCTTAACAACCTCCTCTAGGCTATAATATTTTGTGAAAATAGTAAAATTATAGTTTTTATCGGCTATTACTACTTTATACTCATTATATGCGCATCTTGGCTCTTACATAGACTTGTATTGCATATTCATGCATACTTTCACTTATAGCTTTCCTAGTTTAGACTTGATTATATCTATATGATTATTATATTTTAGGGAATTTGAATATGAATTTTCAATTCGGCTTTAAGCCACTTACTTTCATAGTATGTATGATTTGGACATGTTCCCATGTCCTTGTGTGTGCCTTCCTAATTGTGTATGTAAAATTTTTAACATGTTATTATATGTGGATCTATACCAAATTACTTATTTTTTGAGTATGTGGACATTTTAACATGTCATTATATGTCTTATTTTAATATATTTACTAACATGTGCCCATATTCCTTGTAATGTGGCCCCTTGGCCTACTTTGTGTGCCTCATGTGTGTTACATGTATGATTTTTTGTATGCATCATTTCCATGACACTTATATCTTGATTATTACATAATAAATTTTTAGATTCCATGAGGGAACCCATGCATCTCCCATTTCCTACTTGGGCATCATGATGGACATCATGCCCCATCCCTCTTGGTAGCTACTCAATTTTTACTCAGATTTACTGGTACATATATTTTTATATATATCTTAACACCCTTGTAAATGCATTATATATTAACATCATATTATAGGTTTTACACTAGTTACATACCTTATTCCATCTGTAGTGGTTGGCATTCTTGAGTGGCCCAGAGCTACCTAATGTACTTGATTGGTTACATAACTAACATACCCTGCTAGACATTTATAGTTACAATGCATAGTTAAATTTTAGAGGCATATTATACAAATTATTGGGAAATGATGGATTCATATTCTAATTGAATTCTTGATCCATCTACATGAGAGGGTTGGACACACCAAGTCTAATCCAAGCTATTAACAATTCATGATCCACCAAGCAGGGGTGGGCAATGATGGAGTCAAAACTAGATTGAGTTCATAAGCCACCCAAAAATGAGTATTGAGAAAGAGATAATCTTAGTACATGTTATTCACCAATTTATCATTATATATATGCACACATATAAGGTTGTCACAAGGTATATGAATTGGTTCATTTACCTAATGAGGTGTATTCATTCATTTCCTCTCTCTTATCTCTTTACTCTATTTTAATTAGTTTAATTTACTCAATTTTCTCTTTGATTTTGATATCTCTTAATTATGGAATAATTTATGCATGTTTCACTTCAAATACATGCATTGGGTCATAATTCACATGCTCAAACCAAGCTTCATGAGATTCACCTCTTAGTTAAGTTTAGGTATGCTTCTTTTTACTTTATTGTAGTCATTTAACTTTACTACATTTATATAATAAAGGTGTGGGGGAAAATGTAATTACTTAAAAGTTATATTTGAGTAATAAGAGTGCTACTTGAGACTACCTATCCTAGAGCCTATTATCATAATTATCCACCCTTCATGCAGGCCATACAAATCCCTAGTCATCTTTAAACTAGTCACATAGCCTCATTCCTTCATCTTGGCCCTTCATGCCTAGTGTTCTACCACTTTTACACTAGAGCCATAATAAGGACACTAGCGCCATATGGTGCTAGTGTCCAGATTATTTTACTAGTGTCATTTCACTCTCTTTTTCACAATCAGATATCTTTTCAAATCTAAAATCTCCTTGGGGCAGCCTAGACCCAAATTTATAGTCTCAAGCACATTCAACAAATTTAAACCCACTATCATACTAGATTCCCTTGTACTTATATTAGCACTTAAGTGGGGATTAGGATTTATCCCTCCTCAAAGTATTGGTGTGTAGGTAAATCTCATCATAGCTGGGTGTTGAAGATGCCCAACCTACCCTAATAACAAACACACTTTTTTAGATTGTATCAATTGGATGCCATATCAACATGGAAAATTAGGGTTTTCTCATAATTTTAGTCATAATAGTCAATATATAGGGTTTTAGAACTCATGCATGCATGAACAAACCTTAGAGATCTAGTCATATGTGCACTTAGAAGCTTAGGACAATCCTACACAGAGGACACTACTTCCAATATAGGTACATCACTATGAAATTTCCAATAATGGTGCTAATATACAATTAGGACACTAATATATAAGAGGGATTCTAACACTGGGATTTTATTTACAACACTCAAATCAACCTTTGCCTCAACTTCCAACCTCTAGATCATCTATCTTAGTTATTTTCTAGCTATGTTATTACTTATATTATTTATTGTTATTTTTAGAAAGGTCAAAGTTAGTCAATTTTATAAAAAAAAAGTGGTTGTATTTATTGCATATTATTACCCTTATTTAGTCTCCTCATCTCTCTAATAGACATATGATTTATACTTACTAATTCTTAAAGGTTAAAATAAAATCATAAATACTAAGACAAGATAGATTCTATTTCACTAATAAATCATAATCATTCAACAACGTGATTGTATCTGATTAACCCAGAATGGAATAAAATAATCCTTTAGGATAAGAAGATATCATTTAACCTTGAAGTAGTTGGTGCTCGTTAACAATATTAGGTTAGTCTTGCCTTCAATAGTTATGGTTCTAAGAGACTAGGGGAGGAACACCCTATATGGTTCTTGAATGCATTATATATAGAAAATTAACATACATATTAGATATGCAAAAGTGAACATAGCCTTTTATGCTTACACTCACATGCTCACAATAAAAATAATATTTTAGACTATAATTCAAAACAAATGAATACATCTAAAAATACTAACTCTGATTTCTTAACTGAAGATAAAATAATTACTCATTTATGGAAATAGAAGTAATATTAGACTTGGAAAACTTTATGATGCTCATTAGAACCTACTGATGGCTTGTGCCAATTTTCATCAAGAATACCTAGAAAAACACATTATGAATAATGTTTGATTTGCAAGGTGTAAATAAATAAAATAAATAATGCACATCTTCACCAATATGATTAGCATTGACATAACAAGGAATATAATGAAATTACTACAAATGTAATTATCATTCTATCCCTAGAATGCCTAGATCTAAATATGTACTATAATGTCTTATAATGACTAATTTAGATATGTTAAAATAATTCATAATTTTACACATTTATGAATATTGCCTATATTATTCACAAAGACTTTGATTAACATAAGTCTTTAGATTAAAATTTCATTAGTGAGTCATATGATTACTTAATGAATAAATTTTTCAATCTAGTTATTGATGGCAGATCACATGACTTAAAGCATTTTATATGAATTGTTCATGTGACACTCTTTTGAGGAATTTTTAATTAAGAACATGATATTTTACTTGTACTTATGATTGTTATGTGGATCTATATGTACGCTATCCAATAGTAAGAATCAGGGGTTAGCTATGAGAAAATACAATGACAAATGACTCAAAAAGAAGAAAAATGAACAAGATTTATATGCAAAATCACTTTGTCATTTTTGATTGAACATTGATAAAGACATATCTAGGCAAAAAATTAAAATATTTAGAAGTAACATTTTTAATATTTTTTGGTTAAGAGTTAAAATCATGTATTTGTAACCTGAAAGACATGGGGAGAAATAGTATTTTGTTGATCTATAGATCCTTAACTTAAATGACATGGGGAGAAATAATATTTTATTACTAATATATAGATCCTTATAGATATAAAATCATATGATATTAGGAAATTAGATATTAAGGCATAGAATATGCATAATGGCATTGTGAATGGTTTTGGCAAAGAATCGAAATGAAGTGGAACATAATCTGCTTTTCCTACCAAAAAACACAAAATATTTTTGCCCCAACCCATTTCAATTAAAATTAAATTAGGTAAAAGGCATGTTAATTGATTCAAGTTAAAAAACCTAATAATTTGAAATCGATCATCTTCATATTTGGTTAATTACAAAAAATGTATGCATAGTTATTGCCTAGCTTGTCTTCAACCCTTCTCCCTTTGAAAAACATGACAAATCATGGAAATTTTTTACAAGCAACTAGTTTTTTATCAATTTTTGCCATGTTATTTTATGAAATATTGTAGTATTCTATGTGAAACCATAAAAACAAGAATCCCATACTACATGAATGAGATAGATAAAATAATGTTGTTTGTTGTAAACTAACTAGCTTAATTTTTTTATGTTATTCTTCACTTTACTTAGATCAAGGTTGGGAAGTAACCATGTGGTAGATAGAGGGTATATTTGTAAAAGGTGAAATGTAGAATTCAATTCTACATTTGTTCACATGATGTGAGCTGACTAGTTTTATTTCTTTGCATTGAATATCAGATTAATACATTAAAAAACATAGTGGAGGGTTATGAATATATAGATATATGTAGAAGCTTGCCATGGTTTTCCTTTTCAGTTTTTACTTTGTAATGAAATTTCAAATGGAATTGAAACATCTAATTTTAAAGACCATATATTATAAACAAAATCTTAAATAGAATCCTCTGCATTTTTAATGGTGAGTATTTTTGGGGAAATGCAATGTATCAAATCTCTAGTACTTTTTTCAAACAAAAAAAAGTCAAATACATGATTAAAATCCACATATTTTTACCCTATAAAATCTTCATATGATCAAATCATTTCCCAAAACAAAACCCTAAACAAATTAAATGGTTGTCTAACTATAACTAAGATAAAACAAAGCATCAGATTTTAAATATGAAGGCCCAAATCAACTAAATAAAGCATTAATCATGGGGATTTTTGGCTTGTTAAAATTTTAAACCAATTCATTGTCTAAAAAAAGTTATGTAATGAAGTAAAAAAATTAGTGGAAATATTTTAGAACAAATAAGATCAAAACTATAGATGTAGGCAAGATATTTAAATCAAACCGCAACCTGGATGAAGGATTGCTAACCACACATTGAATAGGGAAAACTTGAATCTTAAATAAATATTCTTTGGAAAATATTAAAACTAATTCATGTCTTATAATGAAAAATGAGATACATAGAATAACTATAACCCATTGGTAATTTTTTAATGGAAACATTGAATGAGCAGAGAATATATATATATATATATATATATATATATATATATAGGTTATTATAAAGTATTTCATCACAAAGATCATAATTTTAGGAGTCTTACTAATCATTTGGTTTGTTTTGACCTTCCAGGATAAGTGAAGAATAAATCAATGGACAAAGCACAATAAATCATAAAAAAATAAAGCATAGTCTCTATAAACCTTATCCCAATATAGCATAATTGAAGCAAAAAACAAAACTCAATATTTAATGTTAACTTATGTAAACCCTATTCTTATTTATATTCATCTAAGCACAAATAAGTATATAACATCAAACACTAGTTTCTATAAACCCTATTTATATTTGCCTTAATTATAGCATACACTACAACCGATCCTTATATGTAATCTTTTTTATTTTGTAACCATGAAAACACCTAAAAAAATTAGGAATGGTATTTTAATAATCACTTAATTTTTCAATATAGTTAATGCAACCATGTTTAACTATCATCTATATGAAAATGAACAATGGTTCTGAACAAAAAGAATACTTTGATCTTATAAAATTGATATATTTTGTATAAATGTGTACATTAGTTTAATTAAATGAAATGGAAAAAAAATATGAGACATACCATGGTGCTTGTAAAGAAAGAGATTACTTTATTGGAAATCCTAAAACTAAATTTCTAAATAGAATTGCACCAAAAATGTGACCATAAAATGTCTAAGTAAAGTCATCAATAACAATGTTCCTCATTCATGGTAATTATGAAATCATTCCCAGAACAAAACCCAAGTCTTTCATTATAATAATGAAATTATTTCCTTGAATAAAAAATAAAAACAAGGTTGTCCAATCCTAAATAAAGTGATACATAGATCTAACCTTGATGTCTCGACACCCAAATCAAGCAAATACAACATAAATTACGGGGATCTTTGGTTTGGCAAACATTTAAATAAACTAATCAATTTCCCAAAATGAAAAATGAAATATGGTATAGAAAACAAAAGGTATCACCTCTAAAATTTCTATAGGGAATTTTCAACAAACAATAGCAAACTTCTCTTCAACCTTTATTGCTTTTCCAAACCCAATAAATAATAACAAGCTTCCATAGGCATGAAAGATGTTAATCATGTCATTGAATACTATGATCCAAATTTAGTAACTCTTTTGCTTACAACTAATTTTTAACACTTAAACATTTCACATAAAATTGATAGATAAAAAATCTACAATCAAGGATTGTGGATTTTTAAAAGCATTGAAGTAAAACCATTGATAACGATGTTACTTCTTGATAATAATTTAAAACAAGTTAATTATATTGTCAAAAGCCATATATTGTTACCCCATAAAATTATCACTTGATGAAATAATTGATCATAACAAAACCCAAAAAAATAAAGAGATGTGAAACTGTAAGTAAAATGATACAAAGTCCTAGATTTTAAATCTAAGGGCTCAAATCAAGCAAACATAACATAAATCCTAGAGATTGTTACTGAGCTGAAGATTTAAAATAATTCATTTTCTAAACTAATGACATAATGCAATAAGAAAATTAGGAGAAAGAATTAATAATATATAAGATAAAAACTATAGATGTTATAATAATATTTATATCAATCCTCAAGCTAGATGACATAGCTATAACTATAAACTAGATAGACAAAATCCAAATCTTGAAAAAATATTTTTTTTGGCTAATATTAAAATTAGTTCATGTCTTACAATGCAAAAACAAATTTAGTATACAAAAATAATAGACCACATAAGTTTTCTTATATTTTTTTGATGAATCAAAGCCACATTGATACATAAAAAAATCATTATCAAGTAAATTTATCTTGGAATCATTACTAAATCTATTAGCCAATCAGATTTCCTTGATTACTAGACAAGAAAAATATACAGGGCTTTTATAGAGTGAAATAATTTTTTTTAATGGGATAAGATAAAATAATAATATTAGGTGCAAGATAATTGGGTGAAGTTTTTTTATGTTATTAGATGATTCACTTGGATCGAGGTTGGGCATTAACCATGCAACATACAGAGGATAAATATCCATAAGGCATGTATTATCTTTAATTCAATGTTACATTTATTTAGGTTGTGTCGATTACTTGGTTTGAGGTTTTCACATTTAATGCTAGATTAATTCATTAAGGAACATGGAAACAAGTTATAAATATATAGATGCATGTAGAATATTTTTATTATTTATTGGACTTGGCAAAGTGATAAGGGTTAAAGATTAGCTAATGGGTTAGATAAAGAATATTTTGTTATTTTGGTGGGTTAAATAAACTAGAGTATCATGTTCAGATAACCTCTTTAGGCTAAAAATCCTTTTTAGAGAGTTTTTGAGTAATTAATTAAATGATTTTTTTGTTTTGTATATCATTTTTCATTTTGCATTCTATAAGATGGATTAGTTCATTTAAATCTTTACCAAATCAAATATTGTAATGGTTTGTGTTGTATTTGATTGATTAGGGCCTCAATATTTGCAATTCAAGACTTTGCATTACTTTAGTTTAGGTTTAAAAAATCTAGGGCTTCATATTACTTTGTTTAGGTTTGGAGATCTCTTTGTTTTTTTTATGTTGGAAGGTTGTTGTGATTTGTTAAGAACAAACGCATAATGATGTGGCTTGCAGGGAAACTTTTATATACCTAAATTTATTTTTGAAATGTTTTTTTGAGATAAACTATGATAGGTTTGGTTGGGCATATAGGACCAAAACAACAAACATTTTGAAGTTTGCCATAGTTGTGGTGTTTTTTTCCAAGGCATAAGATAAGTGAAATAATAACATGTATAAACAAAATCAAGGCATTGGATCTAAAACATTTAAAATCTAGTAACTATGATAGTTATTTGGTTTTTCAATAGATTTATAAAGTATAACTGTGTACATGAAACATTCATACCCTACATGTACCCGTATATCATAGTGATTATATATACATCTAATCTAAAATTTAGTTATGGTTAAATATCCATGATTGTATATCTTAACCAAATAATTAAATATTTTAAATTTTAAATCTTAGTATATATTATGAATCAATTCATTTTCAATCATTTGCAATTACATCTGCCCATAGATGACTCTTTTTTCCCCCCTTTTTTCCTTTTTTTTAGACTATGTAGCAAGGAAGAATCTAAAAACTCATGAATTCATTAACTTGAAATACGATGACAAAAATGGCCATGGTCAGTATTTTATCTACTATTATAGGCATCATAATGGCCTCTTGCATTACCATTCTGGTAACCTTTTAGAATTAAAATTACATGTAGTAAAGTTTCTTACATTAGATTTACAAAAGAAGTAGTAGCCAAGGCTAGCACCATATGATGTGAACACTATTTTCAATTCAAGTGTTCTAAAAATTAAAAAAAAAGAAATCTCATCGTCCTTATATTCATATTCAGGTAGATGCATAAATTGATCAGCCAATAGTGGTTCTTGAAAGATGAAAGTATAAGTGTACATACAAAATTTAGATAAATTGAAACCTAAATTTTCATGGTAGATAGAAGCAAAAATAATATTTATAAAATATATCTTACACTGAAAAAGAAACTATTATCCATTCTTTAAAAAACATTTGTTTTTACACTATTCATTAAACATTATGTTTATCACTTGTAAAAGTTTGGATTTGGACTTCTATATAGATAATGTCTTCTAACATTTGACTGACTTGACCTACATAAATTATAAAGAAAAAAAATCCAAATTTATTAGCAATATTTTGTATTAGTAATTTATAAAAAGTGTGTTTATTATTGACAGTAACATTTTATTGTTAAAATCTAAGGGTTTTTGTAATATCTATTTTATATTAAAATTTATTTATACATGTCAACTTAAAAAATATAATAACTGATAATGCTAAAAAAAATGAGTGCATTAACTAAGTAATTTTTTTCTCAAGAAATTATAAAGTTAAATAATAGGAATATTGAAAGAATACTTGAAACAGGGAGCAATATGAGAAACAAAATAAGTAATCCAAAGTAATGAATAAAATGATGGTTTATGTGCCTAAAAAAAGTGTTCATATAAGCAATATAGATACCAATTTGAAGAATAGAATAAATATTTGCATATCCTCAAGGATAGTGCTCTATTTCATGGTGATAAGCCATAAATATAAAGACTTCATTGGTTGGTGTACATTGTAAAAAATTTCTATATCTACACAAGGTTGGTGGTTTCAACTTCCAATTAACTTCAGAGAATCAGTTAACAACCTTATACCAATATAAATCATTGTTTCAAGCTAATGCCATCAGCTTATTGTACTATGTTATCTTTTAATTTATCTTATATTTATATCCAAATTTAGCTTTATCAAATCCATGATAAGTGGTGAATTTTGAATAATGTTGATTAGAATAAAAAAGTTAATTACAAATTTATGTTTGAAACACTTACTCTTATTTATGCATTTTTTTAACATAGCATATGAGTTTCTTGAAGAAATTTATATAAAAAGAACTCTTCTTGATATTAGAAAATATTGTGACCAAGCAAAATGATCCAAAATAAAATTCTCAATACAAATAGTAAGTGACCAAGTAATGACATAGTTAGCATCTCAGTTCTAATGTTCATTTTTTACTCATAGGAAACTACAAAGAATGCTAATATGGTGAGATTTTTTTATAAACAAAACATTTACTTGCAAAGTTTTTTTTTTACTCATAATATTAATATCATACATGTGCTATTTTATTCTATCATTTCTTTTCCATATTCACATTCTTAGGCTTTTACAACAATAGCATTAATGATTTAAAGAAAACCTAGTCAATATGTTTATGCTAAAGCATCAATCACCCTCTTATAAAAATATTTACTAATAAAATAATATGATCAAGTTGTTGCATTTCAAATAATTTAAAATAATAAAAAACAACTCTTTATTCAAGGAGGTGCAATTAGTAAATCAGTTCTCCATTTTGAATTGCTATTGATGCAAGAAAGAACAAGGATTCTAAAGTAAAAAGGTGCTAACAAACAATCTATGAGATGTATTCAGTATGATAGATAAGTAATATTAATGATATTTATTTCAAATAATTATTAATACAAGGACCAATGTTCCTACAACTAAAAATCATGGTCAAAGATGAAACATACTAGCATAAAAAAAGTCATACAAATCAAAACATGAGTAATCAATACATAATTTGTCTCTTACTAGGCTTGAGAAATTGGTCAATAAACATTTTTTTGTTATAGGTGGCGGATTAAACGAGAGATTAGATTTAGCTATTAACAACACGATCATTCTATAGTAATCTTAAAAGTGCAAAGACCAATTTGCATAAAGAATTTTCTATGCATATAGGATTAGATAAAGAACATTATGGATATGTCATGAGTATCATTAACATCATAATCAATTTTATAAATCAAACTAATCTCCAATACTACTCACCATAAAATTTTACACAATGCATTTTTTTACCTTAATGGTGTTTGAAATTGTGACTATATTAATAATTGCATTGTCCATCGCCTCCAAGGCAACTTCAGATGCATTTCATGTTCACAACAACTTCACTATGTGTAAATTTTGAAACTATATAACACATTTCCTAATGCATGAGCTCTAAACATAAGTAGGAATTTTCTTGTTTATACATATTTTCTATATTTTTTTCATTATACCTATAATACTCACTATCATGTTATTTGATCAAAAACATGTGAAGAAATTGTAAATTAATCTACAGAATTATCAAAAAATGACATAAGGCTATAGACATAGTTTTCATAAAGTACTAAGCGCTATGGCATTTGATAAAAAAAAATTAGTAGAAATTGCAAACCAAATTATACAACTATCGAAGATGATAATTTCAAAGAAACATATGATATCTATAAGGAAAGAAGTATAGTTTATAAATTACATAATCTTATAATTATTAAAAGTCAAGATTTACAAGGCACTCCATAACTTAAATTTTAACAATTTTTTCAAATGTAAACTTTATTGGTTTTGAAATAAGTCTTATTATCCAAAATAATGTTGAATACAAAGTAATTATAAGGTATAAAGTTAATGTTGAATCTATTGTGCTATATAAATCATGTCTAGATGATGTTATGCCTGGTGTGGATTAGTTTAATAGCATATAAATTTATATGCTAATAATGATTTAGCTTTAAGCATAAATTTTATTTTTAATTGAGGATTAGAAAATAATATCAAAAAAAAATTCACTCCTTCCATGGTTTTAAATGTGTTTACAACAAACCTTGACATTAACAGGAACCTCATCGACTGTCCATCTCTAATGGTTTTCTAGATCTAACAAAAACCTTTTCAAGATTCATGAACCATATTACATTGGTGATTTTTATCCTTTCACTATATTTTTACATTAGGTAAAATTACTCATGCAGTTTCTCACTTATTACATTTGTGAATAGGAATGTACTTAAATTATTCTTATTTTAAATTACACCACACAAAATGCTAAAAAATGAAAAATAAAAATGAGGAATGAGTCCTCATCACCACATATAGCCACCTTAAAAGATTATTTTCACCCAATCATGAATAGCATAGATAGTTTCCACTACCATTGATGATCATCCTCAACATATTCATTTTGGCCCATAGTATGCCACTATCTCAAAATGTGACCCTGTTGCTAGCAACTTGCGGGAGGATGTTATTTGTCTTTCAACCTCTTTTGGCCTCCATCCTCCTATGATAATTGGATTATTTATTTAGATATAATATATACTAACATGATTTCAAACCTTGATGTTTTTGTGGTCAAACATCCTCCAATTTGGTGTCTACCTTGTATCCATCTTCAAAAATCTTTTAAATTTTGATGTCTTAATTTTGCATATTTTGGATATAATTTTTTACCGATAGTATGTGCATTAAAATTTTGACACGATAATTTGATTTTTTTTAACATAAAGATGGTTTTTAGATTAAAAACTAATAAATAATCATTACAAAACAAACCACTTATCTACACTTTCAAAATTTTGACATAAATAAAATTTTGACAATGATAACTTAATGAATGATTTATAAGCACAAATTTGCATGACTAATCTTAAGATAATCAAAAGACTCAATTATGAGTCTAATTATTAGACTATAGACTAACCCTATCAACTATAAGACTATTACATGTCATAACTAAATGACATTAATAACCCTAATTTTAGGCTCATGAAAATATTAAAGAACCGAGAGATAACAAACACTCTATAAACTAAATGCAATAAAACCTAAAATAAAATTTATTAAACCAACATACATACTTTAATTTAAATAATAAATTTTACAATCATTAATAAATCAAACCTTGATTAAGCACCTAAAACCTAAAAACTCATGGAGTGGCTTGCATGCACGATTAAATTTTAAAAAAGTGGTTGATCCTTAGAATATCATTGGAAATATGAGATTGATTACAAATAACCAAAAACACATTAACATATCTAAGCATTTGAAGGAAAAAACATGAGATAAAATATGAAATTGATTGTAAATAACTATTAATAATCCTTGTGGAATAAAACTCCCAAGCTACTTGTAATTCTATAATTATGTATTTAAAGCATAAAAAGTATGCGTGCGCACGCACGCACGCACACACACACACACACATTGATTCCATAATTATGAGTACATGTTAGATTGCAATGGGATTTCTATTACAATCTCATTAATTAAGCAGAGGATAGTCGTAACTAGAGATATGATATTCTAGGAGTTATTTTTGATGTTACAGAGTTATATGAAAGAAATAAATGATGCCAAACTTTAAAAATTATAAACCTCCAATTGAAAAAATAAAGGTAGAGTTAGGTATGTATGGATGTTTATTCATTACACTCTATTTTTAATAATTCAGGGTAATGAAATATAATCTAAGAACATAGATTGGGAAAAAAAAGGAAATTGAAATGGAATGAATTTGATCATAGTTGAAATATATCTTTTATGTAGGATTAAGTAAGTCAAATAAGGATTTTGGAATTGTATAAAACCTTATATAGAATTGATTCTTTTTCTATGAAAAAAGTTAAATAGTTGTTACAAGCACATAAGTTCTCTCTTAGAAAAATGAATAACATTGTTAGTATAGAAAAATAGTGATTGTGTATTTAAAACATATGTAGTATATATAGCTTATATTTATATATTAGGATGCATGCCTATGATCATATATTTTGACTAGTGGAATAAGTCATAGAATACTGAAGGAGAGGGTACTATATTATATGCATAAATCCTCCTAAAAGTATAATAAGTTATATAAATGGAAAATTATACTTTTGTTTATAAGTTATTTTATCTTGACTACTAGATGTAATCGAGTAGTGTGTATAATATACTAAGATATTGATGGTAGTACTACATTTACTTGCGAAGATTAAAAATATGCATTCTTAATTTAGATTATACATGAATGGTATGCATTGTATTTGATATGCTTGTTATTTATGTGTGGTAGATAATATAGTGGAGATTCATTCATTTGATAGACTAAATGTATATATTTTGATTATCATATGTTTAACATATCTTATGTCTGTTAGTATGAAGTAATCTATATGAATCTATTGGTTATATATATATATATATCTTTCATTGTTAGTACTAAATAAGTAGTGGATCACACTTCACTAATTTATTAGCATCACCAATATTAGATAAATATAATTCAGTCAAGTGGTGTGTATAAATTTGACTGATTTTAGAGATCAATAACTATTAAAAATATTGACCAAAGTAACGCTAGTTAAACATTGTGATTTCATATGTATGATTTACATATTCTTGCAATATCATGTTAGATTTTTTTTTTAATTTTTATGATAGTAGTTTGTCTTTTTTCATTCTCATACCATCACTATCTACTCATCTATGAAAAAAGGGACATTACCTGATGAGGGATTGCATAGAGGATCTATGGTCCATGGTTGATGTGAAAAAGTGATTGAATGATGCTCTTCCTCTCCATAATAATACTTATTTGGATATGACAATTGAGACTGTCATAGAGACTGAAGTTTAAAGAACTCATGCTCTATGGAGCCTTGTATCTTATATGTTGTATTATAATTATTATTACTAAATAATTATACTTGATGAGATGTAATTATTTAGTTATTATACCATAACAACTAGTTTCATATTTATACTAGCCATGGCTTGAAATCTATAATTACTTTTTATATTCAATTATGTTTATTCATATCATGTTAGTGATTAGTAAAAGGTAGTCATTACATGATTATTTTATAGTTATGATACTTAATATGTTTTGTATGGATCACTAATTGGATTCTAATGATGAATTCTAATGAAAGAATACATTGACTAAATTTTAAAAAATCATGTTATTTTGAATAGATCCTAGTGGGGATGTTACATGTGTTATCAAAGTTGCATTTTAAACTCAAGGACTTAATGAGTCCACTAACATTTTCATGTTATTCTATTTATCAAATAGGGAATGGTGAAATCAAAATTATCTGATAGGGTACTTCAAATGTCAATGACAATAACCTTCCATTTGATCCTAATCAATTTTCTATTAAGTAAGTAGCAAAGTGGGATCATATTTTTATGGCCATGAAAAAAAACATGTATTAAATTTTAGTCCTAAAATAAAAAGTTCATAGATTTGAAGGGGAATAAAAACAGGATGAACCTGAATATAATCATACTAAGTAGGAAAACCTTTAGGGTGTGAGAGCACAAATAGCTATAGAGTTGGCTAGAGATATGAAAAAGATGTAACGATAGTGTAGTAAATGTATCAATTTTTAATAGAAATATTGTTAATCAAAATTAAAATAACATATATTGATGTTGTTTAACTTAAACAATATAATCCTTTAAAACATAAATTTCTCCCTTTGAGCTAATTGTTACATCATTGGATATGACATGTTATACCCATATATGGAGAACCTCGTGACATGTAGTATTGTACTAGTTAAGTGAAGTTTATTTTAGAATTTTAGTGCCTCAATATAGAATCATGTTACCACATGATTAGATTTTTGAGACTCAATATATCTTTATGTATGGATTGATGACTATTTTAGGTAATAGACATCCATAATTCTTGGTATTATTTGCCTAAAAACCTATTTAATGAATCATCTAATGTGTGAAATATCATGATAACATAAGGGAATTCTAGAAAAAACAAGGCATAATTATATGTGACATATATTATGAATTGATGAGTATTAATAGTTGATTCCATGAAATGTTGTGTGGTACATTGAGTGTGTACCCTTAAGAACACTCATACTCTCCTAAAGTTTTTAAAGGTTTAGTTTATCGAGTGTCTTGATGGTGATGGTTGTATATGATATTTGTGTAGAAAAGTGATTAGCGTAGTTCATGAGTTATGAACAAGATATTTTTACAATAATTTTGATCACTTATATTGAACACCTCAAGAATGATTACATCCTTACCTGGTAATTAATTCAACTTCACCATTTGTGTTATGTATTGTGAATGTTCAAAAAACATGGGATAATTATCACTTAAGAATATGTACATTTTAGAGTTTTTTTTGTCTTTTGTACATTAATCCAAGGGAAGGGAATCCTAAAATACCACTTATAGATTGACACCACCTAGTGTAGTGAAAATTCTCATAGTTATCTTTGTTGAGAATTCATATGTGTTAGGAGTTTTCTCATGGATTGGCACCCCATATGTTTATGTAGATTGGGAAGAGGTGTCATCTTGCATAATTAGCATATAGGTGAGTTATTACTCTCTCACCTTCCTTTGACGTCATTGTAAGCTCACTGAGTGCATTCATATTTTCATGATGTTGATAAAGTGTTCCCTTAAATGAAAAGTTGTTTCTAAAATGTTGTTTTGATAATATTACCTAGAGTTTGTGGGATAGTGTCTTCTACTTATTTTTTATATAAAATTTATAGGAATGGAATGGATTTATGCATCTATATGGTTAATATTTTTCCTTTTGATTGTGAAAAAAGGTTGTGATACTACACTTACAAGTTTGGTAAATGTGTAGTGATTCTGGTAACTTGAGTTGTGGTGTTTTCTTCATACCATGTGAGGGAATATAAGAGTTTTATTGTTGAGATGTTAGTTCTTTAATTTCCACTTTTGGCTTTTTAGAGTCACACTATCAAGTGCTACTTTATCTAAACTTTTAAAATTTTACCACATAAAGTGGTAAACTTTGAATGTATATTGGTTCTCGATTAAGATTTATAAGTTGATTATAATCATTATGTTATGAGTCACCCTTTATTATATTAGTATTATTATCATCTTACTTAAAACATGTTATTTTGATGAGACATTTAGGTACCTTGTGACTAGAGTATGGAATAAGATGTGTAGAACATCTTGTTAGTCTAAGAGGTTGAGACAAGCTTATAAGTTGTATAACTAGCCAAGAAAGTGGAGAGGTAGTGTATCATTTGTAACTTTTATAAGATTATAAATATGATGTGATTATTGGCCTTTATTTTTTAGTTTAATTTTAACAATATTTACTCCTAACTATGGATATAACAGAGATGGGTTAAGCTGTGAAATTTGACACTAGTTATGTTTCATTGATGAAAACTTAATGCAATTATGGAATGTTTGTATGATTTTTATTGTGATGGATATTGATAAATCTAGAATTATAGTTTGTCATAAATCTAGAATTATTTAGTGTGGAATTATTTAGTATGGATTTGTGATTCATAAAACCATGTACACATTTTGAAGATCATTAGGTCATGGAGACCTAAGGGACGAGTAATGAATTGGGAGCATGAGTATTAAGAGATCAGAATAGATCTTAGTTAGTCTCATATTGAATCATTAGTTACTAAGTTTCAATAAAATAAGGGAAGCTTGTCAAATCTAAGATTTGGTAAGAAATACTTGTTAAATTTAGTCGTATGGTCACACACATGTATATAGAAGAATGTTATTCCTTAATTTTATATACATTGAAAATATATTATTTTTAGTATCTATTCATTATCATATTTTTCAAGAGCTACATGGAGTATTGGTAGTATTGATATGTCATACTTGTCAGGAGCTACATGAATTAATGATGGCATTGACTTATACATATCATTATTGCCAAGTTTTTTTTAAATATTTTTCTCAAAAATGAGAAAAACACTCTCTAAGTTAGAGAGGTGTGTTGAGGGGATGAGAGGCTTTGTGGAACTCTCATTAGCCATTAATTTTTGAATTTTATGATGATTTTATATGCTTATGATTAAAGATTTAATTTATGAAGTCAACAAAATTATCACTAAGATATGTGGAAACCTTCAAGGTGTTAAAAATGATAAATCTTGTAGTGTAATTGCTTACATTGCCACTAGTCCTAGCTTTATTTCATAATATATTTCATATTTTTTATCTTAAAAAATACATAACTAATCCTACACATATGTTGAATTAGAATACTTTGCATATTTTGGACCTCAGGGTGGTCATGGTAGAACCAATAAGAATAGTTGACACTCACAAACTTTATTTATGTAATAGGAAGATGTCATAGTGTAAGGTCTTGTGAGACCAATACTCTAAGAATAGTATTACTTGGAAGGATTATGATGAGTTCTATAGGTGATTTATATATTTATTTGCTTGATTTGATATTTCATACTATGTTATTTTTATGATAAATAATATTTTTAATTCAAAACTTATGTTTAAATAAGTATCATTGGGATGATGACTAACTTTAGAGAGAATGATGTTACATACCCATTTATCGATAAATAAATTTACTTGATTATTCATGGATTTTATAAAGTTGATAATTTGATTTAATTATTACTAACTAAGCTATAAGTTATATGTTGTTATGAGACATTTGAATATTGCTTAGGTTTTATGATTTTATTGCTACGAGTTTATCTGTATTATATATCCTTTATATTGTGAGCATGTTGATTTATTATTTTAGTATTATTTTATGATATTTATGTCATGATGTTATAGACTAACTACCTACTTATTATGAATTTGATGCATGATAGATTCATTCCTCCAAGAATGATAAAAGGAGAGCATCATCAAAGAGGGTGATATAGATAGAGGTGTTGGAGGATAACATATAAATAGATAGAACATACGCACACACCATGTTAATGGCACTCATTATATGCATAATTGAATGGTTAGAGTTATTGTATTTTTATGTTGTTTGTATCTAGATAATTGTTTATGCATACTAATTGTATATTATTTCAGATTTATGCCTATGTAGAATTAACCTCATATGATCACATTGTGGATATTATGCATAGGTTTAAATGTATAATGCTATAGTATGATTACATTAGGCTATTATAGTCATAATTGTGAATGTTAAGAGAACATAAATCTATGTGAATGGTATAGCAATAACACAACGATCATGTTTGTGTTTGGTTTAATAGACATTGTTCGGAATACTTAATCGATTTCTTAGTAGAAGATTGAATGCATTGATAAAATTAATGATCTAATCATTGTTAAATTATTTTAAGGATTTTGATAGATAAAATTATTTGATTTAATTATTATCATTTTAGAATTAGAAAAAAAATATAATTAAGAAATAAAAGTAATCATCAAGTAAGAAAATATAAATAAAGGAGAAAAGGCATTTAATTTCAATAGTCAAGGAGTTTTGGTTATTAGTACTCTACACCAGTGTAAGCATGCTCATACTCGCTCTAGTGACCTGGCACCTATAGGATTCTAAGCCATAGATTGGTGTGAGGCTACCTCTTTTCTGGACATTTTGCCAGAGTTTAACATATTGGGAAAGAGAACAAAGATTCTTATGATCAATCTGAAGACCAACCAATTGCTCATCGTTCCAATAGTTAATAGTATACACTTTATCTTCTATTAAATCTAGATAGGAAAATAGTGACGGAGATTTTAAGATATGTTCAGTTAGGATCTTATTTAGATAGTAGTATATAGGTCTGCATCTCTCTTAAAGCAATTATTAAGACTTCAAGAGTGCAGCTGCGTAGATGGGACCAATCCTATGTTATCCTTACAAACATATTCCGATCCGACACTAGAAGGAGTTCCCAATTAAATAGAATTAAATATGAGTTCATATGGCTGAATTTATAGCATTATTTATATAGCGAAAAGAGTATATATATAGCAATTTATATCTAGATTTGAATATACATTGTACTAGTGATAAGACTAAAGATTTATGGAATAATGATATCAATTATTTTAGAGTGATTTTAATTGATAAGATTAGTGATTCGTATCATCTTGTTGATCTTACTATATAACATCAGTGATTTATATTCAGCGCATTAGTCTGTGTAAAGATGGAAATATGTAAGTGTTTATATAGTAAACAAATGCAAAACATATATAATAATGTTAGCTTTGTTTGTTTAATAATGTTTGGATTATTAATACACAACGCTGGTGTTATATATATATATATATATATATCTAAGTTTGTTATTTTAAATCAGTTATGATTTAATAGCGCATATATTTAATAATTTTTGGTGTATATATTTAAGCCAGTCATAATAGTTATTAATATAGTTTGCCATGCATAATATGGATTTAAATGATAGGGGGATGAAATACACAGTGAACTAATTTAGTCATTTATACCAGCGAATAAAATATATCAGTGAACTATATATTATATATACAGTGAATACAAATAAAATCTTCAATGTACAATGAGATATGTACAATGTTATGTGTGATATACAGTGATTTATGTACATATAGTGATTTATTCTAGGAATATAATTATGTTTTATATACAGCAAATGTGTCATTGACATACAACGATATAGTGATAGCTTATTGAGATTGAAGTATTAAAACTTTATCTCATTAGATCTTAGAAGTTGATTAGCACATATATATAGTTATGACATATGAGTTAATACTCCATACAACGATATGCTTTGTGATACTCTATAATACTTCACCTACCTATATATAATGTCATACTACAATAGGTTATTGACATCAATCTACAATTATATAGCCGATGATTTATAGCTAGTATTTGGGTACATATAACGGCTCATGTTTATTGTTCCGTCAAACATTTTTTTGGGGGAATTATTACAGCTACGAACTCCAAGCTATTTGGGGGAGTTCGGATAATCCTTGTGGAACAGAACTCCCAAGCTACTTGTAATTTTATAATTAATTTCGTATTTAAAGCATGCAAAGTATATAAGTCATATAAAGTATCTTTTTTGATTCCGTAATTATGTAATTTCATAATTATGAGTTCCTCTTAGATCTTAGTGGGATTTCTATTGCAATCTCGTTATTAATTGGAGGATAGCCATAACCAGAGTTCTGATATTCTAAGAGTTATTTTGGATGTTACTGAGTTATATTCAAGAAGTTGATGGTGTTAAACTTGAAAAACTATAAACCTCCAATTGACAAAACAAAGGCAGAGTTAGGTATGTATGGACATTTGTTCATTACACTCTATTTCCAATAATTTGGGATAATGAAATACAGTCTAAGGACATAGATTGGGGAAAAAGAGGGAGATTGAATTGGAATGAATTTGATCATAGTTGAATTATATCTTTTATGTAGGATTAAGTAAGTCAAATAAGGATTTTGGAATTGTATAAAACCTTATACAGAATTGATGCCTTTTCCATGAAAAAAGTTAAATAGTTGTTAGAAGTATTTAAATTTTCTTTTAGAAAAATGAATAATATTATTAGTATGAAAAAATAATAATTATGTATTTAAAACATATGTAATATATATAGCTTATATTTATATATTGGGATTTGTGCCTATGATTATAGATTTTAACTAGTGGAATAGGTCACATAAACCTAAAGGATAGGGTACTATATTTTATGCACAAATCCTCTTAAAAGTATAATAAGTTATATAAATGGAAGATTATACTTTTGTTTATAAGTTATTTTATCTTGATTGCTAGATGTAATCAAGTAGTGTGTACAATATACTATGATATTGTTGGAAGTACTACATTTACTTGTGAAGATTAGAAATATGCAATCTAAATTTAGATTATACCCATATGGCATGCACTGTATTTGATATGATTATTATGTATGTGTTAAATAATATAGTGGAGATTCATTCATTTGATAGATTAAATGTATGCATTTTGATTATTCTTATGTTTAACATGTCTTATGCATGTTACTATGAAGTAATCTGTGTGAATTTATTAGTTATATATATGTGTTAACTGATTCTTGAATTGTTGTTACTAAGTAATGAGATGAACTTCACTAGCTTATTAGCATCATCAATGTCAAATGAAGGTAATTTGATTAAGTGATGCATATGAATTTGAATGATCCTAGAGATTAATAACTATTAAAAACTTTAGCCACAAGAATTTTAATTAAACATTGTCATTTCATATGTATGATTTACATGTTTGTGCGATATCATGTTAGAACAGATTTATTTATGGTATACTACATGTTCTTAAAAATTATAAAGCACAAAGGGACTAGCTTGTCTCTCTAAATTTTTACACTATCACTATCTACTCATCCATGAAGTGAGGGCCATTATTTAATGGGGGATGGTGTCTAGGATCAATAGTCCATATTTGATATAAAAAAGTGCTCAAATGATTCACTCCCTTCCCAAAACAATACTTATTTGGAGATGATATTTGAGATTGTCATATATATTGGAGTCGGGGAACTCATGCTTCGTGGAGCCTTGTATCTTGTACATTGTATTATATTTATTATTATTGAATCATTATACCTGATGAGATCTAATTAATTACATATTGTACCATGATAGAAGTGGCTACATGTTTGTATCAACAGTGACTAGAAATCTATAATTACTTTCTATATTTAGTTATATTTGTTCATATGATGCTAGTGATCAGTAATAGGTAGTCATTACATGTTTATTTTAAAGTTAATATACTTAGTATGTTCTAAATGGATCACTAATTACATTTTCATGGTGAATTTTAATGAAATAATATATTGACTAAATTAAAAAAATTATGTTATTCTGTATAGATCCCAGTAGGGATGTTAATCTTTATGTTTATATCTTATCAGTTAGGATATAAAAAAATAAAATAGAAAATAAGTTAATGCAAAGGACTTCCAGCTAATAAAATAATAAAGATTTTAAAAATTTACAATTCTCATATTAAAAAAAATTACATTTACAACCTTCACCAATGTGGTGATCTTCTCAACCTATAAATAGAGTTGAGAATGCTATTCTTTGGAAAAGTTAAATATCCTTATACATCCAAACCAACCTACTAGGTAGGAGAATGACAATCCAGATTGAATTTACTATTATCACATATTCTGAATAATATATGGCATTATCAAAGATGTATAATATACCAAAAAATAATAAACCCTTATGTGCTTATTTTTTGTACAATCCCATAGACCAAACAATTTTGTTTTGATAATTATGCATATCAAAACTATTATTGTACATAACTTTATTTTTTGGGATAGGATGTACAATAGTAACATACTAAATAAATTCATATATTTATCTTATTAGTTAAACTATACAAAAATAACATACAAAATAACTTGATATAATGGACTTCTAGCTAATAAAATAATAAAACTTTTTAAACTTTAAAATTCTCATATTGAAATGATATAATTTATATAAAATCTTTAAAGGAAAGGTTTTCAAGGATATAGTAATGGGAATTCCATCATTATACAAAATATAAGTTACATAAGTGATGGAAAGCCTATTAAGTGACATATTGATGAAAAGAAACCTAGGCAATCAATCCTCTATAATAATTTCCACTATTTAACCCTAGGAAGCAAAAAAATAGCTATTGATGTAACTAAGAAAAGAAAAATAATAATATTGTATAAATTAAATACACATAAAAATGGAAGCAACTAAAACACCAATATGTAATGTAAAGATTAAAATAACTTACAAAACATTTCCAGTGGACTACTTATTCACATCGACAATACATGATAAATACCGGCCATAACTCAAATATAAATATAGGTAAATGATAAGAAACTACTATTAATAAAATATTGAACTAAGGAAAAAAGGAATCCTCATGAGATCCTAAAATACATGGAACAAAAATGTCACGACCAAAAACTAGAAAGCCTAAAAAATTAATAAAAAATAACTTATATTTGCTATTGATGGTAGAATAAAATATTTCAAAATAAGAGAAAATAAGATAGTTCTGGTTTGAGATTAAATTTGTTAATGCTAATAATCAATTGATACCAAATAACACAATGTGAATTATGAAAGTATAACCTTTTTTTATCTTCCCCAATCTTGTGAGTGACAGTTTGTTGAACCAGGGTTTGATTGTGAGGATTTTAGGTTGAAATATGAAATAAGTGATACAAAGCCCTAGATCTAAATTCTTGATTCCCAAATCAAGTAAATAGATCACAAATCACATGGATCTATATTCTGGTAAACATTTAAGCCAATTAATCTATTCTCTATAATGCAAAATGAAATATAGTATAGAAAATAAAATATCTTACATTCAAACTCTTGACAAAGGTTTTGAAGCAAAATTCACTAAACTTCTCTCCAACCTTTCTCACTTCACCAATCCCAAAAAATAATAACAAGTTTCTATATTCATCTAGATATTTATAACCCCATGCCATGTTCCTTAATGGAGTAACTTGACATTCAATGTGAAATCTATAAGCTGGGCATTCCACATTGCCCTAAAAAATATAGAAATAAATGGACCCCTGTACAAACCTCTCCTCTGTCAATCACATTGAAATTGCTTAAATTTACAAGTTAAAGGTAAAAATAAAAAGTTATATCTATTTCCCAATTAAAATATAAGTAAAATAAAAATATTTACCAAGCAACTAAGTACGTTTAAGTCATTACTAAAAATTATTATAATGATGATAGCAAAATTCTAATAAAATCTCACAATGATGGCAAAATTGCTAAATGGATATTGCCATCAAAATTAGCCCATATCACCTGAACAAATGTTATATTGAATACTAGATCATACGACCTTTTATAAACCTAACCTATAACTACACAAGGAAAAATGAGTGGATAAGTACTGGACAAATACAATTACACGAGTGTGTGTGTGTGTGTATTTACAAATTCATATTGCTGAGAGAGATCATTCATAAAACCAAATGCTAGTATGAAAATAATATTTTGAAAATATATTATAAACTATTTCAAGTTGTTGTGTCTATGTGTGTGTCTATATATATATATATATATATATATATATATGGCTATTTACAAATTCATATTGTTGTGAGAGATCATTCATAAAAACAAATGCTAGTATGAAAATAATCTTTTGAAAATATATTATAAACTATTTCAATTTGTTGTTTCTTGATGCTATCTCAAAAAATAAAAGCTTGAACTTTGATTAGATCAATTTCCCAAAGAGGGATTGTATATAGAGCTTTAGCAAGCTTCTACATGCATCTAGATATTTATAAGCCCATGCCATGTTCATTAATGAAGTAACCCAAAATTCAATGTGAAATCTATAAACCATGCAGCCCCTATTACCTGAATAAATGGACTACTATATAAACCCATTCTCTGCCTGTCACATGGTTAATGCCCAACGTCAATCTAAGTGAAGCAGTCCATAACATAAAAAATTAAGGCAATAAGCTTCCATCAAATATTTTTTTTTTATAACCTATTAAAAAATCTACTATTTCACTTTGTAAAGGGTATAATATTATTATTTCATAATAATCAAAGAAATTTGATCAGCTAACATACTTAAGAAAAATTACAAGATAAATAAAAATAGTTTCAAGTGTATTGCTCTTGGAATGGGTGGCTAGGTTGGAGTGTGAGCAAATGAAATAGGCTCTAAATTATTTATCTCATCAGTTTTAAAAATGAATTTGTAACCAAATTGGTTAATAACAAAAGTTTATTGGTTATGCAATTTTATCTATCCAAAATTAATCGATCCAAGTTATTTCTGGTGTAGGTTAACTAAAATAAAGTGAGGCAGTCTATTCAATATTTTAAATGCCTTACCTTTGGAATTAAATCCAAGATCATGGATGTAGTAAAAAAAATTATAAGAGAGACAACCTGCATATTAACAATAGATGAACCAATACTCGAGAAATACATATATAGAGAAAAAACATTGTGACATACTTGCTTATAAATAAGAATAGAAGATAAATAATTAATATAAACATGAATAATGACATTCACATCATCCATTTTTATTTTCAAAATAATTGAACAAGACAAAACAAAAGGGAAAATAAGATACTAACAATTCAAAGTTTCATTCTTTAGGTAATTTCTCATCTGTAATAGGGACTCGTTGTTGGTCAAGAAGGCGAGTTTTTTTTTTTAAATCCAAAAAAAAAAGAAGACTTAAATAGGTATCTTATTATAAAAGTATGGTAAATATAATAAACATAAGAAAATATATTCATGTGTAACTATTATAGAGTGTGTGTAAAGCCTTCACTAGTTGGTTTCCACTCGTCCTTTGTTTGATCATGTGGTAACTCATTGATCACAAGAGTTATATTAATGTAACTATAAAAGAAACAACCAATGATAATATAACCAAAAATAATATTCAAAATAATTTGACATGTAATAATGCATAGAAGAACTTACAATAATTAAAAAAAGAACACAAAAGGGATGGAGAAGAGCACACAAGAAAAGATTATTTCCATGCAGCTTCTTGTAGTATTTTATCCTTCAATATTAATTTTATTATTTCAAAAGTATCTCTATCAATTACCTATTGAGATGTAAATTTGAAATAATTTTGATTAGAATAAACATATCAATTACATATTTATGTAAGAAATAATTACTTCTCTAGATGTCTCTTTTTTGCATAATAAATGAGGAGCTACAAGAACTATTTGTAAAAATAAATATTTATAATACAAGAAAATATTATATAATGAATAAAAAGTGAAGAAAAAGTCATAAAGACAACTCATAAATGGCTAGGTAAGGACATTTTTAGCATCTCAGTTCACATGCTCATCTTCTATCCATAGGGAATCACAAAGAATGATAGTATAATGAGATTTTGTATATCAAAAAATAATTTATTTTGATGTTGATTTTTTTACTAATAATATTAATATTATACATGTGTTATTATTTTCTCTTATTTCTCTACCATGCTCACATGCTTAGAATTTTTAGGTCAATAGATCTTGTGTAAATAATCGATCATTCTCTTTTCAAAATATTGACCAAAAAAATAATACAATCTAATTGTTATAGTTTCAATATTTAAGAAGAAAAACAAACACATGTTAATTTAGATAGGCTTGATCAGTAAATTAGCTCTCCAATCTTATTAGTGACATATCGATATGTGTAAACAATATGGAAATGTAAAGAAAATAGTAGAAATAAACACAAATAGTAACAAAAAATAACTTAGACATGTTAGTTTACCCTAGTCATTTGCACTTATTTGAAAGACATGTTTAGATATGCTTTCCCATTTGAAGTGTAGGTTGGAATTGAGGACATATAATTTTGGTTGCATTAGGGGAAGTAAATATTGAACTTTGAGAAACAATATGTTCGTGAATGGTGGAATAAGTATGATTTTTACTTAATTCAGTCCTCTCCATAGACAAATAGCATCCATTATGTTCTTTTGAAGTTTCATAGCAAGAGTAAATGTAGTGCATCAAATTTAATAAAACTTTTGAGCATATACAGTCTTTAACTTGATGTGTCAAGCACAAAAAAAGAGTGTATGTAATTTTAATGTATGATCTGAAATAAGAGATTGGCTAGGAGAAAAAGAATAAGGAAGTAACATTAATAAATTTCTAGTTCCAAGTTTCTTTGTTACTTTTCCAAAAATTAGATTATAAATTAAAATGACACTAGAAAATGAGAAATCCAAATGACAATAAATTTATATTGAATATTTTAAGCTCTGATGCTACTCACATAATCCAAACTAGGTATCAAAGATATGTTATAAATAGTCTACAACATTCTGGTCCATAAAATAATTTCAAAGTTATGACTTTACTATTGAATAATATAAATCCATAATAATCTAAATGTGATGTTTGGGTGATAAAATTTCTACTTGAGACTACCAATCCCTAGCTTAACCATAGACCCATCCTAGAGCCTATTATCACACTTATCTAGCCTTTACATGAGCCACAAACATCCCTAGTCATCCCTAAAGTAGTCCTAGATCATCATTCCTACATACTAGCCCTTTGTGCCTAGTTTTCTTCCACTTGGACAATATCACCATAATAAGGACACCAATGCCACATGGCACTAGTGTACCAATAATGGTGTTAATATCTTTTCCCTCTCTTTTTCATAAGTGAATATGTTATCAAATCTAAAACCTCTTAGGGTTGGCCTAGACCTATTTTAGCACCCACACAAGAATCAAAATGGTATATATATACATGAATTTTATCCCTTTAACTACTAGATATAAATAAAATGCAAAATAAACACTCAAAATTAGAACAAGTTATTCATAATTATGGTTATCAATCTCTACTTTTCCCTACTTATTCATACTACCATCTACAACAGTCCTAAGCTCAAATCACCCAGATTTTCAATCACAAGCACATTCAAGGAACTTAAGTCCATCATACTAGTTTCACTTAAAATTGTACCAATACTTAGGTGGGGAAATATATATTAGGATTTATCCCTAAATGGATTATTTGAATGTAAGTAACTCTCATCATAGAGGGGTGTTGAGGATGTCTAGGCTACCCCACAAACAAACACACTTTTCATATTGTATCAATTAGATGCCCTAACAACATGGAAGACTAGTGTTTGATCATAAATTCAATTAAAATAGGCAATAAATAATGTTTTATAATTTGTGCACATAGGATTAGACCTTAGATATCCAGACACAAGTATACCCAGAAGCTTGAGACAGTCCTTGAAAGAGGACACTACCACTAATATAGGGACATTACTACCACATTTCTAATAATGGTGCTACTATCTAATTAGGGAACTAATGTCCAATATTTTGACATTAGGATCCTATTTGTGACACTCAGACCAGCCTCTACTTTAGTTTTTAGCCCTAGATCATCCATCTTAGTTGTTTTCTAGATATGTTATTACTTACACTATTTATTGCTATTTTTAGAAAGGTCAAATTTAGTCAATTATATAAAAAAATTAGTGTCTATATTTATTTCATATTATTACCTTGATTTATTATAATTAAAACTTTAAAAAACATGTGATTTATACTTACTAAATCCTAAAATGTTAAAACATTTGGTGAAACCAACTTGCTTTGAACACTGCTCAAAACCTTAACCATGGATGCTCCTAGGGTTTGTATCATTTTTTTCCTATTTTATTATTTATTTTAAGTTTTTTATATCTCATACATTCTATTTTAGTATCACTATTTATATTTTTTACTATATGCCATCTAAAAAAGATATCTCTCTTCCATTAAGAAGTGTTAGGCTAGGTGGTAATCCTATTGAGAATACTCATATTAATTTTATTTGAGCTTATATCATGGACAAGGGACCAGTTTTAACTCACATCATTAATATTTTGCACCCTAATTATGTGGATTTTAATTATATTACATAAAAAAAATGACCAATATACTCTACATCAAAATGAAACATAAGGTAGAAATCGGGACAATCTCCCTCCACTTAACAATGAAAACCTAATTATCAATAAGGATGATATCCTATAGAGCTTAAGAGAAAGAATTCAAGAATAAACCCTTGATCATGTGCAAATTTTATAGTCCATAATGAAAATAAAGAATAAATAAAACAATGGTCAATCTTTAACTCCCCTAGCTAATAACATTATTACACCTACATTAGGGTAAACTCAGTTAGAAAAAAAACCTTTTGTAACTCAACAAACTTCAATGAGAATTACACCTCTTATGGCTAGTTCTTCCACTCTAGATGTATAATCCCTTATGCATGATGTTTATACTCTAGGTTAAAGTGTTACATATTGAGCAGGGAGCCACTAGGTCATCAAATGCATTGGATGCTTATGTTTTATTACATACACCTTTAGCACATCACATTGTGGAAACTCTGCCATCTAGATTCATGAAACTTAAGCTTATATTATACGATAGTAAGGGTGACCCAAAGTACCATAATCTAATATTTTCATGCAACATGTTTGGACTACATGTCTAATGATTGGTTCATCAGTAAGTTATTTCTGTGAAGTTTAAAGGATTATGCCTTATAGTAGTTTTATGATCTATCGAATCAGTCTATGACCATATTTAATCCTTTGGAAGACATATTTTTAACACATTTTTGCATAAAAATAAGTGATAAGATCTCATATGCTCAAGTTGCATAATTGAAAATAAAATAAAGTGATCCTTTTACAGAATACATCTTATGATATAAGACTATATTGGCCAAATTAAATAGCCCCATGGCAGATAAAGAGCTTTAGAAAATTTTAAAATAGAGGCTTCTTCCTGCATTATATGAAGCTATCTTGTTTAAGAAGTTTCCAATCTTCACTGATTTATACCACACAATGAAAGAAAGAGAAGTCAAGCTTCTCTCTATGGGCAAGATTAAATATACCAATGGATAAGAATCAACTTATAAGAGTTATAGTAAGTCTCCATACAAGATAAGGGCCACTAAAAATAAGAGTGACCCAAAGGCGACAATTAAAATAGCTTTAGATCCATCTCCTAACCTATTTTTATCAACTCCTCCACAAAAAGATTTCACCAACCTTATAGAATTGCTAGCATGTGTTTTAAAATAGTTCTTGGAATGTAATTTCATATATCTCCCTCCCATCAAAGTGGTTAATACAACATGGCCTCTTCCAAAAAACTAATTATTCTAAGACATTCTATGAATGTCATAGGGAACTGGGCCTTATAATAAACATATGCATCAACTTGAAACATAAGATATAAATTTTTATCAAGGCTAACATTATTAATGTGGGCACACCTATAAAGGTACCTAAATGCAATGAACATAAGCTAAGGCACTAAAAATATTCTTAGATCCATTTCTAAAGAATAGAAAAAATAAAGAAGGTGGCACTTATAGTGTTCACTACATGTATCAGGCACATCCACCAATAGAATAATATCACACTAATACAGAGGAGGCACACCCACTACTTAATATCATTGGTGTGTGCCACACTATATCTCCAACTAGACCACTCATCACTTTTTCAAAGCAAAAGATTATTGTTGATGATACAGATTTATATTCACTCTTTATACAAGCTTACATAGATTATCATCCTATCCAGAGTGTTATGGTTGATAATGGGTCAAGTATTAACATGTACTATCATACTTATATAGTATTTTGGGTATTCAGAGTAAGATATATCTCCTATAGACACTATTATCAATGGTTTTAGTGTCCATGTTTAGATCTTCATCTGGGATATAGTACTTCCACTATTTTTTGTACCAACACATGCGGCCACTAGATTCTTAATAGTACCTAGTGGGGGCATATTTGACATGTTACTAGGTAGGCCATGGATACACCAACTATGATCCATCCCATCCATAGCTTAAATATGCCTAAAATATATACATGTAAATTAGGTTATCATAGTTGAGTGTTTTCCATATGAGTATCCTCTACCTATCATACAAGTAGTTACATCAGACGTAATTTCAACACAACTACTAGTTACAACATACTTTCTAGTTATAACATATTTACTAGTTATAGCTCTATGCATAGTTGCTATCAATGTACCAAAAACTTTAGTAGAACCATTAGTGTAGGCATGGTCTACTCCTACAATGTTTCCACATATTCATACTCTCCCATGGATACCATTATTAGAGAGACCCCTACATTAGATATATGTTACATATTCTAGAGGGCATCCCTTTATCACTTTATTTTGAGACCAATCTTATAGAGTTATTAGGGTTCCTATCACAAGGCACTTATGCCACCTATAACATCTTCTACTAGATGGGTCCCTAAGACCCCTATAGTTGATAGGACACCACAATCATTATCATAGATTCCTAGCACCACTTCACAAGTAGGGATAGATATAGATCACTCAATGCAATAGATTTTGACACCATAGTTACCCTTTCATACAATATGCATGATCACAATTATTTTATTTAACACATGCCACATTGATAGTGAGTCTCCTATGAGACTTATTAGTTCGTATTGTTCCTCCCTTGTACATAATTTCCTTATCTCTTTCTCCTTGTATATAGTTTAATTTTCATCTTGATTGCATATAGCTTATATCTATAAAATCCAAAAATAATATAACATGTAAAAATCACAAAAACATTCAAATATTTACTCAAAAATCATAGAATTATAGATTATATGCATTACTATTTCCTATATTTTCTAGACACTACATATTCTATATATCTTAGTATAGTTAGTTCTATAATACATACATGCTTCAATTATTCTTGTCAAGTACTTGTATATTTTTTAAAGGAATTAGATCCACTACATTGGTCCTAATTTTCTACTATATACCCACTAGGGGCATATACACTAGTACACGGGTTCTTCTTTTGACACATTATCCCATTTGGGGACATGCTATATAGAGTTTATATTAGAAGGTTATATTTTTCTATACTGTACATCATAACATTAACATTATTATATCTTGATATTGATCATGGTACACTTATTTAGATATTTTACTGGCTACTACTACTTTAGACTCATTATATGTACATCTTGTCTCCTACATAGATTTGTATTACATGTTCATACTTACTTTCACTTCTAGATTTCCTAATTTAGAGTTGATTGTATCTCTATGATTATTTTATTTTAGGGCACTTGAATATGTATTTTCTCTTTGGATTTAAGCCACTCCCTTTCAAATTATGTATGATCTGGACATATACCCATGTCCTTATGTGTTCCTTCCTAATTGTGTATGAAAAAATTTTAACATGTCATTCTATGTGTCTCTATGACAACTCACTTATTACTTGAGTATGTGGACATTTTAACATGTCCTTGTATGTCTTTTTTTTACAAATTTAGTGACATGTGCCCATGTTTTTGTATTGTGGCCCCTTGGCCTACTTTGTGTGCCTCATGTGTGTTGTATGTATGTTTTTTTGTATACATCATCACTATGAAACTTATCTCTAGATTTTTACACACTCCATTTTAAGATTCCATAAGGGACCTCATGCATCTCCCCTTTCCTACTTGGGTGTCATGATGGAAATCATGCCCCATCCCCCTTGGTAGCTACTCAATTTTTACTTTGATTTGATGGTACATATATTATTATATCTATCTTAACACCCTTGTGAATATTATATATAACATACATTGTACATTATAAGCTTATGCTCAGATTATCTTACATTTCTATGTTATTTATGCATATTATATTGAATTATTATGTAAATATCATATATGCTCTGACTAACACACATCTTGCATAGCTTTTTATTTTGAGGGCATTTATTACATAGGTTTAAAAAATTCCATCAAAAGAGGCGATATTCACATGGATTTGTCACAAAGATTAGGATCTTATAATGCATTTATATTACATTTTCATCACATGGGATTAGATCAAAAAAATCAAACTCAGGTAAACATAGTGGGAAAATACTAACATGGAGATCAGTATAATTACATAGAAATCACAAAAAAAATAAACTAGTGCCCAAATTGGGACATTAGAACCACATATCTGATAATGGTTTTACTATCCAAGACATGGTGTTACTATCTATTAGCCTTAGTTTTATAAAAACTAGATTAGCCAAAAAAGTATAGTAGGTATAGTAAAAATTTGGATAGGTTCAATTATAGATTTGTCAATTTTACTCCTGTTTATATTAGTTTGTCTCATATTTATACCAATTTGCTAAGACTTAGGGCATCATGCACGACATGACCATTCTAATATTGAGTTTAGATATTTAGATACATGTTATTACAACTTAGTCTAGAATCTATATGCTCATATATCAAATTTGGGGGTAGGTGCATGCCATGTTATTTTCTTATGTTCATTTACACACTAGTTGATCAAATGGAAGGATAAATTCCATGCCATTATCTACATTGTATACATTTGACATCATATTCTATGCTATACACTAGTTCTATACCTTACTCCATCTACAGTGGTTATCATTCTCGAGTGGCCCAGAGTTGTCTAATGTACTTGAGTGGCTATAAAGCCAACATATCTAGTTAGAAATTTATAGTTACATCACATAGTTTTAGTTTTAGATTCATCTACTATTTAGATTCATCTACTATACATGGGTGGGTAATGATGGAGTCATAGGATAATTGAATTCTTGATCCACCTACATGAGAGGGTTGGACACACCAAGTCTAATCCAAGCTATTCACAGGTCATGATCCACTAAGTAGGGGTGGGAAATAATGGAGTTAAAAATATATTGAGTTCATGAGCCACCCAAAAATGAGGATTGAGCAAGCGATCAACTCAGTCCATGCGATTCACTAATTAATCACTAAATACATGGACACACATAGGTTGTCACTAGGTTTATGCATTAGTTCATGTATTGAGTGAGGTGTATTCATTCATTTAATCTCTCCTATCTCTTTACTCAATTTTAATTAGTTTTAATTATTTACTCACTTTCTCTTTGATTTTGATATCTCTTAAGTAAGGATTGATTTATGCATTTTTTGCTTAAAGGACATGCATTAAATCATGATTCATATACTCAAACCAAACTTCACAAGATTCACCTCTTAGGTAAGTCTAGGTATGCTTATTTTTCCTTTATCTTAGTCATTTAAATTTAATACATTTATAGAATAAAGGAGGGGGAAAATGTAATAACTTAAAAGTGGTATTTTGAGTGCTAATAGTGCTACTTGAGACTACCTATCCCTAGATTAGCCTTAGACCTATCTTATATCCTATTATCATAGTTATCTAGCCTTCATGTAGGCCATACAACTCCCTAGTCATTACTAAAGTAGTCATAGAACTTCATTCCTTCATCTTGGCCCTTCATGCCTAGTGCTTTACCACTTGGACACTATAGCCATAATAAGGACACTAGCACCACATGGTGCCAGTGTCCCAATAATTGTGCTAGTGTTAATTCATTCTATTTTTTACAAGTAGATATATTTTAAAATATAAAACCACTTAGGGTCATCCTAGACCTTTATTAGCACTTGCACAAGCATCAAAATGGTATATATACATGACTTTAAGCCTTCTAACCATTAGATAGAAATTAGATGAAAAATACATATTCAAACATAGAAGAATTTACACACAATTATAGTTATTAATTGATATTATTCCCTAATTATGCATCCTACCATATACAATAGCCATATGCTCAAATTACCCAGATTCCTAGTCGTAAGAACATTCATGGAACATAAGACCACTATAATACTAGCTTAAATTGTACTTGCACCAACACTTAAGTGGGGAGAACTACATTAGGCTTGATACGTCCTTAGAGTATTGGTTTTTAGGCAACTCTCATCATAGTTGGGTGTTGAATATATCTAATCTACCACACTAAAAAACACATCTTATTAGCTTGTAGCAATTAGATTTCATAGAATCATAGAAGATTAGGGTTTACTAATAAATTCAGTCAAAATAGACAATATATAAGGTTTTATAATTCATGCATGTACGAATACACCTTAGAAATCTAGACACAAGTGCACTTATAAGCTCAGGATAGTCCTACATAGAGGAAACTACTTATAATATAGGGACACCACCATGACATTTACAATAATGGCACTACTATCTAATTAGGGAACTAATATCTAATATGGATTCTAACATTAGGATCTTGTTTTCAACACTTAAACCAAAATATATCTTAGTTTCTATCCTCTAGATCATCCACCTCAAATGTTTTCCAACTATGTTATTACTTATACTATTTTTTGAAAGGTCAAAGTTAGTCAATTCTATAAAAAATTAACGGTTGTATTTGTTGAATATTATTAACCTTATTTAGTCTCTTCATCTCTATTGGAACACAACTAGATACTAAGAGGGGGTGAATTAATATATCAATTAAAACTAGTTCTTTAAATACTTTTAATGTAGATTGAAAGATATAGCAGATCAAATAAAATATGAAAATATCATACACACACAAATAATCATGACACCATATTTATATGTACAAACCCCAAAGGGAAAAACCATAGTGAGAATAGCTGATAAAAACTACTATTCTAATCTAGCCTCATAGTTCAAAGCCTCACATGGCAAAACTTTACTGGTTACAAGCCTCATTGGCAAAATCTCACTAGTTATATTTAAGGATACAATTCCTAAGGAGACACTAATCCCCTAACTAAGCACCAACTCAGATAATTTGATGGTACCAATAAATTAGATCTATGGAGATACAACTCTAGATTAAAACATTGATTCATAAATGAATCAAACTATATTCTCTATTACAAGTCCAATATGTAACATGCTCATTTTATACACATTCTCTTTCATTCCTCTTCCTCTCTACTCCTCTCTATTCCTCTAGTCCTTATTTGTATATTTCTCTATTCGACACACTTCATTAGATTCAACAACCACTCTACTCTTCTCTACCACCTCTGGATCTATGTCTTTATGATTTTATATTTGACACACTTCATTGGATTTTTCTCTCCACCTTTATCTATATTTGATTTGGCTTAATAAATAAACAATAGTTCCATAATATTTTCCTTTGTCCTAGATATCATATATATAATTAAATGATCTAGGGTTCCATATCTTCTATGTGTTTATACTCAGACTGTAACATGTCATGCCAATTTTGGACTCTAGTTCATTAAGACTTGGACTGTAAGTTTCCCACGTCTTGATTCCATGTATCATGTCATAATTGTAGGTCTCTTTACTATTTATATCATATATTAGACTCAAGTTTTGATGCACATGATCTTTAATATAGATTTGATCAGTTGGATTAATCAATCTCATTATCTGTGTCGAGATATAGAGCTTATACACAAGTTCTTACATGTTCCTACAGTTAACAATTTATATTTAAACACTTTAAATACTACCCTTTGATCTTTTTATTTTCACCATATTTGAGCTCTCTTTCTCCATTAGATATTTGTAAGCTACTGAAATTTAATGTTCCACTCTTTAAAATGCATTTGTAGATCTTCAGATCCTAGCTCCAACATGTCGTTATATATTTGAACTTGCATGAACTTTACCTTTACTTGGTCATTAAACTTTGACACTTTGACCTCATCTCATTGATTCCTATATTTTTGGATCACTTTCACTTTGTTGATCTTCTCAGACTTGCTCAGTCTTTAACTCATCACTATGTCGATAAACCTTGAGCATTTTATAGCATTTGAGTCCATTCACTTCATTGGATCTCCTTTGCATGATCACCTGCACACCATCAAATCTTTTGACAAGCTCAATATTTATCTTTGATAGGATCACTCTCATTAGTCCTTTATTTGATATACTTATGTTCTTGTGACTCTTGGCATTACTACATTCACTTGAAGGGACCTTTGACAATTTGACTTCATCACACTCCATTGGATCTCTAATGTCCAATTAAGTGCTAACCATTGATTTTATAACTATCTCGATTGATAAATTTGACAAGCTTATGTTCGTTGGATCTCTATTTGACAAGCTCCATGAATATGACATTTATCACTAGTGCATTTAATTAGAGGAGCCTTTGATAATTTGAATTTACTTCACTTTGTTAGATCATCTGCATATGATGAAACATAGACTATTGATCAATATAGGACATAATATAAAGTTTAAGAATTAATAAATATTAAGTCCTTTGATCACTACTTGAGATAGTAATTGATAGGTTGAGGGGCCAATTTTGTAATGATGATACAGGCTTAAGTTATAACTTAATCTAATGGGTACAAGATATATCTAGTCAACATCAACATAAAAAGTGTCTTTTGATGCCATGGCATAAACCCTTAAGGTTAAAATAAGAAACCCTATTTTGTTTAAGAGCAAAAATAATCTAATTTTGAGCTCTTTCCTTTTCCTTTGAGCCTATGGACCACATATTCAAGATGCTCATAAAAATCCTATAATGGATCTTCTATCTGTTTGACTTTAGACATCCGTAAACGGTCTTTATAAAAGCATGACAACTTTACATAGTAAAACTGTGAAACATGCTCTTCTCTTCATCAATCATACCTGATCATTTTGACATCAATGACATTCATAGTGTCCCTTTTGACATAAATGATAATAATATTACCAAAAATCTCCCCCTTTGGCATTGATGAAAAACTAAATGCTCTGATGGAAACTTAATATTTTGATCTTCTAATAATTTGATCCTTTTATGACATTTCTTGCATTGGCTTTTGATGAGTATGAAATGAAGTTGTTCATACTAAATTTTCTCCCCTTTAGGCAATGGCATATTTTACTAAACTCATCTTGGACACTTAATCTACTCTTTCAAACTTTTATAGAGAGCATTTGCACTTTTTCTCCAAACTTTTATAAAGAACATTTGCCCTTTTTATCCCTTGATGTCAAAGGGAATCCTTCTTACTATTTGTCCAAAGTTTTCTCTCCCTTTATTAGATAAAGGAGTTTATCCAAGAACCTGCAACCATTAACTCATTAAAAATTTGTAAAATATACATACTTGAATTGTCTTTTCTCTTCTTCTAGGGATCAATAAGGCTTTTATTATTATTCCTCTAGAGTTATGATCCATCACTAGTATCTAGTGATGTGATGTAGGATCTATCACTCCTAAATTTTGTCTCATTGCATCACTCAAGCATCTTCAAGTCTCCATACTCAGTCCTTTGATCCTAGGACCTGACCAATTACAAAAATCCCACTTTGTTTATGTATGAGGATTCAATACACTATCTAAGCACTTGACTTGGTTTGTTTAAGTCATCATCTCAACTTGCTTAAGTTAACATTTTTAGTAGAAATCACTTGTTTCTACACTAAAAAGGGTCTCTTAAAAATCATAGATAGAGACACCTTAATTCACAATGTCTTAGAACAATGTGAAACCAAGAATTTCCCATAACTCCTCATATTCATTCTCCTCCTTGGTTATCTTGTGCTTTCAGTTCTTCTTATTCTTCTTAGGTTTAAGAGAAGTAACATGCTCATCCACTATGATATTCTCATTTTAATTAAGAATAAATGGAGATAACATGAATTCATGACATACCCTTTCATCTAATGAATCTTCCTTACAACTCTGAATCTCATCAATAGGTATAAAAAATTAATTTTCTATGCTTGATACTTACTCTATAGTAGTAAGATGTTCACTTGAATGTATACATACCTCAGAAATATCCCTAGCCAACACCTTGGACTTCTCCTTGAGCTTTGTCTTCTCATTCTCAGCATGTGTAGACATTGAGAGCTCTTGACATTTTCCAACCTCTATAGCATTCTTCATCATGGCTTGATCTTTCACTTTCCATACATGCTTGGGTTGCTTATATGTCTTTTTAGGCTTACTTTTCTCTTTTTCAGAGACTTGTTAACCTTTGTTCACACTAGGAGGCATGATTTTCTTCACACTTTTTACTTTTGGTATTTCAAAGCTTGTTCTACATTGTTTATCTATTTGACCAAAATTATTATAATTATAGCACATTATATTTGTATATACCAAGGGTGGAAATGAATTTTTTCTTACAAAGTTGGTTCTCCTTGTAGGTATAACTCTAAAATTACTATCCTTATGACCAAAATGTTTACAATTATAAAAATAACCATCAAAAGATGAGGAATACCTAGCCATAGCTTTTCTTTGTGCAGGATGGTGATTTCTTCTCAACTTTTGCTTCTTCAAATTACTTACCCTTATGTAACCATCAGCATCAGTTGCCTTTATCTTCTATATATTCCTTGAGTTTACAGAGATGAAATCATTATTATTCTTCCTTTCTTGAGGCTTATTTTCTCCTTTAGCCTCTTCTCATCAACAGTGCTACTGTTTGTCTTTGTATTTCTAGAGACATTCCTTTTCTTTGTTCTTGATCCTTTTGGTTTGAAATTGTCACATAACATAATAGATGTACTGGTTATGGGAATTTTTCCCTTTTCATAACCAAGACCATATTTCCATTATAATGGCTTTTGAGAGCATATCAATTCATCAAGAATATCTGATACTCTTTTTAGCTTTAGACCTTTGACTATTTATTCTTTAGCCTTTTTAAGCTCTTTTTTCAAGGCCACTATCTCTACTTCTAGTCTCATAAACTCATTAGATTTGAATTGTAGGTCAATTTTGACTACATTTTCTATTATTTTAGCCTCTTCAACCTAAGTCTTAAGTCTTAATATGATCAAATCTTTCAAGAATTTTGGATAATTTTTTAATCTATTTTTGTTCAAAGTTTCTCTACCTTGAGTTCTCTTTTCTCATCTTATCAATCTCATCTAGAGCACAAATGAGTTCACACTCAAGGTCCACTTCTCCTTACTCTTCTTCATTAGAGTCTTAAACTTAATCATGATCTAAATCTACATAAGTTGATCCTAATACTATGAACATGAACTCATTTCCCTTAGCCACAAAGGCACAATCATGGTCATCATTTGAGCTATCACTATCATCCAATGAGTCACTATATTATATTATATACAAGATTTTCTTGTTTTAAAAGAAGTTAATCCTTTTGGAATAGTGGGGATTAATTATTTTTCCATCCTCTTCTTGCTTAGAGTATATTTTTCTCATAAGGGCATTTAACATCAAAATGTCCTAATTTACCACAATTAAAACATTTAAAGGGTAACTTACCTTTGTAATTTCTAGATCCTCTTTTTAATATTTTGAAAAAGTTGGATTATTCTTCATCAGTCTATTTAGATTTAGATGTAGATGCTTCTAATTTTGCATGCTTGGATGCTTTGAATGTAACTTCTCTCTTGGAAGTATCTACTTTTCCCATTCTCATCTCATATATAGTGAAGGTTCCATGAAACTCATCTAGATCAATTGCTTCCTCTATTGTATATATTTTAGAGTCATATATTAATGACAAAGATCTTACAACCTTTTTGATAATGATTGAATCTTTCATCTCTTCTCTAAGGCCTCTGATTGCATTGACTATTTTATCTACCTTGAGGAGGTAGTTTACAATATTTTCTTCTTCAATCATTTTAAGACTTTCAAACATACTTATGTATGTTTGTAGCTTGGTCTAATTTACCTTGTCATCTCCTTCATATATGCTCTTTAGTTTGTTCTATATATCTTGTGTATTTTTACAATGCATTACTTTGATAAACTCTGCTTTTGACAATCCACAAAGAATATGATTTTTTTCTTTGGAATTGCTCTCATATGACTATTTAAAAGCCTAATCAGTAGGAGTTATAGCAAGGGTTTTATATATATATATATATATATATATATATATATATATACATCAAACCCTAATGATGATAAGTATGCTTCCATTTTTATGCTCCAGAATGCATAGTTAGATCCATTGAAGAGAGGTGATTTGTTTGATGAATATCCTTATTAACTATCCATTGTGTTATTCTTACAATATATACCTAGGAGAATTAAGATTCTTTTAAGGAACTCTAGGCCCTAATACCAATTATTGGAACACAACTATATATTGAGAGGGGGTGAATTAGTATATCAATTAAAACTAGTTATTTAAATAATTTTAATGAAAATTAAAATATATACGTAGATAAAATAAAGTATGTAAAGATCATACACACCTAAATACTCATGACACCAAATTTATATATGGAAAACCCAAAGGGAAAAACCACTGTGAGAATAGTTGTTAAAAACTACTATTCTAATCTAACCTCATAGTTTAAAACCTTACTTGGCAAAACCTCATTGGCTACAAGTCTCACTAGAAAAACCTCGCTTGTTATATTTAAGGAAACCAATCCTAAGGAGACACCAATCCCCTAACTAAGAACTGTTAGGTTGTGGAGCTAAAAGCTTCACTGATGCAAACAGGAGAGGAGGTTGCTGAGGGTTGCTGAGTTGCAGAGCAACCGGCGTTGGTCTGATCAGCCGACGTCGACAAGATACTGAAGGGAAGCAACCGACGTCGGTCAAGGATCAACCGGCAACGGTCACCTCTAGGTGGACAGGGACCGACGTCGGTCACCTGTGTGGTTCGACTGCGAGTTTATTACGGGTAGTTAGCTAACGAACCAAGTGTTTGCATGATGAGTGCTAATTTTAGACTCATAGCTACAGATCTAATTATTGTAATTAGATGTCTAATTATTGTTTGGATGAGCTCTATATAATAGACTCATGGTTGTATTGTAAATTAGTGCTAGGGAGTAAGAGAGCATAATTATAAGCTCCTTCGGTGTGTGAGGTAGAGCAATGGTGCGTTCCTCCTAGTGCCACAGTACTAGGTGTGTGGGTGCTGGATTGGAGAGTCAGCTAGATTCTTCAGGGATGTATGATCTTGGTCATCAGGTGAGCATGGCCCTTATAGGAGATCTACATGGTAAGTAAGATCGTTGATCTGCAGGTGTGTGTGTGTGTGCAAGGTCAAGGTTCACAGGTGTGTAGAACCAGTATTGATCTATAGGTTGAAGATCAAATAGGACAGCAACACAATAGGGAGCAGAATCAGGCAGGATCTACTTGGAGTACGGTGTGTACTCATTGGTATGTATGTGGAGTACATGGAGAGCTAAGAGGAAGGCAAGGCATTTCCTTCCATAAGTATGGTCTATTGAATTGCAGGTTGTTGCAGGTTCATGAGAGATCTACTTGAAGTACTTTGAGTACTTGTGGAGTGCATGGAGCACTTGTGGAGTGCATGGAGTACAGGTGTAAGTTGAACACCAACTCTGTGTTTGAGTTGGGTGTTGGGACCTAGTAGAGAGAGCTTTGAGGAGAGAATTACTGTTCACTTGAGGTGTGGGAAACCTCTGAAGAGGTGGTGGAGAAGAAGTGGCATCTTCTTTATTGTATTCTTTTATGTAAGAGTTATTAATACAAGTTATGTATTGTCTCTCATATTTTGTGTTATTCTAAATTCTAGTTACTTGTTGAATCTGGTTTATTTCCACATATTAAGTTGCTTGGTTTGGTAATCAACTGTGTGCTTTCGGTGTTTCACATCCCTGACAAGTGGTATCAGAGCTAAGGTTGCAGGAAGCAGGTTTTGTGTTTGGTTACAGGTCACTCTCAGGGGCTTTTGATTGAGTGGGAGCAGAGCAATGGTAGATGAAAGTAAGCTAAGAATGGAGGAGTTGAAAAGCACAGATGGTCACTTAAGGTCCCATGGAAAGAAAGAGCAGGTAAAAGAATATTATTGGTTTGTGGAAGATCAGCATGAAGAAACTGAAGAAGCAGATGTTGCAGGTGATGTTGCATAGGATGCTCTGGGAGGTTTCTTGGATAAAGTTGAATCTTGGATAAAAGATTCGGTTGCCTCTTTCCATGCAGCTCCAGGTAGAGGAGCTGGTGAGCCTTGCCAAAGAATTGGCAAAGGGAAAGTGAAGCTGAAATTGCAGGTGGCCAACACATAGGTGTTGATGAAGGTCATGCAGGTCCCAGGTTTGGAGATATGGCTAATTTCTTTAGAAAGATTGGGTGATGAGAGATGCATAAGAACTCTCACAGCGGGTGCACTTGAATTAGCTGGTGGTAAGAAAATAGGTACCCTTTATCTACTTGTTTATATTACTGATTCTTCTTCTGTTGCGGAGATGTGGCTTCGTAGGCTAGGTCACATGAGCAAGAAGGAGATGCATTTTCTTAAGCGGAAGACAAATATATTTGACAGGTTTAAGAACTGGAAAGCCTTGGTGTTCTTGGAGGAGATGGCAGACAGAAACCAGTGGATGGTGCTGGATACTTCTGAGCAAGGCAATTTGGACATGGAGATTGATTCAAATGAGCTCACGGGTAAAAAGTCATCACTCACAGGTGAACACAGATACCGGCGTCGATTAGGAAGAACCGGCGTTGAACAGACAAGTGCCGATGTTGGTCATGTGTAGACCAAAGCTAGTGATGTCAGGCAGGGTAAGACCGACGTCGGTCAGAAGGACTGACATCGACATTAGGTAAGACTGACGTCGGTCAGGAGGACTAATGTCGGCAACAGGGACACTGATGTTAGTAGGTTGGTAGTCAGGGATAGACGCATGGGAACTAACGTCAGTCGGATGCAGATTGTGGAGTGACCGAGGTCAGTCACTGTAACAGATTTTGGGTGGGCAGCATGCTATCAAGGAGTCTCAAACACCCATACGGAGGACTGAAGACGTAAGTAGGTCCTCAAATTCGTTGTTCCTCTTCTTTATACTTGTTGCTGATTGTAGAGCAGGAAGGATCCAGGAAACAGGTGGGAGCATGGCAGGGATATGATGCAGAACCAAACGGGAGTTTTGGTAGGGTTGCCAGCTAGATGAAAGCACAGAGACGAATGGATACCTTAGTTGAAGAATAGAGAGAACGGATATGTGAGATGGAAGCCCAGGCATATGGTCTTGAGGATGCTGTAGGACAGTGGTACAGGTTTTGATAGGTGGAGGACGAAGCATGGCTTCAGTCAATGTTAGGGTAACTACTATGGTTTTGACTTACCAGGGGGATGATGATTGCAACATCATTCTGTTGCTGTATGTGGATAGTAGGCTAGCTAGCAGGTTTGTACATACAGGGTTTTGCTGAGCTAAGGGTAAGATTAGTTTCAGTGGCATGTCAGGAGGAGTTTGGAGCAGCGAAATTCTTTGACATGGGAGGCATGGAGATCACAGGTTGATTTTGTCTCTAGTAGGAGCTGATGTGAATCAAGTGTTGGCGAGGTTCATTACGTAGGATGCAGAGCTGGAGCACACTAAGGGATGGATAGGTACAGTGTCCAAAATCACATGAGGTCTGGTATAGACCTGAGTACTCCCATGCAGTGGGAGCTGTCAGAGAGTTAGGAGCCAATTCAGGGAAGTGGGTTCTCAGGGATTTTGAGAGGCACCAGCAGTAGGTATACATGCAGGGTCAGGACTTCACTACATGTGTTTGTAGGTTTAGATGTGGTAGGGTACTCAGATGACAGGAGGTGCACCACGGGATGTGTGGTGGTTAGTCTTCAAGTGGGAGCTTGAAGAGGGATACAAACCAGGAAACAAATTAGATGGAGTATAGGTATAGGTACAGTGCAACTGTTTATCTCCAAGTGGGAGATTGTTAGGTTGTGGAGCTAAAAGCTTCACTGATGCAAATAGGAGAGGAGGTTGCTGAGGGTTGCTGAGTTGCAGAGCAACTGGCATCGGTCTGATCAGTCGACGTCGGCAGGATACTGAAGGGAAGAAACTGACGTCGGTCAGGGATCGGCTGGCGTCGGTCACCTCCAGGTGGACAGGGACTGACGTCGGTCACCTATGTGGTTCGAATGCGAGTTTATTATAGGCAGTTAGCTAACGAACCAAGTGTTTGCATGATGAGTGCTAATTTTAGACTCATAGCTGTAGATCTAATTATTGTAATTAGATGTCTAATTATTGTTTGGATGAGCTCTATATAATAGACTCATGGTTGTATTGTAAATTAGTGTTAGGGAGTAAGAGAGCATAATTATAAGCTCCTTCGGTGTGTGAGTTAGAGTAATGGTGCGTTCCTCCTAGTGCCACAGTACCAGGTGTGTGGGTGTTGGATTGGAGAGTCAGCTGGATTCTTTAGGTATGTATGATCTTGGTCATCAGGTGAGCATGGCCCTTATAGGAGATCTACATGGTAAGTCAGATCGTTGATCTGCAGGTGTGTGTGTGTGTGCAAGGTTAAGGTTCACAGGTGTGCATAACTAGTATTGATCTGTAGGTTGGAGATCAGATAGGATAGCAACACAATAGGGAGCAGAATCAGGCAGGATCTCCTTGGAGTACAGTGTGTACTCATTGGTATGTACATGGAGTACATGGAGAGCTAAGAGGAAGGCAAGGCAGTTCCTTCCATAAGTATGGTCTGTTGAATTGCAAGTTGTTGCAGGTTCATGGGAGATCTACTTGAAGTACTTTGAGTACTTGTGGAGTGTGTGGAGCACTTGTCGAGTGCGTGGAGCATAGGTGTAAGGTTAACACCAACTCTGTGTTTGAGTTGGGACCTAGTAGAGAGAGCTTTGAGGAGAGAATTACTATTCACTTGAGGTGTGGGAAACCTCTGAAGAGGTGGTGGAGAAGAAGTGGCATCTTCTTTATTGTATTCTTTTCTGTAAGAGTTATTAATACAAGTTGTGTATTGTCTCTCATATTCTGTGTTATTCTGAATTCTAGTTACTTGTTGAATCTGGTTTATTTTTGCATATTAAGTTGCTTGGTTTGGTAATCAACTGTGTGCTTCTGGTGTTTCGCATCCCTGACAAGAACCAACTTAGATAATGTAATGGCACCAACCAAATAGATCTATAGAGCTAAAAATCTAGATTATAACATTGATTCATAAATGAATCAAACTTTATTCTCTATTACCAGTCTAATTTGTAACATGCTCATTCTATGCACATTCTCTTTGTGCCTTCTTCCTCTTTATTCCTCTCTATTCCTCTGGTCCTGTGTTTGGATATTTATCTATTTGACACACTTTAATGGCTTCATCAACCACTATGCTCTTCTCTACCCCATTAGTTCTATGTCTTTATGATTTTCTATTTGACACACTTCATTGGATTTTGATCTTTGCCTTTATCAATATTATATTTGGATAAATAGAAAAAAAAAGGTTCCAACATCTTTTCCTTTATCCTAGATATCATATATATAAACAAATGTTCTAGGGTTCTATATATTCTATGTGTTCACACTTGGACTATAACACATAATGCCAACTCTAGACTCTAGTTTATTAAGACTTGGACTGTAAGTTATCCACATCTTGATTTTATATATCACACCATAAATACAAGTCTATTTACTATCTATAACATCTTTTAGACTCAAGTTTTTTATGCAAAGGATCTTTAATGTAGATTTAATTAGTTGGATTGATCAATCTCATTGTCTATGTCAAGATATAGAGCTTTTATGCAAGTTCCTACATGTTCCTGCAACTAATCATTTATTTTTAAACACTTTAAATACTGACCTTATCCTAGCTCTCATGTGTTGTTATATCTTTAAACTTACACTACTTTTTCCTTAACTTGGTCATTGAACTTTGACACTTTGACCTCATCTCATTACTTATATCTTTGGATCACTTTCACTCCTTCCATCTTCTCAAACTTGCTGGATCTTTAACTCATCATTGTGTTGATAAATATCAATCACTTTATAGCATTTGAGTCCATTATCTCCATTAGATCTCCTTTACATAATCACTTGTGCACCATAAGATCTTATAACAAGATCAATATTTATCTTGATAGGCTCACTCTCATTAGTCTTCTATCTGACAAACTCATGTGCTTGTGACACTTGGTATTAGCATGTTCACTTAGAGGGATCTTTGACACTTTGACTTCATCATGATCTACTAGATCTCTAATGTACAATTAAGCACTAATCATTGATCTTCCAACTATATCGATCATTAACTTTGATAAGCTTACACTCATTGTGTCTCTATTTAACAAGCTTCATGAATGTGAAACTTATCACTAACACATTTACTTGGAAGAGCTTTTGATAATTTGACTTTGATTCACTTCATTATATTGTCTGTGTATGATGAATTATGGGACATTGATCAGCCTGGGACATAATATAAAGTCTAAGAATTAAGAAATATTAAGTCCTTTAATCACTACTTAGCTAGTAATTTCTAGGTTGAGAAGGTTTAAGTTATAAATTAAGCTACCAAGTCCAAGATATATCTAGTCAACATCAAAATATAAAGTTTCTATGACACCATGACATAAAACCTTAGGGTTTAATTGAGAAACCCTATTTTGTTTGAGAGAAAATATAATATAATTCTGAGTTCATTCCTTCTCCTTTGAGCCTATGGACCACATATTCAAGATGCTCATGAAAAAACCATAATGGATCTTATATCTATTTGAATTTAAACATCCATAAATGGTCTCTATAAAAGCATGACAACTTTACATAGTGTAACTGTGAAACATGCTCTTCTCTCCATCAATCCTGCCTGATCCTTTTGATATCAATGACATCTATAGTGTCCCTTTTGACATAAATGAAAATCATATTTCCAACAATATCTTTAACAAACATATTATTTATAATTTCTAAGTCCTAAAATGTTAAAATAAAATTATAAATACTAAGAAAAGATAAATTATATTTCACTAATAAATTATAATCATTCAACAACATTATTGTATCTAATTAATCCATAATGGAATATAAGAACCCTTTGGGATAAGAATATATAATTTAACCTTGAAGTAGTTGGTGATCATTTAAAATAATAAGGCAATCCTACCTTTAGTAGTTATGGTTTTTTAGCACCAAGGGGTGGCTCCTTATGTGGTTCTTGAATGCATTATATATATAAAATTTAGATACACATCAGATATGGAGAAGCGAATAGAGCCTTTTATGCTTACACTCACATGCTCATAATAAAAATAATATTTTAGACTATAATTCAAAAAAAAAATGAACACATCTAAAAATATGAACTCTGAGTTCTTAAATGAAGATAAATCAATGACTCATTCATGGAAATAGAAGTAATATTAGAGTTGGAAAACTTTATGAAGCTCATTGGAACATGTTGATGGCTTGTGCAAATTTTCATCAAGAATGCCTAGAAAAACACATTAAAAATAATTATTTATGTTCAAGGTTTAAATAAATAAAACAAATAATGCACAACTACACTAATATGATTAGCAATGAGACAACAAGGAATATAATGAGCTTACAACAAATGTAATTATAGTTCTATCCCTAGAATGCCTAGATTTGAATATGTAATATAATGTCTTATAATGATTAATTTAGAAATGATAAAATAATTCATGATTTTTCAAATTTATGAATATTACCTATATGATGCACAAATACTTTTATGAGCATAAGTCTTTATAATAAAATTGTATTAGTGAATCATATGATTACTCAATGAATGACTTTTTCAATCTGGTTGTTGATGGTAGATCACATGGACTTAGAATATTTTCCATGAATTATTCATGTGACACTATTTTTAGGACTTTGTCACTAAAAAACATGATATTTTACTTGTACTTATGACTATTACATGGATCTAGATGTAACCAGTGTAATAGTTAGAAGCACAAGTTAGCTATGGACAAATACAATGACAAACAACTCAAAAAGAAGAAGAATAAAAATTAACAAGATTTATATGCAAAATCACCTTGTTATTTTTTATTTAAAGTTAATAAAGACATATCTAGGCCAAACATGCAAAGATTTAGAAGTATCATTTTTTTAATATTCTTTGGTTAGGATTCAAAAGCATGGATCTATAACTTGAATGTCATGGGGAGAAATAGTAATTTGTTTATGATCTATTTATCCTTATAGATCTAAAATCATAAGACATTAGGAAATTATCCATAATGACATATAATATGAATTATATTAATGGCATTGTGAATGGTTTTGATAAGGAATCAAAATGGAGTGGAATAGAATCTACTTTTCCTACCAAAAAACACAAAATCTTTTTGCCCCAACCCCTTTCCAATAAAATTGAATTAGACAAAAGGCATGTTAATTGATTTAAGTTCAAAACCCTAATAATTTGTAATAGAGTGTCTTCCTATTTGGTTAATTACAAAAATGTGTGCATAGTTGTTACCTAGTTTGTCTTCAACCCTTATCGCTTTGCAAAATATGACAAATCATGGCAAGTTTTTACAGATATCTAGTTTTCTATCAGTCGTTGGCATGTTATTTGATGAACTAATGTAGTATTCTATTTGAAATCATTAAATCAAGAATCCCATGCTACATGAACAAATACATCAATGAGATAGATAAAATAATGTTGTTTATTGTAAAGTAATTGGTTTAAATTTTTTTATGTTATTTCATGTTTTACTTGGATGAAGGCTGGGAACTAACCATGTGGTAGATAGAGGATATATTTGTACAAGGTGAATATGATGTAGAATTCAATTATGCATTTGTTCACATGATGTGAGATAACTAGTTTTATGTCTTTGCATTGAATGCCATATTAATAAATTAAATAACATGGTAGAGGGTTATAAATATCTGGATGTCTATAGAAGCATTTTAGGGTTTTCCAAGTCACTTTTCAATTCATAATGCAATTTTAAATGGCATTGACACATCTGATTTTAAATCCCATATAGTGTAATCAAAATCTTAAATATAGTCCTATGTATTTTTAGTGTTGAGAATTTTTGGAAAAATATAATGTATCAAATCTCCAACATTTTTTTGAAGCCAAAATAAAAGTTAGATCCATGATTAAAGGCCATATATTATCACCCTATCAAATCTTCATATGATCAAATTAGTTCCCAGAACAAAACCCCAAAAAACTCAAATGGTTGTCTAATTGTAACTAAGGCAAAACAAAGCACTACATTTTAAATCTCAAGGCCCAAATCAACTAAACAAAGCATTAATGATGGGGATTTTCAGCTTGTTAAAATTTTAAAGCAATTCATTGTCTAAAAAACTTATGCATTAAAGTAAAACAATTAGTAGAAATATTTCATGACAAATAAGATCAAAACTATAGATGTAGGCAACATATTTTAATCAAACCTCAACCTAGATGAAAGGACTACTAACCCCACACTAAATAGGGAAAAATTGAATCTTAAATAAATATTCTTTGGAAAATATTTAAACCAATGCATGTCTTGTAATGAAAATTGAGATATATAGAATAACTATAACCCATTGACAGTCTTTTTATGGGAACATTGAATGAGCTAAAAATAATATTAAAAAATATGATTTTAAATTTTATGTAATTTTGGATCATTTCATCACAAAGATCAATTTTTTAGAATCCTTAATAAGATTTTGGTTAATTTTAACCTTCAAAGATAAGTGAATAATAATATAGGCACAAAGCAAAATAAATCATAAAATAGTAAAGCATAGTTTCTATAAACCCTTTGCTAATATAGCATAATTGAAGGAAAAAACACAACTCAATATAAAATGTTAGCTTATGTAAACCTTGTTCTTATTTACAGTAATCTAAGCACAAAGTAGTGTATAACATCAAACCCTAGTTTTTGTAAACCCTATTTATATTTTCCTCAATTCTATCATAAACTAAAATCGGTCCTTCTATGCAATCTTTATTATTTTGCAAGCATGCAAACACCCAATTTTTTTTTGAGAATGTTATTTGATTAATCACTTAATTTTTCAATAGAATTATTGTAACCATGTTTACACTATCATATACATCGAAATAAATAATGGTTTTAAATAAGAAGAATAATCTGATCTTATAAAACTGATATATATATTATACAAATATGCACATTAGTTAAATTTAATGAAATGGAAAAAAACATGGGACATACCATGGTGCATGTAAATAAAGAGACTACTTTATTGGAAATCCTAAAACTACTTTTATAAATAGAATTACATCAAAAATGTGATCATGAAATGTCGATGTAAAGCCATCAATAACAATGTTCCTCATTCATAGTAATTATGTAATCATTTCTAGAATAAAACCCAACTATTTCATAGTGATTATGAAATTGTTTCCTTGAATAAAATGTAAAAAAAAGGTTTTCTAATCCTAACGAAAGTGATACATAGCTATGAACTTGATGTTTAGACACCCAAATCAAACAAAGGTAATACAAATCATGAATCCTTTTGGTCTAGTAAACATTTAAATAAACTAATCAATTTAGTGGAATGAAAAAAGAAATATGGTATATAAAACAAAAGATCTTATCTCTAAAATTTCTATAGGGAATTTTCATAAAACAATATCAAGCTTCTGTTCAACCTTTATTACTTCACCAAACCCAACAAACAATAATAATCTTTCATAAGCATTCAAGATTCTAATCATGTCATCAGAGCCTATGATTAAATTTAATTAACTATTTTGCTTACGACCGATCCACAACACTTAAACATTTTGCATAAAATTGATAGATCAAAAATCTATAGTAAAGGATTGTGGATTTTATAAAGCATTGAAGTAAAGCCATTGATAACATTATTACTTTCTGATAATAATTTCTAAACAAGTCAAATACATTATCAAAATCCATATATTTTTATGGCATCAAATTAACACATGATGAAATCATTGCTCATAACAACCACCCCCCCCCCCCCCCCCACCCAAAAAAAAAAAAAAAAAAAAAGAGATGTGCAACTATAAGTAAAGCAATAAAAATCCCTAGATTTTAAATCTAAGGGCTTAAATCAAGCAAACACATACTAAATTCTAGGGATATTTACTGATCTAAACATTTAAACTAATTCATTGTCTAAAATGATGACATGATGTAGTAAGAAAATTAGGATAAATAATTAAGAAGAGACATGGTTAAAATAATAGATGCTATAATGATATTTAAATCAATCCTCAAGATAGATGACATAGCTGTAACTATAGATTGGATAGACAAAATCAAAATATTGGATAAATATATTTTTTGGCTAATATATAAACTAGTTCATGTCTTAAAATTTAAAAAAAAAATTAGTATATAAAAAAGAATAGACCACATAAGTTTTTCTCTATATTTTTGATGAATCAAATCCACATTGAAACATAGAAAAAATCATTAACAAGTAAATTTATCTTGGAATCATTACCAAATCTATTAGCCAATTATATTTCCATGATTACTAGACAAGAAAAATATGTAGGCCTTTTGTAAAGTGAAATAATAGTTATTTTAATGGGATAAGATAAAATAATAATATTTGGTGTAAGATAATTGGCTGAAGTTTTGTATGTTATTTAATGTTTCAATTGGATCAAGGTTGGGTATTAACCATGCAACATACAAATGATATATATCTACAAGGCATGTATTATCTTCCATTCAATGTTTTATTTATTCAAGTTATTTGGACTACTTCGGTTGAGGAATTTTCATTGAATGCCATATTAATTCATCAAGGAACATGGCAATGAATTATAAATATATAGATGCATGTAGAATATTTTTATTTTTTACTGGAATTGGCAAAGTGTGAAGGGTTTAAGAGTAGTTAATAGGTTGGAGTAAGAATATTTTATTATTTTGGTGGGTTTAATAGACTAGAGTATCTTGTTCAGATAGCCTCTTTAGGCTAAAAATACTTTTTAAAGAGTTTTAAAGTAATATACGAAATGATTTATTTTCTCATATATATTATATTTCATTTTGAATTCTATAAGATGGATTAGTTTATTTAAATCTTTAAAAAAGCAAATAGTGTGATGAATTGTGTTGTATTTTCTTGATTAGGGCCTCAAGATTTGTAATATAAGGCTTTGTGTTGCTTTGGTTAAGGTTTGAAAAATCTAGGGCTTCATATTGCCTTGGTCAAGGTTGGATATCTCTTTTTTTTTCATTGGAAGGTTGATGTGATTTTTTAATCACAAATGTATAGTGATGTGGATTGATAGGATACTTATATATACCTAAATTTATTTTTGGAATGTTTTTTTGGATCTAAACCATGATAGGTTTGGTAGGGCTTATAGGACCAAAACAACAAACATTTTGAATTTTGCCATGGCGGTATTGTTTCTTTACAAGGCATAAGCTAAGTGAAATAATAATATGTATAGGAAAAATCAAAGCATGGGATATGAAAAATTTAAAATTTAGTAATTATGGTAGTCATTTGATTTTGCAATGGATTTATAGAGTACAACTATGTTATTAAACATTCATACCCTACATGTACCTACATATCAGAGTGATTGTATATACATCTAATATAAAATTTAGTTATGGTTAAATATCTATTATTATAAATATTAACCAAGGAATTAAAGATGTTAAGTTCTAAATCTTTGTATATATTATGAATCAATTCATTTTCAATCATTTACAATTACATCTATCCATAGCCGACTCTTTTTTTTGCCCTCATATTTTTCCTTTTTTTCAAAATATGTAGCAAGGCAAAACCTACAAACTCATGAATGCATTAACTTGAAATATGGTGACAAAAATGGCCATGGGAATCATTTTATCCATCATTTTGAGCATCATAATGGCCTCTTCCATTAGTATTTTGGTAACCTTTCAAAATTAAAATTACCTATAGTAAAGTTTCTTACATTAGATTTACAGAAGAAGTAGTAATCAAGGCTAGCACTGTATGATGTCAACACTATTTTCAAGTAAAGTATTTAAAAAATAAAAATAAAAATAAATCTGACCATCCTTATATTCATATTTAGGTAGAGGCATAAAATGATCAGCCAACAGTGGTTCTTGAAAGCTGAAAGTATAAGTGTACATAATAAATTTAGATAAATTGTAACATAAATTTTCATAGTAAATAGAAGCAAAAAAAAATATTTATAAAATATATCTTACACTCAAAAATCAACTATTATCCATTATTTAAAAAATAATCTTTTTTACACTAGTCATTAAACATTATGTTTAGCACTTGGAAAAATTTGTATTTGGACTTCTATATTGATAATATTTTCTAACATTTTACTCATTTGACCTACATAAATTATAAATTAAAAAATATTCAAAATTTTTAACAATATTTTATATTAGTAATTTATAAAAAGTGTGCTTGTTATTAAATAAGGGAACTAAACTACTATCATTGTTGCAATCACTAATGTCATTATCATCTCCCAAGCTACTACCATTATTGTAGCCATTGCCATCAATGTATTTATTATGAGAATCCTTGAAAGCATGTCTAAATGAATCATTATCATTAGTACCCAAGTGTATTTCATTATTTTCCTATGAATTTTTCATCTCAAAGTTAAAGTCAATCTCCATCACAAATATTTTGTGGTACATAATGTAACTTATTTTTTAGGATTATAACTCTTAACCATAGTGCCATTTATTACCAAGAGGCCAAAAAACCTTGATTAACTTTTTAAAAATCTAAAAATAATTTGCATATCAAAAATAAATCTCCCCATATGGTTTTGTGTCATTAGAATTTTGTCTACATTTCCTGGCATGAGTGCTCTTCCTGAACTTTGTACTAGAGCACATTCATCCTTATCAACTACTGGTAACCCAAAAGTTAATTTTAAAAATAATTCATAAAACCTAGATCATAATTGTGAATATTCGTTTATGGTGATGTAATTAACAATAAATCTAAAACACCACTTTAGTCAAAAACTTCTTTCAACATTTGTACTAAAATCCTACACAAACCTTTGGGAGTAAGTAGGAAATAAAAACCATAAAACACCACTTTAGTCAAAATATTCATTCAAAATTTGTACTAAATTCTTCTAAAAACATATGGGAGTAGGGTGGAAACAAAAACCATAGCATAAAATATGATTTTACATATAGGGGAGCCATAACATGCTATGTATCTATCTCCTCTCTGATATGCATCTGCCTTTAAAAAAATACCAAATTAAAGGGAGTGTAGATAGGATAGGAGATTAAGTTACATCTAACTTCCACCCAAGTTTCATAGGGGTTCCCACCACTTGAATATAAAGGAGAAAGTGGACGTAACCAAGAAAGGATAGATGTAATGTTTTGTTTAATTTTTTTTAATTAAAGATATCTAATATTTTTATGTGTTGAGAATTTTTGTCTTTGTTGATGATGTCAATGATTTTGGATATGATAATATGTCAAAACTTACCACCAATCACATCATAGATAAATGATGTATTAATAAATTTTGTTAATAAAAATGAAAGTTAATTATTGAAAAGATTTAAATATTTCAATACACCCAAAATAATATTATTTTATTGATAGACAACACATAATTTAATTTGCAATTAAAGTTAATTGAATCTTATAATAATCCTTTCAAGACGGTTAATAAAAATAATCTAAAATATAACAATTTGACATAATTATATAATTATGCTTAAAATTTAATGATTTTAAAAGAATTATATAATTTCAACTTCTTGCTTTCTTCTTAACATTAAAAAAGTCCAAGTAGATTATGATTAATAATTAGTTTTTGTTTTATACAAAATTATGAATTTATAAAATATTAATTAAAAAAATAAAACAAAAATGTAGTTAAAAATATTATATTTTATTTATAATTAATTAAATTTTAAAATATATTTCATTAAAAATAAAATATTTATTATTCATATTTGTTTTTAAACATATTGTAGGATGATTTGATCAAGATTAAATTTTGAAAATGAGGGGGAACAAAGAGAGTATCAAAAAGAACATCATATATGAAAACAAGAATAAATGGCAAATGCAAATAAATGAAAAAATAAAATGTTGAAATTAAAATGATAGATAGAGATTATAGAATGCATGGCTAAATTCAAAATTGAAAAGAGAAAACATGTTGATAAGATGAAAATAATTAATCAACAACTATCTCAAGGTAAATAATGTGTTGAGAATAAGATTATAAAGACGTATGTGCTCAGATTAATTGATTGAAAAAAACATAAAAAATACACAAGAACTTCATCATGAAACATATCGAAGGCACCATTATTGAATGATTATTGATGTTGACATAAATTTTGGAAGAAACAAACCCAATATCAATAGATTGTGTCCTTCAAATAATAGATAATGTAGCTCAAGATACAATGGATGTTGATTTTGCAAATAATGTGAATTTTTTAAAAATGGTATTAATTATTTTAAAAATGAATAAATATAAATATTAATATAAAAATATAATTAAATTAAGATTTTATATACTAAATTAAAAATACCATTCTAATTATTTCAAAAGAGAACATAGCTATGGTAACTGAATTGAGTATGGATGGTCTAAAGTACTACAAATCAAAGCATGATAAGAAGGAATATTTGAGATCATTTATAAGAGGGAAAGAGAGGGTCTTTTAATTTAAAGGGGGATACTTGAAGGATTAATTTCCAATACCCTATAATGATGTTCTTCACCAGATTATGATGTATATGAATTTAAAAGGGAGATTCAAAATGGCTTTCTCTTATTACCATGTTTTTCTCAATCATTTTCATCATAAGATTTATATCAGCATTCCCATTTTCTTGTTTTTATCCTTGGAAAATTTTATCCTTGATGTAAAATTATAGAAATCCATTCTTCCTATTCATCAAGGTTTGATTTATATTCTATATCATCATGCTAAGACTCAGACTTTTGGCCCATCCCTTTAGGTTAAGTTGGTTGAGTCTATTAAGGGGGGTAATTCTTCAAAACCTATCAATAAGAAAGGTAAATATAGGGCTAAATTTTCAAGTAAATCTAAAACCCATTACTAGCATGATTCCCTCTATAGAAACATCTTATGGTAGGAAAGGTAAATCTATGGCTAAGAAGATTCTCCAATTTTTGTGGAGGATTTGAGTTCCTATGACTCTATGACTTAGGATGTGGATAGCCTTAAGACTAGTTGTAGTGATAACACTCTTAGTTTTGATTTCAATATAAATATAACAATGATGAGAATTACACATTATTGGTAGTTTAGAAAGGAGATCTATATCTGGTAGATATTAAAGGTAAGAAGCATGTTTTTTATAATGTAAGGAATAATTAACATGTCAAAATTAATTCCTTTGTTTGTGATTTGGAGCTACATAAGATTCTCATGAAATGGATCATGAAAGATAATGCTATCCTTAAAGAAACCACTGGCTAAATTTAAAATCAATTGAATGGTGATAATTTCCATGGTAGTTACACTAATAAGGATACAAAAGACTAGTTTGAAATTAATAATCTTGATAATAAAAAGGCTCAACTAGAGGATAATGTTAATTAGTAAAAAAAGAAGATAAAGATCAAGGAAGGAATGTTATGCCATTAACCCATAATGGATATATGGATATCTGTGGCCGAATTATGCCGTGCATATCTAAGTTCATAGTATCTTATTGAATTTATCTATGTTCTTAGTATGGTTAACTTATGGAATAACCATGTCTAAGTAGAGTATATATAAGAGGTAGTGGTCAGTATTTTATCATCATATTATGAAATTTGATCTTATTGCATTGTTGTGGAGGTTGTCCCCTTGAAGTGGCTCAATCATTATTCCCTTTTTTCAATTATTGTTGTGCATCTAATTATAATAATATTAATTATTTTATATATTATTATATTATTTTAGAACATCTAAGTTATTTCACTAAAGTGGTATCAAAGCATCGATTGGGCTAGTTTTTATAGCATTATTTTTTTAGATCTGGTGTTGTAATAATCTAAAGAGCTAAATAATAGGTAAAACATAACTTGTGATCAAGGATGAATTTAAGTTTTATTAAACTATAGTATTATTAAAAGTATTTTTTTAAAGAAAAAATGGATTTTTTTTCATACCACTAGGCAAATTACTATTCATTAGATTCATCTCAATGAGATGGTCGTAATGATATAATATTTTAGTACACTTTTTTCAGGCCCAAAATCTTCCATCCTAGGGTTTGATCATGGCTATTTATAACACACACAGATGTGGGAAAGTTTAAGACACTCCAAAAAATCCTTAAAAGGATGACACGGAGTTCAAATCTTTAGATCCATCAATTTCTAAGGTAGTTCAACAAATTTTGTTAGATATACAAAGCATGCTGAGGAAGGATGATGTTGATATAGGAAAAGGGGAAATGGATCAAATGAAGTATTAGTTTTAATGATGAGTGCTTTTTTGACCTATATTGTAAATCAACTTCCATAAAATAATTCTCCAAATCAACATCCACCCACTCAAAATAAACATAAATCTAATACTAGTTCAAATCACATGCTTGAAAAGGTGGAAGTTTGAAAGTTTAATGGTAAAGATATAATCACTAATATCAATAAAATATAACATTTATTTGATCCAAATCAAACCCCATGCATGCAGAAATTAATCATGACATCTCTTTATCTGTAACCTAAGTAGTTCATTTGGTATAGGTGGCTATGTGCTTAAAACAAGAAGTGTACTTTTGTTTCCTAGCCAGTGTTTACTAAGGAGCTAAAAATATACTATCACAATAATGTATAATAAAAATACTTCAGTTAATTAGTAAATTTTTGATAGACATGTAATGTTAAGGATTATATTCAATAATTATATAATCTATCATTATGTGTGGATGACATCACTAAGAATTTCTTAACTAACTAGTTCCTATAGGGGTTTAAGGATATCATACAACTTAAGGTTGGTATGTTTCATCCATCATCCATTTCTGAAACCATACCATTCACATGACAAGTAGAGGAGATATTTTTGGTCAAAATAATGGATTTTACTCATGGCCGTAAATACAATTTCACAAAACCATCATTTTTATAACCTACAAGATTAACCCCTTAGCAAATTGAAGAGAAACATTCCAAAGGATTATGTTATAGTTGTGACAATATGTGGAGTAAAGGACATAAATGTGTCAAAACTAAATTTATCTACATTGAAGGTGGAAATTATGATGAAGATAATGATGAATTTTTAGGTGAGGGTATGGAAGAATTGAAGGAGGAATATGAATATTTTCACCCTACTATCTCTTGTCATGCCCTTTCAAGTAAAATTACTCCTCAAACACTTAAGGTGGTAGGCTTTCTAAAGAAATGGAAGGTGATAGTGTTCATCAAATCTTGATAAGTACATAGAGTTTCATCAATAGTAAGTTGGCTACTCATTTGAACTATTTTATTTATCTAACTCCATAATTTTAAGTCATGATTATATATGGTGGCACAATCAAATACTTTGGAAAATGCCATATTATTAATATTGCCATGGAGGACTAATTCTTAATTTTCCTATGTTTACTTTTCTCATGGGTGGGAATAACATTGTTTTGGGAGTATAGTGGCTCATGACTTTGGGCACAATAGAGATGAATTTATAGGAATTTTTCATGAACTTTAATTCTAAAGGTAGGATATTTGAACTAGGTGATTATTACCAAAATATCCCCATTTGGTTATTTCACATCAGATTATGAAGATTATTATAAAAATGGTTGAATTATTTGTACCATGGTTATTTTCATCATAATATAATCCAACACAAGTGTCTACACATCTTGATTTATAAATGATTCATGATGACCATCCAATATTTTTTAGTGTAATGCCCAAAGGCCTACCACCTAAAAGAGAAAATGATCATGCCATAAAAATGATTCTAGGTAGCAGACCACCTAAAATAAAAAAAATACATGTATATGTATACTAAAAAAAATTAAATTGAAAAAATAGTACTTGAGGTGCTAGAGGTAGCTATTATCTAACATAGCCAAAGTGAATATTGTTCCCCAGTGGTCATGGTATAAAATAAGGGTGACACTTGAAGGATGAATTCCAACTATAGAGAACTCAATAAGCATAACATCAAAGATAAGTTCCTTATTTTAATCATGATCTTAGTTTTAGGGAACATTGTATTTTTTATTTTATCAAACTTGATCTTAGTTTTAGGGATCAAGTTTAAATCAAGGATGAGGATATCCATGAAAAATACTTTAGAACTCATGAGTGCCATTATGAGTTTATGGTCATGTCTTTGGTCTCACAAATGTGAATGTGACTTAAATAGGGATGTATGTAAGAAATTTTCAATGCCTAAAAGACATTGAAGGATCTCTTATAGATTATAATTTAGTGAAATGAAAAATAGTCCAAGTAAGGGTAGGGCTGCCAAGAATAAACATTTCAAGCAATTATTGATTAATTTTACGTGTCTAAAAAAAGGTCATTAAAATGAAATAACTCTAGTTTTAATACCACCTTATAGAGGCCTATGTTTTCAAGTGCAATGAGATAATATTTATATTCATCATCAACTTGAGTGGTGTATTCATTGTCAGACTTCTTCTCTACCTCATCAATTTCACAGAAACATAAATTTTAAGTGTTGGGATGGATTATGGATGGACATGAAATCATTTTTTAGAATTCATTTAAGGACGTTGAAGAGGATGATGTAGGGGCTTACCCCATTATAAAATTTCTATGTAAATTTGAATGAATTTTAAAAAAATAATGTGTTTTTTAACATCTAAAATATTCACTCCTTTTTTATTTAAATTTTAGAATGTTATTTTTATTTGTTTCAATATTCACTAATATAACGATCCATAATAGTGGCATTCATGATTTATATTAATTTGAATTAAAAACCATATCATTTATTGATTTTTTATTTGAATTTTAAAATCCACCAGATGTCACACCTTGTATATTCCTTAATATTTTATTCATTATAATTTAATGGCTTACAACATTTAAAATTTGATTATTAAATTTGCATCATTATATATTTATCTAACTATGAGTCTATGAATTTTGTCAAATATATGAATTTGGATCATTCACGTATTTATCATGCAATCTCTAAATCATAGAGTTCTAATGTTAATTTTATGATATTCACTTCTCCCTATGGAATCTACAAATGTGTCAAAAATTTATTTATTTTTACATCCTTATTGATCCAAATAATTTATGTATTTAAATTTATCATGACCACATGTTGAATTCATGTGTAGTGTGTCCTCTTTCATCTCCAAATTTTCATCTACTCTTACATTTACCTTGTTTACTTAGAGTGATGCACATGGAAAGTTATGATTGATTTTAAGCCATAAAGTGTTTCAAAACTTTGAAATGTATATGGGCATTAATCGTGCAACAAATAAAGGACAAATATCTATAAGGCATGTATTATCTTCCATTCAATGTTGTATTTATTCAAGTTATGTGTACTGCTTGATTTGAGGATTTCACATCGAATTCTAGATTAATTCATCAAGAAACATGCCAATGATTTATAAATATATAGATGCATGTAGAATATTTGTATTATTTACTAGACTTGACAAAGCAATAATGGTTGAATATTAGCTAACGAGTTGGATCAGGCAGATTATGTTATTTTGGTGGGTTGAACATACCAGAATATTATGTTCAAACAACCTCTTTAGGCTAAAAATCCTTTTTAGATATTTTTTTTCATTTTAGATTAGTTAATTTAAATATTTAACAAAGGAAATAGTGTGATGATTTGTGTTGTATTTTATTGATTAGGGCCTCAAGATTTGCAATGCAAAGATTTGCATTGCTTTAGTCAAGGTTTTAAAAATCTAGGGCTTCATATTGCCATGGTCAGGGTTGGAAATTTATTTAGTTTTTTCAATTGGAAGGTTTTTATGATTTGTTAAGAATAAATGTATAATGATTTGGATTGTTGTGACAATTTTCTATACCTAAATTTATTTCCAGAATGTTTTTTTAGAGCTAAACCATGATAGGTTTGGTAGGGCTTATAGGACCAAAGCGAAAAACATTTTGATTTTTGACATGGTAGTGTTTCTTTTCTAAAATGCATAAGATAAGTAAAATAATAATATGTATAGATAAAATCAAGGCATGGGATCTATAAAATATAAAATCTAGTAACTATGATAGTCATTTGATTTTGTAATGGATTTGTAGAGTATAACTATGTACATTAAACATTCATAAAATACATGTACCTACATATTATAATGATTATATATACATCTAATATAAAATTTAGTTATGGTTAAATATCCATGATTGTAAATCATAACCAAGGATTTAGAGATGTTAAGTTATAAATCCTAGTACATTTTATGAATCAATGCATTTTCAATCATTTGTAATTACATCTACCCATAACTAATTCTTTTTTGGCCCCAATTTTTTTCCCTTTTTCTATACTATGTAGCAAGGTAGAACCTACAAACTCATGAATGAGTTAAATTGAAATACAATGAATAAAATGGCCATGGGCATGATTTTATCTAGTATTCTCAGTATCATAATGGCCTCTTGCATTACCATTTTGGTAACCTTTCAGAAGTAAAATTAACAGTAACAAAGTTTTTTACATTAGCTTTATAGAAGAAGTAGTAATCAAGTCTAGAATTTTATGATGTAACCACTATTTTAAATTTAAGTGTTTAAAAAAAGAAAACGAAAATATCACCATCCTTATATTCATATTTAGGAGGAGGCATAAATTGATAAACCAACAATGGTTCTTGAAATTTGAAAGTATAAGTGTACATACTAAATTTAGATAAATTGAAATAAATTTCTTCATAGTAAATATAATCAAAAAAGATATTTACAAAATATATCATACACTAAAAAATAAGTTGTTATCCATTCTTCATAAAACATTCTTTTTTACACTATTCATTAAACATGATGTTTATCACTTGGAAAAGTTTGGATTTAGACTTCTATATCGATAATTTATTATACCATTTGACTGACTTGAACTAAATAAATTATGAAGTAAAAAAATCAAATTTTACTATCAATATTTTGTATTAGTAATTTATAAAAAGTGTGTTTGTTATTGAAGGCAACATTTTATTGCTAAAATCTAAGGGTTTTTGTAATACTGACATTTTATATTAAAATTTGTTTATACATGACAAATTAAAAAAATAATAACCAATAATCCTAAAAACAAAGTGAGTCCATTAATTAAGTAATCTAATGGTAATGATTAAAATGGTGGTTTATGTGCTTGAAACAAGTGTTCAGATAAGCAATAATGATACCAATTAGAAGAATAGAATAAATATTTACATATCTTCAAGGATAGTGCCCTATTTTACAGTGATAATCTATAAATTCAAAGAATCCATTACTTGGTGTACATGTTAAAAACTTTCTTTATCTACACAAGCTTGGTGTTTTCCACTTCCAATTAACTTTAGACAATTAGTTAACAACTTTATACTAATATAAATCATTGTTTCAAGCTAATTCCATAAGCATATTATAATATGTTATCTTTTAATTTATCTTATATTTTTCCAACTTTATCTTTATCAATTCCTAAATTTTTTATAATGTTGATTAGAATAAATAAATCAATTTTAAATTTATGTTTGAAACACTTACTCTTATCCATAATTTTATTTAACATAACATATGATTAGATTGAATAAATTTTTATAAAAGGAACTCTTCTTGATACTATAAAATATTCTGTAACGAATAAAAATGAACCAAAATAAAAGTCTCAAGACAACTCTTAAGTGAGTGGGTAAGGACATAGTTAGCATCTCAATTCACATGTTCATTTTCTATTCACAAGAAACTACAAAGAGTGTTGGTGTGGTGAGATTTTTTATAGAAAAAATCATTGCTTCCAAAGGTATTTTTTGACTCATAATATTAATAGCATACATGTGCTATTATAATCTATCATTTCTTTTCCACATTCACATTCTTAGGTTTTTACAATAATTGCATAAGTCATTTTAAAAAACATAGTCAATACATTTATGCTAAAGCATCAGTCATCCTCTTTTAAAAATATTTACTAGTAAAATAATACAATAAAGTTACATTTATAAACATTTAAAAAGAATAAAAAACAACTCTTTATTTATGAAGGTTCAATTAGTAAATCAATTCTCCATTTTGAATTACTATTGATATAGGATAGAAAAAAGGATTTTAAAGTAAAAAGGAGGTGTTAACAAAAAATCTATGAGATGTATTAAGTATGCTAGGCAAGTAATCATAATGATATTTATTTAATATAATTATAAATAAAAACTATAATGTTCATACAACTGAAAATCATGGTTATAAATGGGACATACCACCACAAAAAATGTCATACAATGCAAAAAATGAGTAATCAATACATAATTTATCTCTTACTAGGCTTGAGAAATTAGTCAAGAATTTTATTTATGTTATAGATGGTGGATTTAAAGAGAGATTAGATTTAGATATTAACAACATGATCATTCTATAGTAAGTTAAAAAGTTCAAAGACCAATTTACATAAAGATTTTTTTATGCATTTAGGATTAGAAAAAGAACGACATTGATATGTCATAAGTATACTTAACATCATAATGAATTGTATAAATAAAACTAATCTCCAATACCCCTCAATATAAAATGTTACAAAATGTATTTTTTTACCTTAGTGGTCTTTGAAATTGTGACTATATTACTAATTTCCTTGCCCATTGCCTCCAAGGCAAATTCAGATACATTTCTTGTTAACAACAATTTCACTATGTGTGTCAATTTTGAAACTATGTAGCACATTACCTAATACATGAGTTGTATAGCTAATTATGAATTTCCTTGTTTATAAATATTATCTATATTATTTTAATTGTACCTATAATACTCACTACCATGTATTTGATAAAATAATTGTGTAGAAATTGCAAATTAATCTATAGAATTATCAAAAAATTACATATGGATATAGACATAGTTTTCATATAGTACTGAGTACCATGGCATTTGATTAAAAAATGCAGTAAAAATTGAATTTTTTTTTAATACAACTATCAAAAATGATAATTTAAAAGCAAAATATGTTATATATAAGGAGTCAAACAAATGTCCTTTGCTTTTAACATCCCTACCGCTTGTAAATGTTTGAATCAGGTGTTATTTTTTGGAAAGTAATTAATTTTGTTTTTACTTATTTTTTAAAAAAAAGAAAAAAGAAAAAAGAAAAAGAAAAATAAAATTAAAATATTTTCATCAATCTTTGCTCCAATGATTGTTTTTAGATGTTTCATTGGCCAATGGTTCGATGAAAGATGGTGAATTTGCATAAATAATAGAGAACCTTTTGGGCCTTTTCATATAATGTTTTTTAATATATAAAAAGGGTATTAGTTTGAGATTATATGGTCTTGAATAACATGGAAAAGTTGATGATATTGTTCACCAAGTTGAATTTAAAACAAAAAATTGTTTGTAGTTAATTCATAAACAAAAAATGAACATAACGTAAGAAAGAAAACAATTTTTAAAAAGTGAAAAAAATAGCTCACAATTGCATAGTTGTATTTTTATTCACCATCCTTAACATGAAAATGAAGTTGAGTATTTGTTTTCTAACAACTAGTTACCAAAACTCTAAATGAGCCAACTAAAAATGAATCATCTGAGTCTATTACATTAGTAATTACATAGTTAGGTCTAAGTTTATGTATTTGAAAACCATAGCTATGTTTTATATGTTTGATTTTATAATAAAAAATATGTAGAATACAACATCCCCTCTTTCATATTTTATTCTATCCTTGATCAATAAATCTAAAACATTGCTTAAAGATGTATATGTTTCAAATTTTTGAATTAATTTATTACTAATATTCATTGTTATCATCATTTGACCTTGAACATCGACCAAGTCAATGTGAAATATCTCCATCTTAATCAAGGAACTAGGATTTGTAACATGAGTAGGTCCATATACCATTAGAATATCCCCATTAAATGTAGCAATAGTTTTCCTAGAACAAATATCCAAATTTATACATGATTAAATTGCCTATATGCATGTGCTGGAAGAATAAAAAATCAATGTTTTATATTTTAAAAATCATAATGATAAAATCAAGGTGGAAAATTATAACTTTTTTCCCAATATAAATACGCATTCAAAAAATAATAAATAGGAATAAGAAAATGATTCATGGTTTATTATTGTTGTAATTGTTACTAAGAATAACTTGTATAGTCTGCACCATATAAAATAGTTTCTCATTCTTGGTATATTTATTCTTGGATCATAATAGTTTTTTCAATTCCATATATTTTACATAGTTTGTTGAAACAAAATGTTTATTATTTTATGATTTGTTTTAAATAAAAAAGAAATAAACATATGTTTTATGTTCATACATATGAAATATGCAATGAAAAGAAATAGACATCATGTTTGATCACCAAATTATTTAAATATATGAAACAACATTCTCTTTATTGTGATATGCATATACAAATGTAATTAACACAAACAAAAGTTGTGCACAAGAAAAAGCCTTTGAATAGAAAAAATATAATTCTCGGTATGGTCATACTCTTATCTTAAGTTATAATGATTAAGTATTATTATCTATGGCCATAATGATGGCATTATGATTGGTGCAATATGTTTATATTATTATAATATAATTAGTTTATTTTGTATTATTTTTCCAAACATGATCTATGATTCTATTCATGTACTGCTTATCTCTATGTGGCTGGAAATGCACAATGGAAGCTATCATATGCTTTTTAAGTACTGTAGTTATTTTATTGAAAATAAACATACCATTGTTAAAGTGTCCTAGTATATATATTTATTTGTTTGAATATACATTTAATAGTGTATTTTAAATAACATTGATGATATTCAAGGTAGAATAAAATGGGGATACATAAATATTAAAAACTATAAATTCATGTTCTTGTATTGTTGCATTTATTGTTAATGCTTCTAATTCATCTATAACATATTGCATTAGGTGTGACATGATCACATACTTTTGTACACATATCATTATACCATGGATACTACATACTAAGTTTTAGGTCAAGAATTTTGAATTAAGATTAAATTAATTGCTAGATGCAATATATGTTTCTTACAATAACAACACATCAGATCTCATCAATTATTGGACATTGATAGTGTCTTCTACATGTGAATGAATTCTAAAAGTATTTAATAAGCATATAAAAATTGATTAAGAAAATACATTTGATTTGCGGCTATGTTTAAACTTCCATTTTGAATTTGATTCTAGTCTTAACATTTTAATAGAGATTTTGTTATTAGTTATAACATTTTTCCACAAGTGGACTTAAAAAATATAATGCATCTATGATTTTCACATCAGAAAGAGTTGTATATGTTAATACATGTATCCTCATACCAAGTGGATTAAATGCAATGTATTCCATGGTGATACCTTATGACTTATGTATTGTGCATACACAAGCTGGCTAGACTAGAAATTGAATTCATGCTATTAATTATTTTTTGTAAATGGGCATATGAACTAGTCTAGAGATTTGAAATATAGGAATCTAATCTAGATAAATATGGATTTTATAGAGATGAACATGTTTTTTTCTATAAAAATTCCCAATGTTAATATCATTGAATTTAACTAAAATAATGTCATTATTTTGTTTTCTACTAAATAGTTTAAATATGCCATCTGAACCATTGACATGTCTATCTCACATGTCATAATTCTTGGCAAAAGGCTCAATCAACATGTCAATCATTAATATGATTTATTTGGTAGGCATATAGCATTATCACATCTTTGTCTCTTATTATATGTATCATATTATTTGTCTATTACATGGATAACAATTTCTTTGTGTGGAACAAGAGCCAAATTTTTTCTATTGTGGTTCTACATCATTATTCAAGTAAAAAATAAATAGAAACAAAGGATCATTTGGTGCTGGTCATAAACATTTTTTATTAAGAAATGCTATATCACATTTTTTATGTGAGCAAGTTCATATTCTATTTAGAATTGAGGTAAAAGCTTCATCTCTTTGGTCCATGGGTTGTTACAATTTATATAAATTTACATTCTCTTGCCAAAAATAATATGGAATCAGTTTGATATTAACTTTTGGATACTCAAAGATCAAAAATTCATTCACAAGTTAATTTTGATAAAAGTCCCCATAAAAGATCATGTCAACATTTCCAAAGAATAATGTTGGTAGTTGTATTATGTTACATAATCATTTATCAATGTGATATAACATTATTTCTCTTACAAGCGATATCTAATCAATTAGTACTATGTGTAATTGACTGTAATGTTTAGATATTGCATCTACCCATTTATTATTCAATGAAATAAGTTATGACTTATTGAATGGCAATAAAAATGTAGAATGTAATGTGACTCCACCTTCATTGTATGCAACTTTACCTATGTACACAAGAATAATACTTTTTGGCTTATAGGGATCACTATCAATAGTCTAATAGTGACTGTGAACTAGCATTTCATATATGCATTTTGATACAAACATATTTCCCATGCCTACTCCTAATAGAAATAGGTATAATGGCTTGTTTATTTTTTTTATTTTTTAATAAGTAATGTATTTTAAACATGCCTATTGTTATTTATCTAGCATTAATATATGTTTATAGTATTAAGTGTTATTATAAATAAATTGATGATGGATAAATTTAAATGATTTTGAACTATGATGACTCAATACAAAGTTTGTTAATGGAAATTCCATATTCAGATCATATTCCTCTTGTATGATCTCTATTTTTCTTAAACAAGTCCCTATGCATGATGATTTCATAGTGTTAAATTCATTTTCACAAGTAACATGTTTTATGTTTCCATAAGAATCATTTATGTCATATTTTAACATGGCCTTGTTTAGGTTTATGATATATTCTTGTGAATTGTATGTCTCTTTCCATGTTTCAAGAGCTTATTTTAAAGTATCTTCATCATTTTAAAATGGAAAATAAAAAATATCCATTCATGATAATAGATTTCAATGTCAATATGTTTGTTTTAATTAAAAAATCATATGACATGACCTTTTTTCCTTTTAAATGGCTTTCCATTTTTATGGTACCTAGAAGTAGACTCAACTAAGCAAACATGGTCAATGATAATGGGGCACTCTATGTAATAGGATATAATAGATTGACATATTAAATCATATGGTCATTTATCTTGATAGTTTCAAAAATTATATCTATAATTTTTTTCCTTTTTTTATAACTCTTAGTATGATGGTGTTCATGAAATTTCACCACATCATCTTCTAGAATGTCAATATCAAAAGTTCTATATTTGTATATAAAATTGACAATCATTATTTTTTTATCCTTTTCATATATTGGTTTATATTGTGTCCACACTAGCCAATGGTCATGAGCATTTCTTATATGTTGAAATTTAGTTATGAAAAAAAAAATCATTGATTTTGTCTAGGAAAAATTCCTCATTGCATAACATTTGTCTTAATGCATTGATGTGATGTCTTTAATATCATGTACATGTAACTAGATATATTTTTTCAAGGAAGGAAGGATCATCAGATTTGATGAATTCATCAAGTTCAATAAATTTTTTTTTATGTTATAGATATAATTTATGTAATGTATCTATCAATGGTTCATAACACTGCTATGTAATTTTAAAATTCAAAAGGAATGTTGGTGGTATTGTTTGACGTATCATGTCAAAAAAAAAATTATAACTTCCATATAGTCAAGTGAGATACATATTTTTTTAAAATATACATATCTAATTTTTTATTTATGCAATTTTTCCAATTTTGGTTTGTATTTGGCATCCCTTACTACAAGCTTTCTCCCCTTTATCTATCTTTTTCTAATTCAAAAACACATAGTCTTTCCAACCTGTTCTATGATTATTTTTATTGATTTCAAAAATAAGTTAGTGAGATGATATGCAAATTGATGGTTGACATGTAACAGTTATCATTGTGCTATTTTTTGATATGTAAATCTTGATAAAATATATTCATCATGAGGATTTTAAAAAATAAAGTTGTGGAAAATTCATTTCTTTAGAGTTCTTGTTGTTGAAAATACCAAGTGGGTGATTGTATTTAGCTAGTGAAATTGTGATCACTTTTCCCTAAAATTCATCAATACATGTTGAGTCTACAAAACCATACACCAGGATATCATTAGAACAACTTTCATCTCTATTAGAAGATATGCTCATTCTATTATTTTTATCAAGTTTAGTTTCACTAGAGACATTATCACTATTTACATTATTTGAAATATTATCAGATATGTGATGCAAAATTTCTTATACAGTCCTTAACTCAGCTTTGAAACCATCAACAAACTGATATATACCTATCTAGATCATTCATTCCTTGTAGCCCTGTTTTCCCTGATTATTGGCCATAAATATTTGTAAGTTAATTCAATCATGAAATTAAAACCATTTTTTGATACCCATTAATCCCTTCTATAACATACTAAAAAATCTCTTGAGGTTGTTTTGTATGGAATTATACTTTCTTCTTTATGCCCTGCTCTAATTAGCCCTCCTTGTGTGCAAATCACCTTGTCCAGAATAAAGTATGGACTTTCTAAGAAAAATAAGAAACATTAAAGATACCCATTACCTTATTATAGGTGAATCAATTTTTTTTTAGGGAACTTTTTTGGATAAATCCACTTTTCCTCTATTGGCCTACACTCTTCCCTTCACATGTACCTAGGTCTCACTTGACAGTTGACTTTTTCTGTACTTATCCATACTGTAGCACCTTGAAACCACTTAAAATAGTTTTATAACATCATGAAGGTTCAGATTACAAAGTTTCAAGACGTTTCAAGCAATAAAACTCATTTTAAGGGTTTGAACCTAATTCAGAATTTTCCCATGACAGTGACAAGCCGAGAGCTTATTATTTTTGCTGGGAGTGTTTTAGACAGTTTCAAGGGTTCAAAAAAATTGTATAGGGTATGTAATAATACCATACACCTTCTCCAATCATCCTCTAGGTTATATCAACCTTCTAAGCTTGCCAATACTCAACAACTCAGTGTCTTTTGACTGTATTTTTTAAAATAGTCAACATGGTTCTTAGTTTCTTTTCTATTCAATGATTAATAGACTTTCTAGCTGATATACAAACATATCAATATATTGTAACAGCTTCCCCATTCATATATTCATATCAAAGATGAACCTTTTCAATAAATTTTCTATTCAAAAATATACAACTCTCTTATCATTGACCGTATTCTGTCCACTATAGGCCGAGAACCAACAGTTGGAGATTTTGAGGTATCAAAGTGGTTTATAAGTATGTTTCTCCCTCTCTCAAGTTTATAACTACCTTATAGGATTATTTAAAAACCATTATATACTTCATACAAACATTTATACGAGGATTCTACCTTGGATAGTGGGCTATAAGTATACAGGCCTGAATACCCTGTTTGGAATTCTGTTTAGGATTCTTCTAGCTTTCAACGTTATTAAGACCTCTTAGTAACATAATATTAGTTTTGATTTACTCCCACCATACAAAACAACCAGTCTTGCTTTATGTTTTATGGAGAACCATCACACACATACACACACACTTACACAGGCCTGTCATTTTGAAGCCAGAATTCTATAAAGGAAACCACAACAAAATCATGGAAATCAAACTTATTTTCTTTCCTTTTTCAATAGGATTACTTACAAGAATATTCATTATTTATGAAATATTTATAGACACCTCCATGCTTAGTCTTGGACTCCACCTGGAACTTCTCTTTCTCCTTCATTCTTCATCCTTTGAGATCCTCTTCTTCTTCTTGTATCTCTTCCCTTGGATGAGAGAGGTCTTTTCCTCTATGTCCTTCTTCTCCTCTACATCCCTCTCTTATTCTCTTCTCTTCTCTCTCTCTCCTTAATGAATTCTTCTTGTTTTCTCTCTCTCTCTCTCTCTCTTTTTTTCAAGAATCTCCTATGCCAACTTCTACGCCCAAATTGGGCTTAAGGCAACAAAAGACTGTTTTGAAGTTTTAACAATTTACTAAGGTTGAAAATAGTTTCAACCATTTCCCCTTTATTTCCTCAACAGTCTAACTATCATTTTTCACCTTTTTACTTTCACTTTTTACCATTACATTTACTCTTAAGGTGAAATTTTGAAATCTCACACAATTTGGAGGGAAAACCAAAATTTGAATTTTCATGCTAGAATTTCATTTTCATTTGCAACTAGTCCTCCATGGTGCTATTGTAGATGCTCCTGCATCACTATGAATGATTTCTAGTTGGGTTTAATTTGGACATTATTAAAAATGTGCAATTTTACTACACATAGTTATTTTAATGATTTCATAATGAGTTGTGGCTAAATATATCCTTGTCAATATATGTTTTTCAAAAAAAAATTTAGAGGATATTTATATCCAAAAGGATATAGTAGTTATTTTTAAAATTTGAAAATGGCTAATTTTATGAAAATTACATAGGTCACATAGCCTCAATTTTATAAAATTTATTATATGTGTTTCAAATAACTTTATAGATTATATTTGGTCTAAGTTTGGGACATAGATTCACCATAATTACTATCCATGTATATTTTTGATTTGCCAAAAAATTATATGAGACATGTATAGGTTAGTCTGGTATCACCATGTGTGTGTGTGTGTGTGTGTGTGTGTGTGTGTGTGTGTGTGTGTGTGAGATAAGGATCACCTAATACACAATAATATTAATGTAATAATTATATTTTGGTAGGCATGATTTGTTAATAGAAATAAAAAAAATCGAAAGGCCAATTATGGATATGGTTAAAATATTTTGGAAAACCTTCTTATATAGTTTATAATTATAAACTATAAAAATGTTTTAAATTTTTTTTGGATCATTTATAAAACTGAGTAAAATAAACATGATCTTTCTTATAAATGATTTTAAAAGATAAAAAACTTCATAAAAAATAGTTTTTAAACCTAATGTTTATTTTCTTTATAACATTGAATGTGGTGCAGGTGGAATTAAAGTTACAAGGATTGAGGCTTAGAGCTTACCCTATTTTTTAGTGAATTGGCACTAATATATTGAGGGGCTCAAGATAAAAAATAATGTTGGTCCAACACATCACCCATGATATTAATTTAAGTTTCTCAAATACATATGTGATAGTTTCTCAAATTTGCTAGTCATTGATGTAAGTTATGAGTGGAATCAAAGCTATGGTAGTTGAAATATTAGGATGAGAGGTTAGAAACAAATGTTTTCTAAGCTAGTTTCCTTATGACTTCAACTAAAAGGTATAGATTTGTATTTTTTTTAATTCTAAAGATTGAGAGAATTTGTTTACATACATAGTCATCTATCTTGAAATGAATAAATATAATGATAATTTACTTGAAAAGTATTTATTTAAAGATATTTTTTGATGGTTTATTAATTTTTATAGTCATTTATGTAATCTATTAGTAAAAGCAAAGTTGTGATAGTCAAAACATTGGGATAGAGTGCATATAATTTCTAAGTTAGTTTCCTTATGATTGAAAATGTAAGGTATGGGTTTGTGTTTATTTTTTTCTAAAGATTAGGTAAAGTTATTTTCATTGGCCCTTCAACATGCCAGTACCAATTCAATATAAAATGGGGTAAGATCTCAACCTTGATCTCTATAGTTTTAATTCCATCTGCACCACATTCAATGCTAGAAATAAAATATACATTAGGTTTGAGAATCTAGAAGGTGAAGTCATTTAAATGTTATTAAACTCTTTTAACATTGCTTTGTTTTTTAAGCCTTGAAGATGTAGCAATTTCAATTTACAAGATTATAATTATAGTTTTAGTTATGTATTATTATGTTTAAGTCCTCAAAACCATATAGAAAGAATAGTAGTTTGTTTTACTTAGTGTTATAAATATGTTAAGGACCACTTGTGACTTAGGAAACAATACGCTTAAGGTAATGATTATATTTTAGTTGACATATTTCATTAATTAAAATAAAAAAATATTTGAAAGGCCATTATTGATTATGGATATGGTTAAGATTTTTTGGTATACCTTATCCTTATTGATTATGAATATGGTTAATACATTTGAAATAAAATGTTTTAAGAAAATATCTTTAAATAAATACTTTTCAGGGAATTTACCATTATATTTATTCATTTCAACATAGATGACTATGCATGCAAATAATTACTCTTAGTATTTAGAATAAAATAAGCATAAATCCATACTTTCAAATCATAAGAAAACTAACTTATAAATTATCTGCACCTTCGTTTCCAACCTCTCATCCCAATTTTTTGACTAATAAAGGTTTGATTGTGCTAATAGCTTCCATCAATGAATAGAAAAATTGAGAAACTATCACATATATATTCAAGTAACTTACTTATGCTCAAATACATATGCATATCTATAATAAAGTTTAAAAGTGTTATAGACACATTCTCTTAATCAAATGGAAGATAGAACTTATTTTTTTGTATGCATAGTCATCTATCTTGAAATGAAAAAATGTAATGATAAGTTCCCTAAAAATAATTTCTTTAAAGTTAGTTTCTTTCCATCCTTGTTTTTTATAGTTGTCTTGCCTTATGGCCCAATAGTCAATTCATTATTTATACTATATACTCTAAGTTTTTATCATATTTTTTATTATATTCAATTTATTATATTATTTGGTTCATCTTTACCGTTGATTTTCTCTAAAAAATAGTGGTATGAAATATACTTATTTTAAACAATGAACCAAGAAAAAAATGAATAAATGCAATAAAGCCTCATGATCATTTCAACCATATTTTTGAGTAAGCCAAAAATATCCATTTCACAAATTTTGAGAACATATCAACATGAAATAAGTAAAAATTAGTGTAATGAATAAATATAATGATAAATTATTAGAAAATTATTTATTTAAATAAATTTGTTTTCAATTCCCACTTTTCATAGTTGTCTTGTCCTATGGCCCCATAGTCAGTTTATACTCTATACTCTAATTTTTTGTCAATTATTTTTCTATACTCAGTTTATTATATTATCTAGTTGGTCTCTACCAAATAATTATTTTAAACAAATAAGAAATTGATTTCTTTTGATAAATGATGATGTGTAAGATACTTATGTTAAATAATGGATAAAGAACAAACTAAATAAACACAAAAGAGCCTCATGATCATATTATATTTAAAAAATAAATGTTTAAGGTAATAATTATATCTTTATTGAAATGGTTTGTTAATTAGAATAAAAAATATTTGAAAGGAAAATATGGATATGATATGATTAAGACATTTTGGAAGACCTTATTATATAGTTTACAATTTTAAAATAATGAAAATATTTTGAATATTTTTTCAGTTATGTCATCCTCATTTTTCATATATGTGTTGCTCCATGGCCCTATGGTTGGCTTATACTCTATCCTCTAAATTTCTATTTTTATATACTTAGTTTATTATATTATCTAGTTGGCCTTTACCACATACAATTTTTTTAAAAAAGAAATTGATTTCATCCAAGAAATAATAATGTGCATGATACTTCTTTTAAACAATGCACAAAGAACAAACTAAATAAATGTAACAAGACCTCATGATCATAGAGTATTTTGTTTTTAAATATTAAAGATAATAATTATATTTTGATTGGCATGGTTTGTTAATTTAAATAAAAAATATATTTAAAAGGCTAATATGGATGTGGATAAAATATTTTGGAAAACTTTTTTATATAGTTTATAATTTTAAGACTATGAAAATGTTTTGGATTTTTTTTTTCAATTATGTCATCCTCACTTTTCATATTTGTCTTTATTTAAGGCCCCATAATTTTTTTATACTCTACACTCTAACTTTTTGTCGTTATTTTTGCTATACTTCATTTATTATATTATTTGGTTGGTCTTTACAATATACTGATTATAAAAAAACAAGAAATTGATTTCTTCTAAGAAATAATGACATGCAAGATACTTATTTCAAACACTACACAAAAAAAAAAATTCAATAAATACAACAAAGCCTCATGATCATATTGTATTTTATTTTTAAATGTTCAAGATCATAATTATATTTTGATTAACATGATTTGTTAATAGAAATAAAAATATTAAATGGACAATATGGATGTGGTTAAGATATTCTGGTAGACCTTATTATATATTTTATAATTTTAAAACTATGAAAAAGTTTTGACTATTTTTTAGATATGTCATTGCTTTTCATAGTTATTTTGCCTTATGGCCCCATAGTTGGTTTATACTCTATACTCTATTTTTTTATCACAAATTTTCCTATAATCATTTTATTGTATTATCTAGTTTGTTTTTTGAGAGACTTACAAAGTTTTTTACTCAATTTATACTTCATTATATGGCCATCAAATTTTACACTAAAAAAGGATAAATTTAATCATTAAAATAAGGAACCATAAACAAGATCTTGAGTTTAGACTTCTCACCCTCTAACATCTTTATCCATTGGTTTTTTAGTTAACACATATTACCTTATATAAAATAAATATACATAAGTTCTTTAAATTGATAAAAACATTAGAACCATGAAGTTAGAAAATTTAAACTCATATAAATTCATTTATGTTAAAGTTTTATTCTTTTGTGATTATGGGAATCATGAAGTGAGTGACAATTATAAGAGGAGGCAAAGGAGGAGTCTAAGCAACCAATAATGAAGTACAATCAAAGTAATAAATAAAAGCCTGACATGTCATAGAATCATGAAGTGAGTGATAATTACAAGATGAGGGCAAAGAGGAGTCTAAGCAACCAAAAATGAAGTATAATCCAAGTAAGAAATAAAATCTGTACATATCTGCAAATATTTTCACACTTTCAATGAATTCTACCTATATTTTAAGGGATTTGAACTATTGCCATGTTATTTTTTTCATAACATCTTTATTTATAGTCTGAAAACCCTTTTTTATCTTATATCCAAACCATTAATATTAGACACAATATGATTATCACAAGGAGTTGTTTATTTAGTAATGCGATCAACAAGATCTTTGCATTTATTTGGGATTGTTTTCTTAGTAATGATATCAATAAGACCTCATAAAATCTTGTGAATGTGTGTTTGGGCATTGATATGGTGATAAAATTTTTTAGACTTGCACACACCTACTTAAGGTTTAGGTTTGGGATGGGTATGTAGGAGTTATTATTCGTGTTATCTCTCATGAACTCTTAGCTTAGATTTATTCATTTAGGTAAGTGTTTGAAATGGCTAGATTGACCCTAATTTAATAGGGAAAAGTAAATAACTATTTTTAAAAACTTAGGATATCCATTGATCATAATCCTTATTCCACCTCAAGTATATTTTCCCCATGAATTTGTTTAGGGAAAGGGGTTTAAATTGAATTTTCTCACCATTATTTCTTGATTTAAATATGATGTTTAATTCACTAGATAGTTATAAGTTTTTTAAAGAGCTAATAGAAATTACCAGTCAATTTATACTTGTATGGAAATTTTACCAAAGATTTATTAGTGGAATTATACCTAAATTCTAGGATTCACTAGGATTTTATAGTAAGTTTTAGAGGTCCATTCTTAAAATTATCCCTGGCATTTTTGCAATCTACTCATCTTTTTAGAGCTATAGCAATTTTTTCCCTCATATATAGATCTTGGCCATGTTTTTTGAACCTTATCAACATTTGATGGGACGTTGATAATTGGACCTTTTAGTCTAATTTATGGTTTTCTATAGCCAATATCTCTTATCTAAAAAAATGATATCCTCAATGCAACAAGTCTATCTTTAAAATATGATAGAATAAACATAATTTTTAATCATTTATTTTATCTAATATGAATAGGAATTACAAATCTAGGAAACACTCCATTCTTCAATGAATGGTTATAATTTGCACATATTTTTTTATAAATGACTTTACTTTTTCCTATTAATTATTGGCATGTGTCCTTTTCATCCTGATTGAAAGGTTTAATACTATGTCTAAAATGTAATTATTTTCAAATAGAACAAATATGTATGAAGATGTAAATAATTATTTTGTTGAATGTTGATATTGTTTTTATAATAGGATTCTTAATGTGTTTGTTTCTTATGGGCCCTTTACATGCAATTTTCAATGTTTAAATCAAAGTTTGATTTTATGGTGGTAATGTACTTTCAAAATTAGTAAAAGCTTTAACCTATTTTACATTTGTTATTAAATTATTAATTATTCATATTTTATATGATTTGTATTTGTTTTAGAAAAATGTTGTAGGTAGCATTAAATTGAGAATAATTAGTATATATTTTGATAATTTTTCAACAAGTTGATGACCATAAACATGTTGTTACTTTTAGTATATATTAAATCCATTGAAAAACAAAGTTTTCACCTTCTATTATATCATCGTCATAGGTTGAAGCTAGTTTTACATTGTATCCTTTCTAATTTGTAATAATTAGTATGTCCTTGATTATATTATTTGTTAGATTTATTTCAAAATAGGCATATGCTTTTGTATCTTTAGAAAGAAAGACATTGTGAAAGGATTGTGTGGTATAATGATGAAAATACTATATTTCAAAGGTATTTTTTGTTAAATGACAAAAATAATTAAACATGTTATCAACATAATAAGATGTGTCTCCTAGCATTTTTAATAATTTGTATAGCTATAAATTCATAGTGTTTGCTTGCTAATAAGAAGGAAAAATACTATAGTTAATTGACAAAGGTGGTTGTTATTTAGGAATTTGATACTTTTATTCACTTATTTATTATAATATAATGGTTCAAAATATCCAAAGATAAATTTATGATCATGGAAAATAATACAATATGGAGGTGAACGTAAATTTTCATTAACGTGTAAGTATTTTTCCTACTCATTAAAGACCAAATATAAATTGAAATATTAAGCCATTTAGAAAGATAAATATTTAGCAAAACATCATCTCCCCATAAACCATGCTAATGATTTGGCATGAATTCAGTTGCTAAAATCTGTGTCCATTCAAATTACATTACAATGTCATGCACATGATGTAGTATGTATAGCTCTATTGGATCCAATTCTATTTACAAGGATTTCAGTCCATCTTGATCATTCTTTTCTAAGAAATTCTTAAAATGTTTCAACATAAAGTTACATTGATCTGCATCAAAAATGTAATAAGACTTGAAATACATGAAATAAGAAATCCATAATATTGTATTTGAACACGAAAGTTCTGAATAAGATCGCTTTATCGAAAGCAACATCTATGTTATCAGAACAAGTCAAGGCCACTAGTATATACTTTTCCATATAAATGAATTGCTTATTATTATGCTCACTTAATGTATATTCTTGAACCTTTTTTGATAATTTTCTCCAAACCCTTTCCAAAGTTTTGTTACACATGTGTTTGAATATGATAAGCACTTGTAAGATGGTGTAGGCCCTTTTTTGTAAGAAAAGATCACTACACATGAGAAAAAAAAATGGATTAGATATGGATAAATATAGTCTCAAATCATATATTAGACATAATACCATGTCTATTTGTATTTGAAGACATTATAACAAAAGCATGGGATAGATGTTGCATCAACTTAATGTATAAGGCAAAGGACTGTTACTTTAAAAACTAAGAAATGTTATAAGGAATCCTTGTGATTATAATAAAGTCACCGATGAATATCAAGATAATTGGATCAAAAATAATAATTTATAATAAATTATTGAAATAATTTGAACATAATCTCAACCCCCAAAAAAATCTCTTAAAATAACAAAGGCACTTCAAAGTGCTAGCTCATGCACAACTATTAAAGACATCACCTATATCATCCTCAAAACATAAGTCAAAAAATATCTATAAAGTCTATTTCTCTCACAAAAATGAATACAAAACAAATTCCCATCAATAACATGGAAAAGTCCCTTCCCATTTTTTTGAGGTGAACTACTCAAGTCCTTGCATGGTAGGATGTCGTTACCAATAAATAGCATGATAAAATATAATACATTGTACACATAAGTGTAATGACATACACATATTAGGATCTTGAATTTATTATACAACTCTCTTCTTATATGAATTTTATGGATGTTTAATGGATAAAACATCCACTACTACTTAATGTTGTTGAATCTATGATTAGTATGCTATTGTGTCCTATAAAGCACCACTTTAAATGTAAAAAGCATCTTATTTATAGTTTCCCCTTTTTCATATAATATTACTATGGAAGAAAACTAATCACTAAAGTCAATGAAATCTACTTGAACCATAATTGCTTGAATAAGATCAAATTCACTCACTCTCCTAGAAGATGAATTTTTATTTCACAACCCACAACATTTATTTCACCAACCACTATTTTTTTACTATGATCAAATTTAATGTTGCTAAAATGTTTAATGTACTTGGATTAGTTCTATTATAATAAATCATTATGATTCTAATAGAATATTCACTTTAGTTCCAAATTCTATAACATACAACTTCATGCATCTCAATCATGTAGAACATAACACCTCACTTCATCTCATAATGGAGCATTTATTATAAATCAAATTCACTGACATTCTATAATCCACCCAAATGTTGTATACTACATTCCATATACCATGAAAATAAATAATCAATAATATAATTCAAACTACACATCAAATCTCTAAGATTTTTTAATATCCAAACACACATTTTACATTATATTTTTTTTTTATCTTTTGCCTTCAAAATAATGTTGAAGGTCTCATAGTTTACATTTCTCTAAAGTATTTAGGAGTAAAAATGTGGGATGATTTTGCTTTTTCCATTCCTTGTCCAATTAAGGGTGGAAATAGATGATCTAATTATCAAAGAAAAACATTTATAACCTCATATCAATCTTCGTATGGAAACCATAAACAAAAAAAAAAAGATATAGTTACAGCCAACCTATCTTGAAAGTCATAACATTTATACTATAATAGAACCAAACCAAGTTTGTTTGAAGATTATATCACATATATGAAGATTTACTCAATAAAATCATCTGGTACAACTTAAAAACAATAATTAAAAAAAGATGAAAAAATACTTGATCTAATCCGCTAAAGGCAACATTTATAACATCATATCAGTCTTTCATATAGCAACCTCAATGAGCCAAAAATAGAAAAATTTATAACTAGTCACCAAATACTAGAATGTTTTACATATTAGTTATAAAAATTGCACCTTTTATAGTCCCAATCACAACCTAATTAGTAATACTAATACTCAATTCTGACACATTTATTTGAAACACAACATTTATTAAATGAAAACTACTCATATCTAAAAAAGAGGGATAATTTTAAAAAAGTAAGAAATGCAATTTTTTTACTAAATTAAATAAATTCAAAGGAAATTTAAAAAAATACTGTAAATTAAGCTAACTAATGGAAAATTTAACAATATTAGGTGAAATTCAAAAAACAAATCATAAAATCCCATAATTATGAAAAATTTGGGTGATTTTAGTAAAAAATTAAGGAAATTTTTAAAAATTTATATCATTAATGAAAAATAATAAATTTGAGAAAATTCCCAAAAAGGGAACAATAAAAAAAATGTGAAATTAATAAAATTTAGAGGAAAGTAGATAATATTTGATTATGTAATTAACAAAAAATATACTAAACAATTAAAAAAAAAAAATTAAGAAAAGGAGAAAATTAATAAATAATAGGAAAAATAAAAAAATAGAAAATAAAACTTTTATAAATTATATTCTTCTAAATATTTTTAACTTTATGTAATTCTATATTTATCTTTTTTCAATATATAATGTGAATATTTCTATTATTTTATTTTGTGAATCAATCTATATTTATTTTGTTTTAAAATTTATATTTTGAAATTATTTAGGTTATTTTTAAAATATATATTTTTAATAACAAGGATTTTGAATTTTAAATTTTTTTAGGGAATATCATCATAAAGATCATTATTTCAAATGTATTACTTAACGTTTGATTAGATTTGATGTTTTTGGATAAGCCAAACATAATTTAAGCACAAAGTGTTTGAAAAAAATTAAAAAATAAACCATAATTTATATAAACCCTACTCCAATCTAACATAATACAAACCACAATAACAAAAAAATAGGTGAAAACATATGATCTAATCAACTAAGAGAAACATTCGTAACCTCCTAACAGTCTTCATATGGCAACCTTAAATGATCAAAAAAATAGATACAGTTACAAGTAGGCACAAAAGACTATAATGCTTTAAACACACCATTTTAAAAATAAAAACTAGTCCTTTTTATTTCATTTTAGAATCTTTGAGCAATATTTAATAATTGAATGACAAAATATAATTTAATATAAAATTCTAGCTTCTATGAACCTTGTTCTCATTTGTAGCTTATTTAAGCATAAAGTACTATATTACATCAAACCCTAATCTTTATAAACCTTATTTATATTTTCCTTGATTCTCACATAAAATATAATTGGCACTTGTATGCAATCTTACTTATTTTCCAACAATGAAAAACCCTCCCCCCCAAAAAAAAACCCAAAAAAACTAAAACTAAAACTCTGACGATGGTGTTGAAATAATCACTTAATTTTGTTAAATAATTCCTATAGCCCTATTTACATTGTCATCTACACCAAAAACAAAATACACTTTTGAATAAACAACATCATTACATAAAGAAAAGCAGCTTCAAATTTTCATTCACTATTAATGTTAAAAATGGAGTCACATACATTTTGTCAAACCATTTACATTCAATCTAAAAAGAGGGAAAAAAGACAATTTTCTTGTTGAAATTTTGTTAAATAATTCACATGAAATTCACAACATGTAGTTACTTATGATTTTCATATCTATCACTTCAATACAAACTTATGCATAATGGGCCAAAAATAATACCAACAAATATAATGATACATATCAAACAGCCTACATCCGACCAAAAACATGGATTTTTTTTAATTTTTATTCATAAACACATTGCATGCAATTTAAAACAAGGAAACACAATTAATGTTTTTTCTCCTTATATACATCATGTCAAATAGTTTATATTTGATCTAAAACAAAGACACCAAAATAGAATTTAAATTTTGACATTTTGTCAAATAGCTTACATGTCATATATGATAGGTAAGTCTCTTTTGATTTCAATATTTATTACTTTAATAAAAACATAAATCAAAATATGAAAACAAATAATTATAATAAATATCATCATATCCAATACAAAAAACCATAAATAAATTAAAAAAGGTAGTCACATAGTACACAATAAGTTACAAAAAATAATTTAATAACCTAACAACTGAACCAATGGTTGATTATTGAGATTAAAATTGAAGGGTTTTACTATTAATTTTTAATTTTATTGTTCATTTTAATTATTAACAATTTAAAAATAATTTTTATTGTTTTCATTTTTGTTTGGCTCATAAATAGATATCAGTGAGTCTTGGGTATATCGATTAAAAAAAAAATGCTCAAAAATACTAAAAATATTTTCATTTCCATATCACCATCATAAAATTACAATTTCTTCCATAAAAACATGGTATAAAAACATGCAACATAAATAGTTTAAAAATTAAAAAAAAGATGATACAAAGATGTAAATCCAAAATTTTAAGGCCCAAATCAAGTAAACACAACATAAATCATGCATCTCTTTGTATTAGATGCAAAATCAAAAGATATTACCTCCAAAACCTCTATAGAGGCCTTATAGTAAACAACACCTAGCTTTTCTCCAACCATTCTTGCTTCGCCAAACCCTCTTATACAATATTTATTTTTTAAGCATGGAAACCATTAAAAGAACTCCAAAAATGGTATTTAAATAACAACTTAATTTTGAAAACTTCCTATAGCCCTATTTAAAAGTCATTTACACCAAAACAAACTATAAGCAAACACAACAAAAATCACATAGCTCTTTACTCTAGATGTAAAATGAAATAGAATATATAAAACAAAAGATATTACCCTCAAAAAATTGATAAAGGTTTTGCAACAAACAACACCAAACTTCTCTCCAACCCTTCTCTCTTCACCAAACCCAAAAAATAATAACAAGCTTCCAGAAGCATCTAGGTCTTTGTGATCCCATGCCATGTTCTTTAATGAAATAACCCAACATTCAATGCAAAATTTACAAACCAGGTATCCCGTATCACCTAAAAAAATGTAGGAATAAATGGACCCCTACACAAACCCATACTCTACCTACCACGTGGTTAGTGCCCAACCTCAGTCTAAGTGAAGCATCCCATAACATAAAAAAAATGTCAATTAACTTCCGCCAAATATTATTATTTTATCTATCTTGTTAAAAAAAACTACTATTTCACTTTGTAAGGGTCTTAATATTTTTATTGCACAGTAATCAATGAAATCTAATTGGTCAATAGATTCAAGAATAATTTTAAGATAAAGCAAAATGGTACCTAGAATTACCCTTCAGGGCTAAAAATAAACTAAATAACAATGGTCATACATTGTCATGATTGAATTCATATTATTTAGGATTTTATATGATTATAATTTTGAGAAGATATTTTTATTACTTATGTTGGAGATGTTATACTATAGAGCAATATGTGGATATGATATTTAGAATCATTTTTAGATATTCTCTAGATATTTCACTGGGCAGCATGGGTAAATAAGACAACTTTCTAATGGGAATGAAAACATATTTTATTGCACACCAATTATCCAAATGAAGGGGTTTGAAGTTAAGTTACAACGTTCAAGTTCAAGTTTGAGTTTGAAGAGGATAAGAATTTAGTTCAAATTCAAGTTTGAGTTCAGATTTAAAAAAAATGCCATTAAATTTGAAACGTAATAAATATTAAAATAACAAATTACAAAAATATATATTTAAAATAAAATTATAAAAAATAAAATAAAAAATTTAAAATACACAATTAGAAAAAATTAAAGAGTCATAAAATTAAAAATAAAATAATTTAGAACAAATTTGAAATAATAAAAACAAGGCATAAAATAAATTAAAACCACTTAGAAATAATAAACTGTAAATTGGAAAAAAATAAAAACTAAAATGTAAAATAACATTTAAAAAAATAAAATTTAAAACAAAGCATAACAAATGAGAATCACAAATGTAAGAAGAGTTAAGATCAACAAAATAGGTATGCGGCATAATGATTACTTGAAAATGAGAATTAGATGGATGTAGAGTTAATGCTCAGTGTAAGACAAATGTTGGAAGCATTAAGCCAAAGTCACCATGAAGATATTGAGTAGGGAATTATCCATCATTGACACTACATGTGTTGACCCCGTAAACCCTACCCACATCAACCCTTCCTCTACTATCCCTTAATTGTGCATCTACGGTTGCCTCATCTCTACTCACATTATCCAAGGCTCAAACTCTATTTTTAGTTATAACCCTCATCACTCCACCATGTCACACATAAGAAATTAAAAAAACAACCCTTATTATATCCCCACATCATGCACATGAAATAATAGAGACACCCTCACCAATTCAACATAGGGTACAACAAAGACATAATTAGATGAATCTCATTTTTTTTCAATTTTAGGCCATTTTTATTGATGTGTGAAAGAAATGATGAATTTCAATTTTTGAGCCAAAAAATTGGTGAATCTTAGTGACTTAGGTTTGAAGGCACTGAAGAAGGTGAAGATCAGCTGATAAAATAAAAGAATATTATACCTATTTTTAGTTAGTTTATATCCAACACATTAAAAACCATAAAAAATGTGATATTTCAAAAAAATAATAATCATATAAATACAAATAAATCTATACCCACAAAATTTACATTCTTTATGTGTATTTGGAGCACATGAAGTTGAAATTGCTTTATATTTTACATTTTTTAAATTTGCATAGAGGATAAGCTTTAGTCATTCAAAATTATGATACTTAAGTAATTAAAAAAATAATCATCTAAAAAATATGTAAAAATTAATCATATTATTAAATAATTAGAGTTTTTTGAGAAAACATTATATCTAATAAATTAATGATATGTATAGTAAAATAATTATATGTATAAATACTATTAGATAATTCTTTAGATTTAGTAAAATAATGATATGTATGATAAAATTATTATATTTATATAACATAATTATGTATGTTATTGTAATTTTTTATATATTTAAAAATTAATCATATTATTAAATAATTAGGATTTTTGGGAAAAAAATAACTTTTTAAAAAATACATATAGAGGATTAACTTTAGGCATTCAAAATTATGATACCCATAAAAAATAATTATAGTTTAAATAATTAAATTTGATAAAATAATGATAAGTATGGTAAAATAATTATATGTATAGCATAATTATATATGCTAATATAATTATCTATATATTTATGAATTAATCATATTATTACGTAATTAGGTTTTTTAGATAATTTTTTACATCCATTAAATTAATGATATATATGGTAAAATAATTATATGTATAATAAAATTAAGTATATTATTATAATTATTTATATATATAATTTTTTTGTATTTTTATACTTTAGCAGAGTCTATAAGGTTTTTTGAAATAAATTTATAAATCATAAGGCAAATAGATACGACCATTTTTATAACCAACTTATTTGTAATGTAATAGATCGATATTAATTAATTATGTTAATATAAATTTACTAACATACACATATTAAATAAATCTATATAAAATACATCCATAGATATCAATCTTCACACACACACACACACACACATTATAATAGTGACATATTGTGGAGCTTTGTACTGAGTTTATTTGGGTCCACCTTAAAAAATATCTTGTTGTTGTTCTTTACCATCATTGCCTAACCACTTGAAATATTTAATCTCTTTCCCAACATATAATCATTTCGCATAGAGCATCCCCTCCTCAAACAACCCATTACTTTATAAAGAAACACACAACTTTTTTTTCCACTATCACCTCCACTAGAAATATCAGATTGTTATTATTTGAAACTTCACTCATACAAGAGGATATGAGGCAAGTGTCCATGGATTTCAAATGAGGTACATCTAGCAATTTACAGTCTTTTCATTTTATAAAACCCTACTTTAGCAATAATGTATATTACAATGTCCCTTTTAACATAACATGAAATATAAATAATAATACATATCATCAAGATATATATTATAATATACAATTATTTATTATAATATTATATATGATACATAATATATATTTTTATAATAAAATAATTATACAATATCAATATGTGTGTGTGTGAGTGAGAGAGAGAGAGAGAGAGAGAGAGAGAGAGAGAGTAAAAAATAATAATTTATTATATATATACACACATACAACATATGATTAATAATATAATGTATATAAAACACGTACACACACATTTATTTGATATGATATTTTATAGTTTATTATATATAAATATATAATATTTCAATATATTATAATAGTGATATGTTAGAGGGGTTGGTATGTGTATTATCTGGGTTTCTCTGAGTGTATTTATTGAATATTTTGTTATTATTTTTTACCATCACCATCTAGTGTATCTTGAAATATTTGACCGATTTCATATTTTGTATGGTCTTATCTTTTTTTAACACTTTACTATTGCTCATACTCAGTATAAAATAAAATATGTCCTTAGACAACTCATTATTGTATGAAGGAACACACAATTTTATTTTCTTCTATCACTTTTATCAAAAATATCATATTATTGTTATTTGAAATTTTATTCACTAAATATAATACAGAATTAACATTCATATATTTTAAATGATATACAATTACTAATTTACATACTTTCATTTTATAAAATCTCTACTTTTAATAATAATGAGTATTATACCATCCTTTTTAACGTAATTTGCACCTTTGAAACATTTGCTAATAATAAATATGTTATCTAATCGAGAGCATAGACATAAAGAGAATATATTATTGCAATGACAAGGAAATTGAAATACAAATAAGAATAATTGAGCAAAATACAAAACTGCACCAGTTCCACGGATATCTCTTGATTTTCCAAGTAAGTATGTTTATAATTGGACGCAAGTTAATCATATATAAAAAATTCACGTGGTTCGATAATGAGGACCTCGTTGGCGACGGAAAATCTGACAAACGGCAACCCATCAAGCTTACAAGATATTTTTTGTTTTTGATGAAGCACGCCTTTCGTCAAGTCATTTTATAAATTTCTTTGTAGCAATAAAAGCATGTTTATATTGACGTTTGATGTTAAGTTTTGTCATAAATTTCGTCGTTTATATGGACGTTTGACGTTCAGTTTTGTCAAAAATTCTCTCATAACGGGACCATTGAAAGAAATAATGACGCTGTATTTGCTTTCGTTCTCTTTCAGTTGTGTCATAAATGTCATCGTTTGTCTTTCAATGGCGGCATCTTTGAAAGAAACAATGACTTTGTTTTCTTTCAATTTTGTCATCAATGCTATCTGAATGCTTTGTTTGCTTTCGTTCTCTAAGTATTCTTCACCGAGTTTCAATTTGAACATTTAAACTTTAGCAGTTTTAATAGTTATGATTAAAAGAATGGTAAATTTAATCAATTTAATATTCATAAAATAAGAACAGTAAATTTAATTATTTATTTAAATATTATTAATATGAAATAAAAGGATTCATTGAATTTATTTAGAAAGAGGATTCCTGAATCTAATTAATCAAATCAATTTTAATATTTGTAATTATTGTCAATGATTATAAGATAACACGATTCACTTAATATAATGTATGGAGGAATAGTAAATATAATCAATAATTTTACGTTAAATTTAATCAATTTCTTTGAACTTTTAAAACCTTTTTATCTTTTTGACAAATGGTCTAATAAATGTATTGTCTTATAATGTGGGACCATTGAAAGAAATAATTACGCTGTATTTGCTTTCATTCTCTTTCACTTGTGTCATAAATGTCATCATTTATCTTTAAATGGCGGCAACCTTGAAAGAAATAATGACTTTGTTTTCTTTCAGTTTTGTCATAAATGTTATCTGAATGCTTTGTTTGTTTGCTTTGTTTGTCTTAGAGGGAGGTACGGAATCAGTGTATTCAAATTTCTTATTTCTACATTTAATTTATATAATTGGTTACCACCCTAAACCTTAGGCAGGAAATGCACTCCAGCCAAAATACGAGTTGAACACTGCAGACCCAGGATGGCAGAGGGTGAAGGGAGAGGAGCCCACAACGAAGCAACGTCCAACCATGCCACCATCCTACCACCCACCGTAGGAGATTGAAGTAGTCCTTACAAATCTTCAATGAAAGACAAAGCCACACATAGCCAGTCTTCAAGCTCACGAAATAATGAAAGAGGGATTAAACCGAAGTTTTCAACACCGGAGAGAGGCAGAGATGTCTGGGTCTTGGATGGGAAGCCATCAATGGCCTCAATTCACCAGACCCTGTACCGTGGCTTGATCAATCTCTCCACAACAATCTCTCCATCACCACCTTGAACAAGCCCTTATCATCCGCATCCAAAAAGAAATTGGAAATGAACAAAGAGGCAAGATCATAATATACTTTGACACGGAAGGGTGTCTCAAGAAAAACCATACCGACAATTTATTTGACAGCCTCCAAAACTTGCCATGATTGGATGACAAATACTTTTTTAATCCTAGCCTCTCTCACACTACCCCCAAACACCATATCTCTTTTTTCTGCTCCCAACCTGATCAATGGCTCACTGATAACTAATTGCAGGGTGCACTCCATTTGAGACTTAATCACAGCTCCAATGTTTGATGCCACCGGTGAGGAAACTCTCAACTAGTAATTTAAATGAATAGTACCATATTTGTTTTTCAAAAATCTTATTTTAGTTTTATGCAATTTAATTGATTAATTCATTAAATAATTAAATTGATATTATGTATTTTTGTTTTTAAATTTAAAATGATTTACATTATTTAATTTTAAATTAAAAAAACATTTAAACAAGGAAGACATCTTAATTTAAGGCGTTGCAAATTATTACAAAATTAAGATCATATTTCTCAGTGTATTAATATTTTTATAACATCAATATCATAATTATTATCTAAAATACTCTAATTTTCACTTTGTAAAATGATTGTAATAATTAGTAAGTATAAATAAGTGAAATGATGTTTCAACCTATACGGAAAGAACCCATCACTGGTTTTATTTCAATGTGAAAGATAGACGGTCAACCAAAATATCCAGAATATCCTGTTTGATGCTCTGACCCTAACTTAGTCTCAGCACGTTTTTTACGAAAAGGGATGGAAATGATTAACAATCAACAAATGTGAAAGTAGTATAGAGATGCCCAGCGTTATATCCAGCCTTGTTTCTGTCAACCGCATTGAATGCATCAGTTTCCAAATCAAGTCCGCCGTTTGAGCACTTGTCTAAAATGCGGACTTTTATGCTTTCCGATGTTGAAGGGTTTGTCACCTGCACCCACAGTTTAAACACCATTAAACAAACATCAATTTATCTTATTAAGCCAGAGTTTATTTATGAACCATCTAACTTCTTACTTGTACGCATTTTCCGCACAAGGAAGGTCCCATAGGACCGCCTGCTTGAGCGCAAAACGCAGTCCATTTGTACTGCCGGCGCCACTCCAAGGATTGGTCAGAGTCATATGTAGCGCAATAGAGCCCGTCTAGCGCATAATTCTTGGCGGCGGGGTTATAATCGTTGTAAGTGGTATACACATTGCTCTGTTTTTTTGCAAAAACGGAGCCCTGAAATACAAGCAGCAGGCAGAGTAAAATGATGAATCTTTCACCGTTGCAAGCCATGGAGAGAGAAATGAAAATTGCAATGAAAATGTTATGGCTGCGTGGTACTATTTATATCGACGCAGCCGTGCGTCAATTGGGTTAGGGTGGTTTGCGTGATCGCTTTTATTTTATCTGCAAGCGCGGATGGCCCGCCTTAACATCCGCCTTAAAAATCAGACAAACATAGTTTATATCAAAGCAAGCACTCACAATGACTGCTAATCTATCGATTTCTATAAGTAAATTTTGCCTTCAGAACATTTATATCATTATCATATGTGATTCTTATATTCATGTACATTATGAACAATTTGTATTTATTATCTTTCTTAACAAAAATTCTAATATTTAAGAAAGTATTAAAAATATTTAACAATGTTTTATGGTTATAAATAATAAAAAGTGTACAATTTTTTAAAATATATTTAAAAAAAATAATTTTTTTTTTTTTTTTTTAAAATAATAAATATTTTTTTTTAATAAAAAATAAAACAATTATGATTTTTTTTAATTATAAATATAATTACAAATAGAAAAGTTTTCATTTTATAGATAAAAATATAAAATATAAATATTCATTTTTTATTGAAATATATTTTCAAATTATATTTATTATAATTAAATATAATAACTATATTGATAAGTGTTTTTATAGTAACATCCAGAGAGGCTAAGAATTGTAATAGCATGAGTGGGTCAGCTTTTAATTATTTGAAAGACAACATTTTAAAATAAAAATTAAAACAATCTATATATTTTAAAAATAAAATAAAAACATATATAAATACAAATCAAATAAAACAAAGACATACACACAAAGAAAGTGTTAAACAAATGAACAAGATAAAAACTTATAATGAATTTAACAAAATGAAATTGTTTAACAAATGACTCTTCACTACTTGATTTATATTTCTTTTTGACTTCTCCTTTGTACACTAAAAAATCAATAGAAATACTAAAAATAGCATAAACTAACATGACGATTGCTAAATTACCAAGACCTTGTGGGAAGCAAAGGGTAGATTTGAAGGATTGATGGATGGATAAATTAAAAAATACTTTTTTAATATACATAGCTAAAAGCATAATAATATGCACAACCAATGACACAATATTTATGTGTGACACAAGAATATTGAAATAATATTGGAAAATGCAATGCACAATTACATATATCTTTAGTAGAAAGCTTCTCTCTAGTGAGAAGCTCCCACATTCGTAATCCAAATGAAAACACATCCACTTAGAAAAAAAAGCTTCATAGTATTAGGTGTCTATATTTAGAAATTTAAATTTGGAATTTTAACTTTTCATAAACCATATTGCTATTGACATAATAACTCAATAACCATCCATGTAAGGGTTCCCTGCAAACCACTAGAAATTAAGGTGTAATGTTTGATTTTTAACAGCCCTAAGTCACCAAGCTGAAGAAAATGGTAAGTAAAAATTACATGATTATTTGTTCATCATGAGATATCTACTAGAATTTGGTCCTGTCAAATGGGATAACACAATAAGAAAAATTAAATTTGGTAGGATCATGATTATTCAATTAGATGCAACCTAGAGTATTAGTTTCTAGATGATAAAAACATGTATTATAGGTAATAGTCCACATTAGCCAACCATAAAAGAAAAAAACAATTTTACCTTACATATAAGAAATTGAGGATCCACCATATTCACCATCAAATTCTCACATTTCAAGTCAAAATTACAAATATTCTTACCATGTAAGTATTGATGAACTCACCTATAGAAGAATCGTTAATATGTATTAGCATGTTATGTCATGCAAGGGGCTCATACTAGTTCATTCTATTTAGTAGTGGAATGTTAAGCTGTCCAAAGAGTGCATATCAAACCCATACCTATTATTCATGTGCAAGACCTGTTCGAGTGAAAAATTCACCATGTATTATGTCACTATTACTAAGGTTCCCCTTGGTCCATTTGATACAATATGATATAAAGAAACTACATATGGATGATGTAATTATGCAAGCATTTGAGCTTCTTTTCATAAATAAACTCTTTCAAAATTACAAAACAACCCATTTAGCCATGCCCTCAATATATTCTCAATGTCATAATGTTTCTAATTACCTGAAGAATGTAAAGTGTCAAATGTTCACATAACTTACCTCTAGGTCAAAAACCTTCATCATTTGTCTAGTTCTTGCACTCTTATAGTAGAATTAAAAAAATAGGACAAAGATCCTCCTAACACTACCACCACACAAGAATCCCCTGGTCACACAATTTAATGACATAGATTTCCCTTATAGGTCACTCCAGTGAAAATTTAAATTTAAATCCTATAACCTTTAGTAGCATTTTTTCTAGCCTGCACCAAAATAAGGACTTTAGAATAATTATATAAATGAATAACAAAAATACAATCAACTAACTCAGTAGGGGCATAGTCCAATAATGGAAAACACATGCCAGTAGGCTAATATACCTATAAATAATCCTTAAAACTCAATATATACTTAAAAAAACATCATTTCTAAATGATGTAAGAGTATAACGACAACCACACATGCTTGTAAGAAGTTTGTCACCCGTACAAATAATAAACATCGAAGGGGTATTAAATCAAAGTCAAATGTAAGAAAAAGATGATGCAAGAATCCATGAATTACTAATATTATAGTTGAATTCCAAGATAAGAGGGATGATGTGGATATTTTGCACCTTCATATTATTATATTTGCATTTGCAAACCTAGAGAAATGAAGTGGAGAGCATTTGTGAGAGTTATTATAGAAATCATTAAGGTCTTCCAAGGCAAATTCTATATGAATGGTCCAAATTGTTTTGATCTAATGAATAGCATATGCTTTAAGATTGAATTAATTTTATGGTATTTTTTAATCTTTAGGAAATGGATAAATTATGAGCTTGTGGATCACTATTCCTCAAGAAGAAAATTGTAGGAATTAATGTTGTTGCTAACTAGGTCATTGATTTTCCAGACTGTTGTTTACTACCTTCAGTGCTCTTGGTGAAAGATTTTGTTTGACCTTTAGATAGAAAGGCTAGATATCCAAATGAAAAGAAGAACATACAACCAATTATGAATATTATGACAAAAATACATAAGTCATCCATTTTATGTGCAATGGTTTTCCAACATGAAAATCCAATGGACTTTTCATCTATCTTACAAATCTCACAAATATCAGATGTCTGTAAAAAAAATATTTTTAATAATAAGTCCAGAGTAGACATTAATGTCATAACAATCAAACCAAAAATTATTTGTTCCATGCATGTTTGTCCTAGGATAAATCCAAACATGCATTTTAATTTATCTTAAATAAAAGAGCTTAGGAAGTCAATTCAGATATACCATTATGGATAAGACATTACGATTTCACCTTAAAAATAAATTATACATATTTTTCATAGATATGAGGTAAACTCATGAAACTTTACTATTGGCTAGAAAATGATGAGAGGAATATCAACATCCCACAAAAGAGAGAGCTCGATGGTTTTTTTAACGAGTCTGGCTTTGCAGTGGGAGAAAGTAACCTAGTGACTTATAGGGTTGTGTATACTTTTTAGCTCCATATTTTGTCTTTGTACTAGATCATTGTATATTTAAAATGTAAAACCTAAAAAATCTTAGTACACACACAAATGAAAATAAACATTGATTTTTGAGGACATAAATAGAATGTCAATGTTGTAGATTCAATAAAACATAATAAAAGTAAACATCCCATGGATTATGGTGCATGCAGATAAAATGTGAACATTTTCGATTTAATAGGATAGAAATGAATTAAAAAAAACATAAATTGATGATAATACTATCTTAGAACTAGAAGTTTCTACTAGAATGCCAACTATGGTGAATAATTGGAAGGAAATGTTAAGGGCTCTTCTTAGTTTTGTCAAATCCATCTCAAACAAATAAATAAGAAATACCTACAAACATAATCATTTAGCATATGAGCATTCCTAAAACCCTAGATAAAATTAATAATAAGATCCATAAATTAGGTTACTGGTCCCCTGATTGGTAAATCCCACACCCATGCCAAGAATTTAGAAATTAACCACTACTCCATTTAACATAGAATAGATCAAATATTTTACAACAAAAATGATTAAAGATAAGACCCTACCCATGTGATCCAATGAATAAAAAATGCCATACCCTCTACTCTACTGGTGTACTTCACCTAAACCAATGGTACAACATTAATTCACTAATATTTTCCAAGTCATTGCTACTGATAGTAAATGAATAGAAACTTTGAAATAGTCATGGCATGTCACACAAATGGCCTGGCCATCATGTCTTGATTATTACGTGTAAAACTAGCACCACTATAATCACACCACTACCTCAATTTAATTGAATACGAAAAATAAGAAAATGTATAGGCCAATCAAGGTGAAGAGAATATTATTATTTTATAACATGAGTTAGACACCTTCCAACCTACCTAAGGAAAATTTTCACATTTTTAGCATAAAAATCAAGGCATTCTGATTCTCCAAAATAGTAAAGAGTATTAACTAGTTAAAGGAAACTGAAGGAAATAGATACTTTTTGGGTCTAATAATATAATCATCAAAATTTAAAAACTAAAACACACTATGGGGCATACCACTATCCTGAAACCATGAATTTGGGGATAAATATTAGGGTTTGTTCCTCTAATCATTTCTTAAAACATTAGTCCAAAAAGAGTTGTGTAAAGTTTATTAAGAAGTGTTAGTCTCCTGAAACCGAAAATTTGGTTTTACAGATAAGGGTTCATGGTTGTAAAAATTTATGAAAACATCAATTCAAAGAGGGATATGTTTAGTAAAAGCTTACAAGGGTGATTTATATCAATGGTTACTTTGAAAATGGGTTTATTCAATTGTGTTTTCAAACCCACAACGTCAAATTTTTAGACTTCAAATGGTCCCTCTAGCAGTTTGAAATCTCCATTTGACATTGGACATCACAAGTTACCTTTGGATTGGATTTTATGCTCCTTGGCTTGGGTGGAGTGGCCTGTAATAGCTTATATAAAATATTCATGGATAGTAAAATCCCTTAGTGACTGATTTTAACCCAAATTAATTAAAATTTTCATAGATATATTTTATTGATGTTTGATGTTTGATTTGTCAAAAATTTAGTCATTTATATTGACTTTTAATGTTTCATTTTGTCATAAATTCTGTCATAACAGGACTATTGAAAGAAAGAATGAGTTGTATTTGCTTTCATTCTCTTTCAGTTGTGTCATAAATGTCATCATTTGTCTTTCAATGACTTTGTTTTCTCATAATTTTGTCATAAATGTTATAAAGTAAGGGGATTCACTCAATTTATTTAAGAACTGGATTGGTGAATTTAATTAATTATTTTAATTTTAATATTTGTAGTTATTAATAAATGTTATAAAATAAGGGGATTCACTCAATTTATTTAAGAAGTAGATTGGTGAATTTAATTAATCATTTTAATTTTAATATTTATAATAATTATAAGATAAAAGTATTCACTTAATATAGTGTATGGAAAGAAATAGTAAATTTAATCAATCATTTTATCATTTAATGGTGAATTTAATCAAATTTTATTTTTTAATTTTTTTAAGGCTTTTCCTTTTTGATAAATATTTTAGTGAATATAATATTTTATAAATTTCACAAATATGTGAATGAGTATGATGTCTTATAAATCACAATTATCTCATAGTTCTTATCATGTAAAATTAACCCATTTACAATTCAATCATATATTTATATTAGATAATTAAAAACATTCATAAAAAATTCTATTTATATTATTAATTTTAAAAAAATAATTATTATACAATTAAATTATATAAATATTTAACTATTTATCATAAAATAAAAATTGATTTCATAAAAAAGATTCCCTAATTATGTATGTTGGGAGGAAATATTTTATTTAATAAAAACAACAATGTTAACAAAATATTCAACATAGTGTGAATTTTTCATAGAGGAACATAAGGAATCAGTATATTCAGATTGCTTTCATTTTATTATTTATACATTTTAATTTATATAATTGGCTAGTGCCATAAATCTTACATAGGGAATGCACTGCTACCAAAACATGAGTAGAACACTGCTAACCCAAGATGGCAGAGAGGGAGGGGAGATGAGATCACAAGGAATCCACGTCCAACTGTGCCACCATCCTACTACCCATCATAAGAGATTAAATTAATCTCTGCAAATCTTTAATAGAAGACACTGCCACACAAAACTAGTTTTCAAGCTCACTAAACACTGAATGAGGGATTAAATTAGAGTTTTCAACACCAAAGAGAGGTATGGCTCTTGGATGGGAAGCCATCAATGGCCTCAATGCACTTGAACCCATACCATGACTTGATCAATCTATCCATCACCTTTTTGACCAAGCCCTTCTCATTCATAAGGAAAAAAAGATTGGAAATGAAAAGAGAGGCAAGATTAGAATTTCCTTTGACATGAAAGGGTGTCTCAAGAAAAACCATATCAATAATTTCCTTGACAACCTCCAAAACTTAGCTTGACTGGATGATGAACACTTTCTTGATCCTAGCCTCAATCACATAACCCTTAAATGTCGTATCTCTTTTTTCTGATCCCATCTTGATCAATGGCTCACTAATAGCTGGCAGATCTTAAATCGAATGCACCAACTCTTGATGCATGTTGGTCATTGCCAAAAGTTGGGGGCCTAGTCTCCATTGGTCATTAGGGGCTTATGACTAACCATAGTTAAATAGTAGTTAACTTTGATGCTAAAATCTACCTTTGTTCTAACCTTCCCCACAATGATCACTGCCACCTTCACCACCAATCAATAATCACCATCATGCCAATCATGAACTATGACTACATAGGTGTCACTTAACTTGTCATGTGGCATGGACCTAACATGACATGCACATCATTTGATGGTAATGCCAGATTATCACACCCTCACATGTTAATAATCATGTCTCTTAGTATTGCCTTAATCTCCCATGGCTTACTGTTACTTAGGTAATGCCAATCCTAAAGACCAAACATATGTTTTGCACCATTTTCTCACTACTAGATCCAAGGTGGAGGGAGATATCTCAAGTAGAAGTGGTCAAAATAAGGGTGGAGGTGTCAGTATTTAATGCCAAGTTTTGTAGCAGTCAAACATCGAGGTAAATTTTAGGACAATGTTTTTATCACTTTGACAAAGTCATTCATCATATATTTAGTCTATTTATATTTAGGGATGCATAAAACATGCATATGACCCTACATAAAATGGCATAGACACAGAAGAGAAGTATGAAGACAATTACATCAAATAAAATTATTGTGGGTCCTGCCATTAGAACTATGCACAACTATAAAGAACTATTATGTTTTAAGTAATTAAAATGGCTTATCAACCACTTTTAGAATTTTCCAAGGTTTGCATAGGCTTATCTTTCCATTTTATTTTGTTTTATGGTTTTATATTCCCCTTTAAAGGTTACCCTTGCTTTTCTATAGACTGTGTCTTAACAGATAATGGCCTGCATGATTACAAACTATGTTTATGAAATCTACACAACTTCAAACACTTAAATCTTTGCAAACACCTTAAAGAATAGGAAATACATTTATAATCATTATTCTTGAGTTTCCACTTAGTTTACAAGTTGTTCTTCTCATAAGAAACACATACTCAGTCCTCATTTTCATAGGAAATATAGTTGTATTATACGAACATAAAATATCCTTTAATAGATGGTCATTTTAAAGGGAAAGTGTACATTGAATAAATTGAATAAGGAAAGAAATCCCAATGTTTTTTATATAAATGTGAAAAAATAAAACCCATAACTTATTAACATAAATAAAATCTAAAACATATGATGAAAAAATACATATGGGGAAAAAAGGAAAATGCTTCAGATAAGAACATTCACAGTGTGTTCATAAGCCTCCTTTGCATAAATTATTTAGATGAAAATACAAATAAATGTAGTGAAGATCATAATAAATCCTTTAAAATGACATCTGCCTTTAGTTTACCTATATCTATTATTTCTTGGGCATTGTTTCTCCTTGCCAGAGGCCCACTATACATAAGGTTAAGCTCACCCAAGATTTTATCTTTGTTAATAAGTTATTTTTGTACATAAAGACAAGCTTATATGCAGGGTCATATACACTAAAAAATTAGAGGAAGAGAGTTGTTCAATAGGGTAGGATAGGGTGTATAGGAGCCTCTCTAGTATTTTCCAATATTTAATATCTTGAGCTCTATTTTTAATTTATGTGTTTTTATTCACCATGTCATGTGTATTTATTTTTGTAAGTGCTTAAACATAATCTATTATTTGTGATGGGGTCACCATGTGTGTGTGCTTTTAAGTACATTGAAAGTGTTACTCTTATCATATTTCATGTGTTTGTGCAGATTTCCACAAAGTAAGAGTGTGTGAATCAATTTTTATTGTAATCCAATTGTAGGGTATATAAGATCCCCTATAGTTTCTAAGATTTAATTTCTTGAGCTTTATTTTTAATTCATGTGTTTTTATTCACCATTTCATGTGTATTTCTGCTTGTAAGTGTGTAAATGTACTTTATTCTTTCTGATGGGGTCATCGATGTATGAATGCTTTTTAGTATATTGAAGGTGTTATTCTTATCATATTTCCTATTTATGTGTAGAATTACACAAAATAAGAGTGTGTGAATCCATGTTTGTGTTTTTTGTACTCCCATTATACTATGCAATGTATACTTATTATTGTTGACTTCTTCATTCAGAATGTTCAGTGAGATTATTAAATATTTCCATCAATGTCTTTCATAGAAGTTGCAATTGAAATTAATTTTTTTTCATACAATCTCCATGGACTTGATATTCCAGGCTTCAAAAATAATATTGATAACCTTTGAAATTTACAACATGCATGTTTTGGCTCTTTTAAAGTTTTCAAAATGTAATGTATCCACTACATTTTCTCTATCTCATCTACTACATACAAAGGTTTGTTTAGCTTGTCCTTGAATATCCACATGAGGCATTACCATATTATATATATTGTTTCTAAATGAATTGGTATGTTAAGTTTCTATAATATGAAAAGACAATCTCTGCTTTGGAACATTACACTATATACAAAAAAATGTAATGCCTTCTCATATGTACATTTTTTTACTGGAGGCTCATAATATATACTTTTAATGTAGGGTGTCAATTTCATAAATAGTGGTTTCCCTAATTATTTCATCATTGCTACATTACATTGACAACTAGTCAAATTTCCTTGACCATCATCACACCATTGTACTCTTGTGGTGACCTTTACGGTGATTTCTATAAGCATTTCATTGGTAAGGTTTAGTGTTGTAAAGCATATTATGAAATTATTTTAATGCACTTTGTTATTTATTGGAAACTAATAATATGAATGTTAACTGCTATAGATTTAGATGGACGAGTGGTAATTAGATAATTTCCTAAAAAAACTTTATGCTGAGGCTGAACAAATGGTATGCATTTTCAGCTATTATACTCAAATATGAATTTGAGTTATATTATTTTGTTATTGATGCTAATATATTGTGACATGCATTATGTTAGGAGAAAGAAGTCAATCAAAAGTCCTCATTACATGCAAGTGCTTAGATTAGATATTCCCCTCAACCCCTTAGAGATCAAAGGAGGAAGCTATATGGAATATCAACAATTGGGGATGGTATTCCCACTATTATGAGACAACCATCCCCTACCTATGAAAAACCATGGGTGCAATCCCAATGTGAGATGGAATATTTACAAAATAAAGATGCAAATAAGGGAATAACATAGGTAATTTTATTTATGTTAAGTATATTTTCAATGCTTGCTTTAATATTCTTTCTACATATGTAAAATGTTAAATATTTGTGAACCATGCATCCCTATTTTAATTTGTTATATTGCCTTTTTTAATACTACTGGAGGAGGGGTGGAGTAGACCGAAGGTGAAGAGGGTGTCCCTAAAGCTCCAAATGACTATTTCTCAAGAGATATATGGGAACCTATAGTTGTCCTTAATGTTTTATTTCTCCTCATGTTTAATAATGTTTCATTCTTCCATCTTAAAATAATCAAAATTATAATACTTTTGACTGACACACCATGCATTTTTCTATGTTATTTTTGTTTTGTATTTTAGTTGGAAGTGGTGGAGTAGAGCCACGTAGATGTGGCTAACAGTCATATGCATAATGATTCTATCCCTAGAACTGTGCATATTTTTTGTACTCTCTCTTTTATTTACCATGCTTAATAATTGTGAACCATGCATCCTATTTTTATATGTTATATCTTTTTTAATACTATTGGAAGAGGGGGTGGAGTAGACCAAAGGTGAAGAAGGTATCTCTGAAGTGTCCAATAACTATTTCTCAAGAGATGTATGGGAAATTTTAGCTACCCTTAATGTTTGATTGCTCCTCATGTTAAATAATGTTTCTTTCTTCCCTCTTACAACAGTAAAAAGTAAAATACTTTTGACTAACACACCATGTATTTTTATATGTTGTTTTTGTTTTGTGTTTTAGTTGGAAGAGGTGGAGTGGAGCCACATGGATGTGGATGATAGTCACCTGCATAAGGACTTTATCACTAGAAATGTGCATATTTTTTCTTGTCTGTCTTTCATTTGACATGATCATAGCCCTATGTTTATCATTCCATATATGTTTAGAGTTATACTCACATATATATGTCCACCTATGTGGTAGGAAGAGGTAGATTCATATGACCTAGATGACAATGATAATGAGGATGTTGATGATGATTGGCTTCTAGATGCTTCTCAATCTGAAATAGAGGAAGAATCGAATGTTGCAAGAACATTTGATTATCTTTGATGATGTTATCTTATGTTTATTATTTTATGTTTTTAACATTTTATTGTGTTTTATGAAGTTATATTTTATTTATTAATTTATGCTTTTAACCTCACATATCTTCCTTGTTGAATGATTGTATGTAGGAGAGTACAAAATCAAGGATTGGGGTATTATGAGGTAGAATGTACACCTTTACTTGTTGAGGCCATTTCACACATTTAGATTTAATGGTGGCCATTAATTTTGGTCATGAGATAGACTTAAAAATCATGGTCATAATATTCATGGTCAGTAACCCATTCTAAGGAGGCCCCTTAGGCATGCCAAAAGTGGGAAAGTAAGCCAAAGGGAAGAGAAATCAACAAAATAAAAACACAAAGGAGGCCAATATACCAACTCTTGAAAAATTAGAGCATCAACAAGATAGATAGGCTAAAAAGATCATTTTTGGCTAGGGAGGATTTATTCGAGTTATGTTATCTCAATGAGACAACCTTGAAGTCCATCGATCATGAGATGGGTGTATATGATTCAAGTTTAAACTTGGCATGGTGAAGGGAAGCCTTCATTTAGTGAAGATAATATTGTCGATAAATGAAATGAGAAAGAAAATGGGTGGAGAAATAACAAGGTGTATGCAATAATATACCTTAGGTTAAATGCATTATTTTCATTTGTTTTTATGAAGTTAATGTTAAGTTTAATTCAGCTTACTCAATATTAACATTTATATTTCTAAAAAAATCACTATTTCGATTATAGAGGGATGACCCTCAAGCCCATTATAGTGATGAGGATCAAATTCCTTTGAGAGAAATGCATTTATGGAATGGTAGATATGTTTGACAAGGGGGTGGGGCATAAAAAATAAAAGTGCACATGATAGGTTGCTTCATAAATTGATATTGTACTTATTATGATGAATATGCATTATATGCACTCTTCTTTATTCCATGTACCTTTCTTTCAACCCTATCATTACATATTTTTATAGTGATGCATATTGTTATTGCATATAGAATTTTGGTGGAGATGAGATGTTACATTCATAGGAATGGATGGACCATGTTTAAGAGGTATGATAGTTACATCTTATTTACTAAAATTGATAAGTTTATTCTTCATGTTTGTGTCTTATTCTTATATTTTTTTGAGATTTATAAACTACACATTTTAAAATGTAGGTATCCATGGTTACATGCATATATGCGCATTCATGTGGTTGATTAATTCCACTTTTTAATCCATTTCAAGAGGGCTAGTGACCATGACATGAACATTGATAATACCTTGCGCCTACTACCTTCAACATTATTATTTATATACATACATTTTTGCATAATATGTATGACATGTTTGATGTGTGATCAAACATGTTATTTAGACAGGAGACTTGAATAGAAGTGTTTCATATTTGGTTTGTGATAGATATGTTATTTTTGTTATGTATGATTTAAGCAATGGTTTGATGGTTAATTTGAATTTACCAATGTATTGTACAGTCATGCATGGTTCAATGATGTAATTTTTTTCACATGTAGTCATTATATATTTTTTTACGTGTATGGTATGTGATGTTTTTGACTGCCGATCTATCATCTTCATATGTATACCTTATTCTCCTTTCATTTTTTCTCATGTTGGTGAAAAAGTTCACATGTTTGAATGTCTCTATGTCTATATAAAAGTAACCATAATGTGAAGGAGTGTAATATAATATTTGTATGCATGGTTTGTCTTTCTAACATTCCTTTATCTCATATCATGTGTTTATATATTAAGGTAATTAATACAATTATCGATGTCTATGGCCCATAATTTGAGGCAGGGGAGGAGAGAGAAGGAATGTGGTAACACTCTAATACATCAGAATGACCATGCCACATGTAAATATTTCATATTCAAATATAATGATTTCATTGTTTTCATTTAAGTTAGAAAACTATTTTTGTGTAAGGAAACTATTCATAATTAAAAAAATTGGATGTTCTTATCTTTTGAATATTCTTATGGATCCTCATTTATGTCTAATTTTTTTAGCTTTTCAATGCTGAAAGTATTGAATGCTATCATTGACTTTCACATTTTTCATATTTTTTGTAGATGAAGTTCTAAATATAGAAGATAATGTGGCTACCCAATTTCCTAAGGATATGGAAGAACTTCTCGTAGAGATGAGATCCCATAATGCAATGGACTAAGAAGAACATCTTGGTTTACAACTGTCACTAGTGGCTAAAGAAAAATAGTCACTCAAGAGGGAAAACTAGTTTTTTAATGACCTTCTTGATGATGTAAGGGCAAAGGTTATCAAGTTGGAAACTATGTTGGCTGACAAAAATAGAGAGGTTAATAAGTTTCACTATGCACTTCTCACACTAAGGGATGAGAAGATGCATGCTAAAATAAAGTTGGTCAATCTACAAGATGCCCTTACCTACACAAAATCACTCTATGATATAAGAGTGGAAATTGTGTAGTCCATGCAAATGAAACATGAAGGAATAGTTTCCATATATGAGAAGTAGATATAGATTTTGAAGGTAGAGTTTGATATCTTGTTTTCACAAGCCAATGGGATGTATCCTAATAGATGTGGTGTTCCATAAATGAATAATGATAATTAGTTGTGTGCAACAACTCATGTGTCTAGTATTACATAATGTATGCTTATGACTTTGGATGGAAATCAATTGGAAACATGCTTATTCACATTTTAATCTAAAAAAATGATGTTTATTTTCCACTAGTTGCTTACTTCATCTTGTGTATTTAAGTTGTTTATGAACAAATGAATGAATGTGTTTAGAAGTTGATTAACCAAAAAAATACAAATTGACTTCTTATGTAAATCTACTATGACATCTTATTGATAAGCATATGGGATATGTCATCATGGATTTCAAATTCCCTAAAATGGATTCTTGAACTATTTTTTATAGCTTCTTCTAATCATGTGGCTTATTTTTTAGTTTTAAATATAAATTGAGAAAAAATGAGTGGTAATTACATAGTTTATACGCATTTTTGGATCCATCACATATTTATATTAATTGAAAACTTACTTGATCCTATAACATATAGGTTGGATTATTTATGAATTTTCATAAAATATGGTATGTATGTCCTGAATGCATAAAGATGGTGTGTATGTTTTGAATGCATGTAGGCTTGGTTGTCATGAGACCTAATTATCTGGTTCTACAAAATGTTAGTTTTTTAGAATAGTTTTTGAAGTAATTAAGTGATTTGTTTAAATAAAGGGTAATATTTTAGGATTTTCTTAAGCTATAGTGAAATAAACTAGAGATGTACAGTTAAGTTGTTTGATACTTCTATATTTTTATTATTACATCCATTATATTCTTTACAAATTGCATCAAAATTAAAAGGCCCAAGTGTGTCTTGAATAGGTCTCCATGTATCTCAATTCAAAGATGAAAATTGTAGGCCTTCTGATCCCACACAAAGAACTTTTACCAATTATTTGAGTTTAGGAAGAAATAAGTAGTTTGAAAGTAATGAAAATTATTCAGATGTTGAATGGGGTGTTTATGACTCTAGAGAGCTAGATATGATGCAGAGGTAAGGGGATAAGTCTTCAGAAACATCAATATGTGGTTCTAAATCCAATTTATTACACTCATTTGATAGTTTACTCTTGCAAAAATTCACATTCAATGTTTCCTTTGCTCTTCAAGGTTCCATCTTCATCCATTATTCCTCTAGGTTCCTAGGATTAGTAGCCTTATTTTACATATAATTATCCCTAGTAAATTTTATATATAATTCTTGGATTCATCATACATCTATCATGTCACTAAAATTCATACCTAGCTCAGTTCATAACATTGATTTCACTTTTCATGAAATTAGGTTTAAAAGACCAATCCTTATTTAGGTTCCCATACCTCAATATTTAGTAATAAATAGTTATAGGTCCTCTCATAACACTTTAATAAACCCATTTCAACTTTCAACTCATCCTTAATTACTTCTTTCCACATAGTTCACTCTCCATGATTTCTTTAGGCTAGTAGCCTTGTTTTGGATATTTATCCATTGTGTATCTTTTATATAATATTTCCTAGAGATTTAGGTTTTAATATGATCTAACTCAATCTAGATAAAACTTTTTATTAAGTTTAAAGAGTTGGTTTACTCCTCACCATTTTCTTAGCCCTTTTCTCTACACAATTAGCCTTTATAAGCCTAATTTTGCCTAGTTACAACTCAGTTGACCAAATACATACGGAATGAGTCCATACAACACCAAAAATTATGAAAGTATTTGAAATATTATTTATTTTCAAATATAGAAGTATCACATTTTTTTAACAATGGAACTATCCAAATTGACTAAACCCTTGTCTATGGTTTACTAGCCTATATATAGACTTGAGAGAAACATAATTATCTTAAAAATACTTAAAATAATTTCATACCACTGTGAATGGATTTTAGGCTCTATCTTACCCTAATTTAAATCATCTAACCCTTGAAAACCAAAATCCAACCCTCTGTTCACATGTTCTAACTCAAGTTCCCTTGGACTGTGTAGATTACAAGGGTTTCCTATAGGACTGTGTCCATGTTAGACAACCAACAACAATGTTTCAACCAAATATAGATTATAAACCACTTCAAACCTCCATATTAAACTTACTAACACATTTTAAAAGACAAAAACTCACTAACCATATGGATTCTTTCAAATATTAGTCCTTGTAGTCATGAAACAATAATGCAACTATAGAAACAGGGCCTATATATTATCAGCTTCCATTCTGGGGTCTCTTTATTTCAAGAATTATCATTAAGATCTTCTTTCCTAATTATTAACATCAATAAATTGATAGCATAATGATCTTACCTCTCTCCAAATGTATATCCATTCCAATATCTACCAAAATAGGGGTTATGGACTATGTAACAGAGTTGATCCATTTGTGAATTATGAATAAAATCTCACTATCTCTCTTATATTCAAATAAAAAATATTCCCCTCTATAGGAAACACACATTCATCTCTCAATCATTATCTTATCACATAGTTTATTTATGTGTTAAAGACAAAGGATTAGCTCATTCTATGATGGAGACGATAGTCTATAGGGCATTAAGGATTTAATGGTCCATTTTAATCTCAGTTTCACTTGGTTACTTATATTATCACAAGTCTTTGAAGGTTTTTACTTTATTAACCTATACAATGATGTTTTCCACACCAATTTCCAACTTTGATCTATAACCAAACATTCAACACCCTGAAACTCAACCAATCATTTAACAACCTATAAATCCACATAAATATGAACAAGTACATGACCTCAATGGCCTTCAAAGGAAATGTACATGATTCATAACAACTCAATATAGTTCAATAACATCAACTTACATGGATAAATTCCTTATTTATTCATTATATCAACTAGCATCATAAATAAATATCAACTAACATCAACATCAACTAACATCAAATGATTTGGAAAGCATAAAAATTACATCATAGACACATTTAAATATATGCATAAGTCACTTGTGTGGATAATAAACGTTGGAACTTATGGCAATGTGCTAAATGTCTTACAAATGATTATCGATAGGTAGTTTAGGTAGTCACATTTATTTCCAAAATAGTTCAATTTTGGTTTTGTGATTAATTTTGTGTGTACTCAAAAAAATAAGGGCTCAAGACCCAAAATAATATGAATGGTGACTTCAAGTTTTAACAAGTTTGTAACCCTATTTTCTATACATGGAAATCAAGACGGATTGCATATTGTTTATTCAAGGGGAAAAGATTCATAATGTATTGTTTTATAAAATTTAGTTTGAAGCTTGTGAGTCCTTTTTTCATGTTATTAAATGTATGTGAGACCATTCCTATTATTTTTTTTTATGTTAACTATTTTGAGGATGACATATCCTTTTAGAAAGAGCATACTCAAGTTATGAGTATACAAATTGTAGTAAAAGAGGTTAACTAAGATATCAAAGGAGTTGGGAATAATTTTTAAAGATGTCACAAAGTGTCTTTGGACCTATCACCTTTAGAAAAATTTGGTAAATCCCTTCAATGATCTAAAACTTGAAGAGAACACTTACAGACCTGTAATTGGTCATTATGGAAATAAAGAAGTCCAAGAAGTTATCAAGAGGAGTATATGAGTGTTCTAGTGAAGATAAAGTGTTTGGAAAATTTGTTTGATATTGGAAACAATCTTGGAGAGCCTTTATAGGTTTAATAAACCAATGATATTCAAAAATACATGAATATAAACTCACAAGAAGCCACTTGCAGATTTAATAAATGGAGACTATGTGCACAGAAGAGGCAATAACATGGATAGTGTAGGTGAAATCGATATTAAAAAATTGAATTCAATGTTTACAAAGCTAAAAATATTTTATTAAAATGATTTGAAACATGTTATAGTGTTTGTAAACATTTTTGGGGAGTCAAAACCTTGAGACATAGCCTGTAAACCCTGTTGATAGAGTCTGAATGTATAGTGAGGCAAAGATCTTGTTAAAAGAGTTAATAAGTGAATTGAGGATTCTTAAGAGACATCAAAGAGCATGTTTAGATACCTTGAACATAAATATATTTTGAATAACCATAAACCACATAGTGAGCAATGAATTAGTGAAAATTTGCAAAGATATGCAATCAAGAACAAGGTAAAGTGTGAGATAAGTAGCATATTGTCTGCATTAATCAACATCAAGAACAACAACTAAAATCAACATCAAGAACAATAATAAATATGTAATACATAAATATGTAAGTTATCTAGATATAAATTAAAGTATTTATCAATATCGAAACATATTTTTATAAAATTATCCTATTCACTTTTAGAATCGTCACTTTCATCTGATGGATTGTAGTCACCATTGCTTTCATCCTCTACAACATTCATGTAAAAAAATAGTGGTTTTGTTCTTTAAATACTTTAGCCCAATTGGATGAGAGGAAAATATATGTTGTGAGAGATTGTGTATCTCTTCCACAATACTACATATGGCTATGTTGGATAAAGAGTAGAATCCAGAAAGACGTTATTTTGAACACTATATAGTTCAAAATGCACTTTTAATGGTAGTTTGGCACTAGTGAATATATTCCATACTTGATCTAGATGCATATAGACATCTGGATCATTATACACCTTCATTGGAAAGAAATTTTCCAAGGAGGGCCTCGAATACAGTGGAATGTCACCAAGAGTACCCCATGCATCAAGCAAAATGGCATCAACATATAGACATTCATATGATTATTTTATGTATAAATCATGATTGAGCCTATCTATGAATGTATTTTACTCATAGCTCACCATTGGAATGTAGTATGAAGGATATTCCATGTTTTAATGTAGGAGAACATTCACCCATCATAATCCGTCAAGATGCATGAAATTTTTCATGCTTCCAAGGCCCCTCTAATTGATGGAACTGGCCACCATACATGAGATTTCGTGTAATGTTTATCATTCTACATTGAGCTCCTCCAGTAAATTTGATTTATTCCATATGAATTTATGGATTTTGTCTCATATTTATACAACACTCCCCATTTATTATTGATTCCACCTACCACATAATTAAAAAAATTAATTAGTGACAAATTCCAAAAATAATTCACAAACTATAGTTAATCATTTTGCATGTAGTTAATCAACTTAGTAAGATGTTTTGTCAAGTTTAGTAAAAACTAATGTAATTTTAAATGCATAAAAGAATGAAAATGAAATGTGGTAGTCAAATGCATAAGAGAATTTAAATGAAATGAAATTTCATGCATCAAGTAGTTTTTAACTACCTACATACATGTATCTAACAAGTAAATATAAGAGAATAAGCTATCAAAGTTGAGTGTCAATGTGTGTGAGGGACATTCTTAGTTTGGACCCAAACATCCATTTTTTATTGACATGAAAAGTGTTAAATCCCAATGTTGGTTTCTTAATATGTTTAATCTCCCAAATAAGAATCTAAAAATAAGTTGGTGTACAATCTCCTCTTAGAAGATGATATGCTTAGGTTTTTGAATACAATGTAATCTTGTTTTGATTCAATGAATAATGAAATATGAGTCTATAGGATGTACTATCCTTGAATACTTATGTGAGTATCTTGAATCATATTATCTCATGTTCAAAGATTTTCAAATTATGTATAGTTCCTATGTGTATGTGTGTGTCTATAGGATGGAATGAGAATATAGTCATGGAGGAAAAATTGGGAGAAAGTGTTCTAAGTTGGTAGATAAATTTTGTCAAAGACAACTAGCCTTTCACATAGTGGTGTTGTGAAGAATCTCATATGGTGGAAAGAACTTATATAAATGGAAAACTCAAAAAAATAACCCCTTAAATTCATGAGGTCTTGGAGACTATTATCATAATCAAGAGATGTGAGTAAATGCTTGGGTTTTAATACTTTGATCATCAATAAGATTGAAAATAGTTAGTCAATGAAAGTATTTATTGTTTAGGACTATTTGAATAAAAATAATAAGAAAGGAAATCATATAAATAGGTTTGAGGAATTGATAAGTCATATGGTAACTGTCATACCCCTATTTTATAAGAAAGAGACATTGTTTGTATGTTAAGTGTTAAATATTCAAGTGATGGTTGAGAATGTGATGGTAATAGGGAATGGTGATTGCAAGATGATTGTTTGTGTTCAAATAAAGATTTAAAGGTTAATACATATGTCATAGACACATGAAAAGCCTTGTTGTAACTACAAATCCCTATTTGCATACATGTTATTGTGTTTAACACAGTTTGCACCCAAGGAAAAGTGTTTATTCTTGAGAATGAGAGTGTATATAGATTTAGTAAGGGGTGTGTTTATGTTGGTAAGTTTAATAAGATAATCTTCAAACCATATTAATCCTTGAAAATTTTGGGAAAATCAATAGGGCCTCTAACCCTTGTCACAATCTTATAAGAATGCACAGTCAAAGTGAAGAAGGAAGTATGTTTAACATCTAAACATGTGTGTTGTTGATTATAATGAGTTTTGTGGATGGACACAAGAGGAATAGAGTTGGTAAGACTTTTCATGTACCCTATAGAGATTCCTTAACTATAAAAAGAATGTATACCCTATTAAATCAGTCTTAAATGCCTAATCCAAGATCTAGTCCCAAACACCTAAGAGGTGTGCCTAGAGGAAGAACCAATGAAGGAGTTGGCTTTTCAAAAGAGACCATTTTGAAGAGATGAGGTAAGAATGAATTTGGTTGGTTTTAATAGAATAAAAATGATAGTAAGAAGTATATATATATATATATATATATACATATATATATATATATATATATATATATATATATGTATATATATATATATATGTATATATATATATATATATATATATATATATATATATACATATATATATATATATATATACATAGATATATATATATATACATATATATATATATACATATATATATACATATATATATATATACATATATATATATATATATATATATACATATATATATATATATATATATATACATATATATATATATACATATACATATATATATATATACATATACATATATATATATATATATACATATATATATATATATATATACATATATATATATATATATATACATATATATATATATATATATATATATATATATATATATATATATATATATATATATATATATATATATAATAACGTATAGGTACAGTTGAATGAGGTTAGTAAGCCCAATCGAAAAGAAGATATTAACATAGAAATGTTGTCTTGAAGATCAAATCAAGTAAGTCATTATGACTAGTTGGGTTTACCATCAGATGGTGATGTGGTAGAAGACTTCTCCCCTTACCTTTGCATGAATTTTTATACTTGTCCCTTCACCTAGTCTCCTCCTAGTATCCTTTTTATACACAAATTCCTTATGTATGGTGTGATACAAATTCAAAACACCAAACTAATATCATTTGAAGATACCCTTTATTGTCCTCTTACTTTTGATAAAGTTTCAATATTTGATTCAATCACTATATAGTTATTTAAGAAACTTTTATCTCTCTATCAAAGCCTATTAGGCCTCTCTAGGTCTACCACAACCCTGTTTACACATAATACTCACTAAATCATAGGTGTTTTTGTCTCACTAGATGAACACAATCATAGGTTTAAGGTTTGTGGATCCTATTTTAATGGTTTAGACCATCCATGTTATTTTATAAATTATTAAAAATATTCATAAAGATTAAAAACAATTTCATTCACCTTCTCCCATCAATATTTATGATCAAAATCCTTCTATTCAATCTATTACCGTGTTCTAGGTTCAAAATGAATACCTAGTATTACATGCAGGGTTATGCTACCTAGTTCTAGGTTCAAAATGAGTTCCTCAATCTCATCAAGTTGAAAAATACATCTAATAACATCTCTATAACAATATTTTCCTATGCTCTATGTACACAATGGTAATGTATAGGTTTGCAAGTGTTTCTTTGATGTCTTCTTTTGGTCTCAACATTTCTAAACCCTGTAACTTATTGAAAAAAGATTATCACAACTCCATTAATCTCAATAAATAATAATTAATCATGAGGATGCTCCCAATATATTCTTCACCAAATTTTTCTTGCTTAATACTTTATTTTTCTAACTAATTATAGGACTATAGTTGTCTAGGGAGCATGTTGAGATATTAAACCTTTACCTAGGATTTCCAAACAAATTAAAAGAGTTGTTAAGTTTTGTTTTGTTTTATATTGTGAAGGAGTTGAAACCTAAAATTTTGAAGGAATATTGGAATTAACATTCCATAGGTGAATGACATTGTTCTTGGGAATTTTGGCATGTGTGGAGACTAAGATAAGGTAAACTCAAGGGTTCAAAGTTGAAGACCTAATGTATGACCTAATTGGGGAATGTTTGAACTAGAAAGAAAATTATCATGGGTTGTCAGGTTTTGAGATTGAGTACAAAGTTCAAGAAGGATAAATAGTGATAGCATATGAACTTAGTTTTCCAAAGTGCATTGTGAAATGTCCTAGGTAAGGAGGTTTATCCAAAAAATGGTTACAAGCCTTGTGTAATCTTTTCAAACTTGGGGTATAAAATGGAATGATGAGTTAGGATGGAACATATCTATAACTACATGAGTGTCCTAAAACATGGTCTGATAACTACATATATTCATATTTTCTATGAATTTTATCTATCTATGAGTGGAATTTCCATGCCCATCTTGCACTTTTTGGAATGGATAAGTCATTGGGTGTTGTGCATTTGATATCACCTTACTCTGCACCTTGTTGTAAACTTGTGCCATACAATTTTTGAATAATTTCATAGTTTCTATGTTTCCATCCACTATACAACATATGTCAAATATCTCTTATGCTATGCATATTAGGGCCTCAACATCATTAAATTCTATAGTATACGAGATATATTCATAAAGTGAAAAGCGTCTAGTTGGAAATACCAAAAAATATGAAAAACATAAGACTAAAAATAGTTACTAAAATTATAATATTATCCCCACAGTGGGTCTTTAGTGTCATCCACCAAATTTTTTCCAATACCTTCTAGTGTATAGCCTGATCCTTGCATATCCATATCTAATACACCATGCATTTTAGTGTGCAAACTTATGACATCCATGCCTTCTCCTTCATTTTCAATTCTAAATTTTTTGTCTTTGACTTGGGAAATGAAAATGTATTACATAAAATATATTTACCTCAAAGTTTTCAATACATATAGTATGAGGGGAAACAAAACTTAAATGGTACTCAACATCAATGTTGTTGATGCTCTCATTAACACCATGTATTATGGTTTCATCCTCTACAACTACCTAGATTATCATCTTTCTCATCAAGTCTACCTTAAGCACATGCTTGAAATTATATCCTTGGATTGAAAATGAGCAATTTCACATCAACATAGAAGGCATTACATTAAAGACATGATATTACAATGTCTCATCTTTCATAATTTGCACCCATGTCATACAAGGGTCACTGTTGTCAAAGGTAACATGAGAATCTAGGATTTTCAAATCCCGTACCCATGAAATATTTTCATGTATTTCTACTTTGAAGTTATTGTGGAAGACGATGTCCTTGCATAGCTATAGCTACCAATAATGTATGTAAATTAATGTTGTTAGTTAGTGAACAAACCAATCCCCCCTATGATATGCAGAAGTCATTACTGTGCTTAGAAAATGACATTTCAAATGGGAATGGTAATATTATATAGATGCATTGGTGTCTTGCCTAGCATGAGAAAGTGTTTGACCACATCATGGACACATTCTAACCTTGAATTCCTAGTGTTATTCCTAGTATTTAACAAAAGTAGGTTGAGAGGAGTGATGTCTTTCTACAAAAATTTTGGACTCCCTTGTAGCCATGTATTCATTAGCACAACTATGCATTATGAACACCAAGTCTTGAAACATCACATGTCTTACATCATCATCTTCCACCTTTGCTATCAAATTCTTCAACCATGTGTGATAAGCATGCCAAATGCATAGGTAGACCTCATAATTGAATGTCTACTTGAATAACATAATAGTTTTGCATAACTTAATGAAATAATGTGGGGATGGTGTCTATGAACATAAAAATATGAATTCCATGATGTATGTAGGAATAATGACAATGAACCTAATAGCTTATATCTTCACACAGTCATCAACAACCATGTCCATTCAATGTATTTCAAATGCACTCTTTGAAGAAGAATTTACATCTATTATCTTATTTTGATAGTATATGATTGAGATATAATGACCCATGCAATAGACACACCTTCGTGTTTAGAATCAAATGCCAATAGTGTGTATAATTAGAACTGTACAAGAAAAAAACAAAAACATTAGAACAAATACTATTATTAAAAACATTAGAAAAACTAATATTATCAATTACTCCTACAAACATTAGAACAATACCTTCATTCATTTTCCCCAAATGTTGCATCTATTGACAATAAGCTATGCTTCCCAAATCTCAACAACCATTCTAACTATTGTGGGAGTTGGATGCATAAGATGAAGGAGATTTCCCTATCCCCATTAGACTCCCCCTATTATATCTTTGATAGAAAAACCAATTGTCATGATTCATTAGCCCCTACTCCTAAACACTTGTTGCATCATCAACATTGTATATGTATTTTACCTCCTTGATCAATCACTCTTTGTTATATATGTCATCCTCACTCAAGAAATCATCCCACTTTGTTTCACTAATAAAAAATACAAGTTTGTCATGTACCATCTCCCAGTGTTTAAGCTGGATACCATCAATAGATATTCCCACTAATAGTAGCCTATGAACCCATTCATTAAGTTGGGGGCTGATGTGAGGGGCAAAAAAAAAATTGCCCTTGAACTATTCATATTGTTGGCCATGGTAATAGTTGTGCTCATTCTCCATGTGTTCTACTTAATTGTATGTGATTACCACATGATTAGGAATATAGACCATGTGTTGTGTGATGAAATGATAATGACAATTGTACCTTATATACCTTCAACCTAATTGGGTACCCTTTCTAGACTTGGGAATTAAAGACTTATCTTTTGGCATGGCATCAATTTCTCAAAAGTCATCAGGGCCATAAAAATAGAAATACCTACATGATTATGGTGAAAAAATAAAGAATCATGCAAGATGAAAAAAATGTAAATAAATGGAACATAAAAGCATCTAAACAGACACTAGCTTTCAATCTATAGTGTGAGGTGACTCAAATGACATATCATAGGTTGTCCTAATCTTGATATCCTTTCTAGTTTAATTTAAATTTCTCTTATGATGTGAAACATGAAAATTTTTAGGGAACAACACCCTTCTCTATTCTCCTTTGATGAAATCATCAACCCTCTCTTGCTCAACCCAGGTAACCCACAAGTCTTCCTCATCGACATCAAGAAAATTAGCCCACTTGATACAACTACAATCAAATGGACCTTAATATGGCTTCTGTAGTTTATTGGTTGAATATTTTCTCAATCAGTGTACTGATAAAAAAATAGATCTGATCAGCCAAAGTAGGAAGATAAGTCATCCAAATGTGTAGTTTTACCACATCAGAAAGACACTGATCTCTCCTCTCATCAAGGGGAGGTTCCTTTTAAGTATGCTATATATATATAAATAGAAAATAATAGTCATGGGTGGGACAAACCATCCATCTCTCTTCTTTCAGAGATGATGCGTGCGGATCAAAGGAAAAACTTAGGGGAAATGACAAACAGTACTCCTCTTCTTTTAGAAGTACTATTCAGCAAACCACAAGAATACTCCTGGTAGTAACAATAAAATTTAGCAAGGATGTAATAATTGGCAAATCAAGATGCAGCTCAAAGTCTTCACCTGGATTGCTCAAGAGTAAGATACGAAGGACAATGAGGGCACAAAGTTGCCTCAAGGTCCTTTACACATAAATGAAAAGAAAACAAACTAAAGGCAATTATGGGGGCACAAAGTCTCTCCACAGTCAACTCTTTAGGACACCTTCTTGACTACTGTCACTAATTTTGCTTGTTGAATTAAAAAAATAGAAGATATATTGAAGAAAAAGACATAAGAACAATTTCCTCAATAAGAAAGATATTACAGCACAAAGTCTGAAAAACCACTTGCTTTCTTATTCCAGTAACAAAATATGATCGGCAATTGGAGCTCAAAGTCTTAGTAATGCCTTACAATTTGGGCAGAGTTTCATTCTAAATGTCAAAAAGGAGATCCATTCTAATTGTCAAAAAAGAAATCCTTGTTACAATAGAAGAAAGTCCCTTATATAGCCTCTTCAAGAAGGACTTGGGAACAATCAATACATTAATTTGTGTTAGAATATGTTAAGGAGACATGCTAGAACTTAGGGGTGCTTTACCCATTTTATTTTATCAATGCAAGGAAATAAGTCATGCTTATTGAAAGTTTAAAAATTTCAATGTCCACCTGGCGATCTGATCTTATCTTCATCATTCCTCTTTGTTTAGTTAATTGAATCGGGTCTTGGATTTAGTTTACTGTTCTTGTTCCTTCTCCACTTTTTGCTGGTCTTGCCTTTGAAATCTGTGAATGTATTCTGATCCATATGTCTGTATGTTTAAAGGATCAATGGCTAATTCACTGTGTTGAATTTGACATTTTTAAGGGTGTCATTCCTTTGTCTTCTTTCAGCTTTTCTATTTGGCACTTTTTTGGATTGAACTTGTCCTTTTGGGCCTTAAGAAATGACCCATTTTGAGTCGAGAAGAGCCTCCCACAAGGGTATCTACCTTTCGGGCAGTCTTTGAATGGCCTTTAGGCTTCTTTGGGAAACTCTTTCAACTTTGGCGATGAACCAACTATTGAATCATTCCATTAAACCAAATGTTTGAACTATTTCGTTTAACCAAGACTTTGAACCTTTTCATTGAACCAAGACATTGAACCAAATTTTGGTTCAATGGTTCAAACAAAGCTTTGAACCGACTGACGAACTGTTTGATTGAACCAAAGAATGAATCAAAGTGCTGAAGCTGAGTGGATGAGCCAAATGTTGAAACAAAGCATTGAACCACTTTATTGAACCTGCATTTGAACCATTTGACATTGAACCAAAGGATGAACCAAACATTGAACCTGCTACTGATGCTTGCTGATGGAAATTTTTGCTTGAACCAAGGTGATGAACCAATTTCAAAAATGACCAATTGTTAGAAACTGATTCTTTTGATTGAACCCACCTAAAAAATTCATGAAGCCCATTGAACTTAAAGAAATGAACCTGTTTGCAGTCCATAGATTTTTGAAAAGCTTAAAAAATGAGAATTTTGAATGCCCAAGACAAAATTTGGAAAGGGAAGAGATAATTTTGGTCTGTAGGACCAAAATAATTCAAATGTTGTCCCAAAAATAGCTGATATTTTTGGGAAACAATAGCTGGCTCCAGTTGGTGAATTTCTGTCAATTGCAAAAAGAATTGAAAGGAGTAGAATCCAAAATCTCCAGTGTCTTCATGTGTACCATTGGGCTTTAGAGTCATGCTACCTAGAAATGAAAGGAATCAAAAAGAAAATAAACAAAACAAAATAGAATTAAAAATTGTACAAATATACATATATACAGAGGTAATGATCTGATACTTCAAGAGTTGAAGTGTTTCAGATGCTGCCCATTGTGGGGCAGAGAAAAGAGTGTGCCATCTTGGTATTTCAATAGAAATCTATTTTCACCCATGTGCTGATGAATTATGAATGGGCCTCTCCAAAGGGAGTGAAACTTTCCATGCATCCCCTTTGGTTCTCTTCTTTTGTCCCACAACAGGACTTGATCCCCAATTTGGAAATCACAATTTTTGGCCTTCTGATCAAAGAGTTTCTTTACCAGACTTTGATGAGAAGAAATTTTGTCCACCACCATGGTTCTCTATTCCTCTAGCTGAGTTAGGCACATGATTCTTTTGTTAAGAAAACTATCATATGTCTGATCTTCAATGGCCTTCACCAATTTCAAGGCTGGTAACTCCAAGGTGATTGGTATCTCAGCATTAATACCATAAAAAAGTTGAAAAGGAGACATACCAATTGCCCTCTTTGGTGTGATCCTATTTGCCCATAGAGCTTTTTGATAATAGTTACCAAATTCTTATTGCTGGACTCAGCTTGTCCATTCCCTTGTGGAAAATAATCAAAAAAATGAGAGAGTGTAAGTCCATAATGAAAATAGAATTGCGTAATCTCTTGAGAGGTGAAACAAGCTGCATTATCAGTAATAATTTTAAGTGGAACTCCAAACCTAGAAATGATATTTTCTTTGAGGAAGTTGCATACAACTTTTGAAGTAGCATGCTTAGTTGGGATTGCTTCTACCCACTTGGTGAACAAATAAGTTGCTGTAAGGACATAATCATGTCTGGCACTTGAAGATGGGTTTATTATCCTAATAAAATCAAGTCCCCATTGCTGGAAAGGTTCCTCTATGATTACTAGCTTGAGAGGCATGGCAGCCAACTTGGGTCTTCCAACAAATTACTGACAGAGTTCACATTTTCTCACCCACTTATGTGCATCTTTGAAAAGAGTTGGCCAGTAATACCTGGCTCACAGAATCTTGTGAGCAGTCATAGAAACTGAAAAATGTCCTCCACAAGCTATATTGTGGAAAGATTTCAAAAGCTGGGTTTGCTACTCCTTGTCTACACAGCGAAGGAATACTCCATCTATGCTTTTTTTGTATAGGCCGTTCTCTCAAAGGATAAAATTGGCAGCTTTCAACCTGATATTCTTCCTTTCTTTGTAAGACAAATGAGTAGGACATTCACCATAAGTCAGAAAATAGGCAATACCTAAGTACCATTCATTGGTAGTGGAGACAAAAAGGACTGTTGGAGTATTTTCCACTTCAGCTTCTTCATGCTATGTATCTTCTGGCTTATTGTCAGCCATCAATTGGCATAGGCCTTTACCTCTGATTAGCTTTGTTAGCTTGATATCTAGATCAAATTCTTAGATCTTTGCAATCCAATTACCTCTCTTTGTGCCAAACTCCTACTGAGTTAATACAGACTTGACTGTAGTGTCAGGAACTAAGGCAGTAGTATGTGAATTCAGAATATAGAAGTGGAAATGTTTGACTACTTTTACCAATGCATAGGCATGCTTCTCTATATTTGAATACTTCATTTCATGGGTTTTGAGAGGGAAACTCATGAAAGAGATGGGGGATTCCATACCTTCTTTGTCCTGTTGAACAAGAATCACTGAAAGAGTATGCTCAGATGCATAGCTATATATGATGAAATCTTTGTGGTAATCTAGACAAACCAAGGTAGGGGCATGAGCAATGGCAGTCTTGATATCTTAAAATGTTGATTTGCCTTCTTTAGTCTAGCTGAAGATAGTCTTCCCTTTCATCATGTTCACAATATGTCTAGTCTTCTCAACAAATTCAGGGATGAATCTCTGTAAGAAATTCACCTTTCCAAAGAAATAATGAACAACATACTTATTTGTAGGCAGATTAAACTTTTGAATAGACTTGACTCTATCTAAGTCAATCTTTATGCCTTCTTTGGACACAATGTGTCTAAAGAGTTTCCCCTCTATTACTCCAAAAATAGACTTTTTAGGATTTAAGAAAATATCATTCTAGTGGCAGTGCTCCAGCACTTGTTGTAGGTGGTGTACATGATTAGATCGATGCTTTGAAAAGACTATCAAATCATCAAGGTATACCACTATGAATTTACTAATCTCATCTTTAAAAGCCAAATTCATAGCTCTCTAAAAAGTAGCACCAGTATTTATTAGACCAAAAGACATTCTCTTATATAGAAATGTACCCCAAGGCATGGTGAATGTAATCTTGTGTTGGTCTGCTTCACTAACTTCAACTTGATTATAACCTGAGAAACCATCCAACATTGATAACATCTCTGCACCTGTCACTGTTTGAAGCACTTGATCCATAATTGGCAAAGGATAATTATCTTTTAAAGATGCTTGATTTAGATTTCTAAAATCTACACAAATGTGAATTTTTCCATTCTTCTTACTTACAAGTACTATGTTTGCAATCCATGTAGAATGATGGATTGGGAAGATGATTCTAGCATTTAACATCTTTTGTATCTCAAATAGAATTGTACCTAACATTTTTGGATTATACTATCTTGATTTTTGCTTGTATGGCATTGAGTCAGCCTTGAGAGGAATGTTATGGTAGATTTCATCTGATCTGAGAGACTTCAAGTCTTCATAATAATATGCTAAGACATCCATGTATTGACAGAGTAAAGAAGTGAACTTGAAACTTTTCTCAGGGGTGCAACACTTATCAATATTGATCATCTTGGGATTTTCTTTAGTAAATAGATTCACTTGATCGAATCCTTGAGAGAAACTCGAGTCTGTTTGCTATTGTTTAATGAATCTATCATGTTTGTCAAACAACTTTTCAAGAGAAACTAGGCCTTTGGGAATTTTGTTTCTTTTCAGCTACAATAATTCTTCATTTATATCTGCGCTGAATTTAGACACATATTCATTCTTATGAGGTTCACTACCTTCAAAACATAGCTGTTCAAAATTATCTTTTCATTCCAAGAAGGCAATGATTTGATGATCATCATTGAAAACTTGCCAATGATCAGCATTTTTAGGAACACTTGGTCTATAAACTAGCTCAATGGTATACCTATCTTCTTTGAAATTTGAATGAAGAATTAAGAGAGTTCCTAAATCAATAAGTGCATTAGCTCTGTCATTAGACTCTCTAGGTATGGCAAAAATGTTGAAAGCATCAAAACTTTCAATTTGGTCCCAAACCAAGTTACAGTAGTAGCGTAATCTTTCATTCTTAGTTTGGTATAAATTCCTCACTTGACAAACTACTAATTCAACATCCCCTTTGGCATGAAGAAACTTAATGCCTTTTTCTTGAGCAGCCTTCATGCCCAGCAACAAAGATTCGTATTCAGCTCTATTGTTAGTATTGCTGAACTATAATTTGTAAGATGAAGGAAACATATCTCCTTGAGGAGATATCAAAACAATCCTAGCCCCTGAACTAGTAGAACAGCTTCCATTAAATTCCAAAGTCCATATTTCATCTGATACTAACTTTTCTTTAGACTTTTCTTCATCAGAAATGGAGAATCCTCCTTGGTCTGTACTGTAGCTTACCATTTTTTTTGTTGTTCTTGTTGAACTAATTTTTGAGTTGATACTTTCAAGTGTTTCATGTACTTCATCTGTAGATAGTAATTACCCATACCTATGGATTCAAAAAGAATTTGAGCTTCGGGCGCTGATGTCTGAGTGACCACAAATTTTGCTTCCTTTTCAGGGAGTAGTCTTTTCATCACACCTTGGATAGGGATCCTTGCTTTAGATAGATCCATGTTTAATTTTCCTCCCATGTCCTTGTAGAAATTTCAACCAAGAAAAATGCCATAAGATGCTGGGATGTCAGCCACCAAGATAGTCATCTTGATTCTCTTGGCTAGGAAGGCTGCAAATTCACATTGAGCATCTTTGATTTGTCCCAGCAATGGTACTTGCTTATTCTCCATGGAGAAACATCTACCAAATGTCTTGGTCAGTGTGAGACTAAGGGATTTGGCCACTTTAGCAAGCATGACATTGTCTGAAGCTCTAGAATCAATGATGCAATTATTCAGTTTATATCCATTTATCAACAATGTGACATAAAAAGGTTCAGTGCTACTAGGAGTAGTAGGGGGAGTGGTGACAAGGTTGTTCCTAGTAAATGCATTTTTGGTAGCATCATGTGTCACCTTAAGGATTGTTCATTCAATAGTTATGTTTTAATTTTCAACACATTGAACCAGTCTATCTATCTGCTCAGGATGGGACTACAAAAATTCAAATTTAGACATTTGAATTTTGGTTCTCTTTATATGTTCAATGATATCAAATGTCTAGAATGAGCTAGGAGCAGAGGATGGGAGTTCATCCTTTTGATTTTTTAAAGGGGAAGGATTGGACTGCAAAATTAAAGTAGAAGGCATAGGGGTATTTACCTTTCTTGAAACCACCGAGTCCTTTGGATGGAAAGGAAGAGTGGATCCCCACTTAGCAATTGAAACTACTGATTGAGGTCGCTCCTCTACTTTCTCTTTATTAGCTTGTTGAGCTGATTGATTTTTAGATTGGGTAAATACAACATACGAGCCCTCAGCTACATGGCCTTCACTTTTGGGTTCATCCTGATAGTTCAAGAAACCAATATGGGAGTCACCAGCTAATTCTTCTTCTTCCTAAATGAAGAGATTAGCATCATCTTCAGGATTTAACTTGGACTAGAATGAAAAATTTGTTTTAGCTTCAAGATATCCAACTACTGAGTTGTTTGGAGGTGCTTCAAGGGTGAGATTCCTTTATGGAGGAGGAAGGCAATTTTGTTGTCCCTAATTTTTGGCAGCATTGCCTTAGTATGCTCGATTCTAGAAAGTCCTCCTTGGCATATCTCTATATGCAGGAGTAGATGACATCCCTTGCGCCACTTGCTTTCTCAGAGCTAGCGTTTCATTTGCTAGCTTTTGTACCATTGGGTCAGTAGTGACTGCAGGGGAGTACTCAGAAGATGAAGAGGATTTTACTTTATTAAGGTCTCTCCTTATCTTTGTAGCCAAGATAAGATCATCTTCTACCTCAGTATCCAAGTCTTGAGCAGCAACAAGGTCTATGCGTCTGGCCCGTCTTAGCAAGAAACTCACTTCAGGTAATTGTGAATTGATGAAAAATCATTTGAGGTTTTGAGGTGTTGGTTGGGCAGCCAAGGGAATCATGTGCATCAGCTTGTCAAACCTGAAAATAAAATCCCTCCTAGGCTCATGAGGCTCTTTCTTCATCTGAGTGAGCTGGGCCATCAAGGCATGTGCATCTTCTACAGGCTTGAACCTAGCTTCAAATTTGTCTTTCAAAGTATTCCAATCAGTCACTAACCTATCTTGCAAGTGATAGAACCAGTCAACAATACCACCTTGTAATGTCTCCATGAATAGCTTGACTGTTATGTCTTCAAATTCCACCCCTATTACCCCATAGGCTATGGTGAAAGCTGCAATGTGTTCATCAGGATGAACCTTCCCATCACTAAAGAATTTAGGTAAATTCTTCCTTGAACTACGTGGAAGCTCATGCAGAGGTGGAGTCAAATTTAGGGGACCAAAATAATTACCCTAGGGTCCTTAAGCCATGATTTGATTATGCAAAAGTGGGATCACTAATCCAGGTGGAGTGTGAGTAGGCAAATCTCGACCAACAGTTTGTTTAAGGTGAGATTGTGGAGGAAACAACTCAAAATATTTCTGTTGTGCCAACTCAAAAGTAGGGTCTACAACACCTTGGGATTTTTGGCCTTTGGTATATCATGAAGTTGCCAGATTATAGAATAAAAATTGGAAAAGAGCAGGATCTGCTTCAGCTCAAAGTTTGAGACTTCGAATTGTGCACTCTTTCCCCAGCAGAGTCACCAAAAACTATTGGTTGAATATTTTGTTGATCAGTGTATTGATAAACAAAATAGGTCTCATCAGCCAAAGTAGGAAGATAAGTCATCTAAATGTGTAGTTTTACCACATCAGAAAGACACTAATCTCTCCTCTCATCGAGGGGAGGTTCCCTGTAGGTATGCTATATATATATATATATATATATATATATATATATATATATATATATATATATATATATATATATATATATATATATATATATATATATATATATATATATATATATATATAGAAAATAATACTCATGGGTGGGACAAACCATCCATCTCTCTTCTTTTAGAGATGATGCGTGTGGATCAAAGGAAAAACTCAAGGGAAATGATAGACAATACTCTTCTTCTTTTAGAAGTACTATTCAGCAAACCACAAGAATACTCCTGGTAGTAACAACAAAATGTAGCAAGGATGTAATAACTGGAAAATCAAGATGCAACTCAAAGTCTTCACCTGGATTACTCAAGAGTAAGATACGAAGGACAATGAGGGCACAAAGTCACCTCAAGGTCCTTTACATAGAAATGAAAAGAAAACAAACTAAAGGAAATTATGGGGGCACAAAGTCTCTCCACAATCGACTCTTTAGGACACCTTCTTGACTACTATCACTAATTCTGCTTGTTGAATTAAAATAATATAAGATATATTGAAGAAAAAGACATAAGAACAATTTCCTCAATAACAAATATATTATAGCACAAAGTCTAAAAAACCACTTGCTTTCTTATTCCAGTAACAAAATATGATCGGTAATCTAAGCTCAAAGTCTCAGTAATGTCTTATAATTTGGGTAGAGTTTCATTCTAAATGTCAAAAAAGAGATCCGTTCTAATTGTCAAAAAATAGATCCTTATTACAATAGAAGAAAGTCCCTTATATAGCCTCTTCAAGAAGGAATTGGGAAAAATCAATACATCAATTTGCGTTGGAATCTGTTAAGGAGACACACTGGAACTTAGGGGCATTTTACCCATTTTATTTTATCAATGAAAGGAAATAAGTAATGCTTATTGAAAGTTTACAACTTTCAATGTCCACCTGGCGATCTGATCTTATCTTCATTATTCCTCCTCGTTTGGTTAATTGAATCAGGTCTTGGATTTAGTTTACTATTCTTGTTCCTTCTCTACTTTTTGCTAGTCTTGGCTTTGAAATCTGTGAATGTATTTTAATCTGTATGTTTGTATGTTTAAAGGATCAACAGCTAATTCATTGTGTTGAATTTGACATTTTTAGGTGTGTCATTCCTTTGTCTTCTTTTAGCTTTTCTATTTGGCACTTTTTTGGATTGAACTTGTCCTTTTGGGCCTTCAGAAATGACCCATTTTCAGTCGGGAAGAGCCTCCCGCAAGGGTATCTACCTTTCAGGCAGTCTTTGAATGGCCTTCAGGATTCTTTGGGAAACTCTTTGAACTTTGGCGATGAACCAACTATTGAATCATTCCATTGAACCAAATGTTTGAACTATTCCATTGAACCAAGACTTTGAACCTTTTCGTTGAACCAAGACGTTGAACCAAATTTTGGTTTAATGGTTCAAACAAAGCTTTGAACTGACTGACGAACCATTTGATTGAACCAAAGAATGAATCAAAGCACTGAAATTGAGTGGATGAACCAAATGTTAAAACAAAGCGTTGAACAGCTTGATTGAACCCGCCTTTAAACCATTTGGCATTAAACCAAAGGATGAACCAAACATTAAACTTGCTGCTGATGCTTGCTAATGGAAGTTTTTGCTTGAACCAAGGCAATGAACCAATTCCAAAAATGAACAATTGCTAGAAACTAATTCTTTTGATTGAACCCACCTGCAGAAGTTGTGAAGCCTGTTGAACTTGAAGAAATGAGCCTGTTTGTAGTCTATAGATTTTTGAAAAGCTTGAAAAATGAGGAATTTGAATGCCCAAGACAAAATTTGGAAAGGGAAGAGATAATTTTGGTCTGTAGGACCAAAATAATTCAAATGTTGTCCCAAAAATAGTTGATATTATTAGGGAACAACATAGTTCAAGGTGCATTATTTATTCTGACCTTTTTTCAATCTATTTCAACCTACAAGGAGAAAATTTCATTGAATGAAACAGAAATGAACTTTTCATATTAAGTGAACGCATGTTTTCATGTATTACAGAGGACTTTTTTTTTTGATTGAATATTATCTATCATATACTGTAATGTATAAAGAATAATGATTGATTAGTTTATACAATATAATCAAATTTTTTTCCAAATAACATTAAAACATGTACACATCATCAAAATGGGTAGTCATACTCATATGCACCAATAAATAAGAGAACACCCTTTTTGGCTACATTTATTTTACCTCATTGAAAGACATTATTTCAAATGCACTATTACATCTTAACACATATTGGTCCATGCAAGATATAAAACTATTTTAGAGTGTGTCATATGTAAATAAAAATGTTATAATAATATACAAAAACTTGTTGAAATCAATATAAACCCCTTCATAAAACATATCAAAATAAATTCATCAAAATGGAGAAATGGACAAAATGGTGCATGCATGAGGTAGTTACATTTATAGATGATCTTAAGTGGCATGAACTAACTATGTGTATGTAGTCTAGGAACATGAATGTGATTTTGTTATGAATCCCTTAGCTTTAGGATAGGGTTAAAAAAAGAGAAATTGCTAAGAAGCCCATAAAATGAAGACATGGTTTTAAAAATAGGGAATTTGTTACGAAGCTCATAAAATTAGGAGAGGGTAAAAAAAGTGAAATTGATAAGAATCCCACATTATATTCTCATTTTCCATCAACTAATAATTTAATGTATTCAATTAGAGGCATGGACATACTAGTATTTATGGACAGTGCATGAAAGAAAATGCTAGTACACAACATAATAAAAATTTATATGACATGTGTGCATTAAAAATTATATGACCCCATATGGGATGTAATTTATCCCATTAAATTGTAATGTTAGGTTGCCTTATCACTCATAGTAAGGTTAGGGCATAACCATATTGAGTTATTAGAGATTTAATGTAGAAAAATAGGCCACCAATTTTATTTAAATGATTTCCTCATAGACCACTAGAACCATAATTCCCACCTACCAGACCACAATTTTTGTCCCCTAAATTTAGGGAGACCCATGAGATGACATAACACACTTATGAAACTAAATTAAAGCTTCTTCTTCATTACATGTACAAAATTATACAAAAAGTTGTCATGATCAAAAATATTCTTCTTCATTACATGTACAAAATTATACCACTATCCAATGCCAATTCTTTACAACTAAACTAAGTAGTGCCCATCATGATCACCAACATTTTTATTATCCTTAGATTCTTCTAATATTATTTTAAAATGACTTCTTTTCCAAATTAATTCTTGGTATGTAAGGTCATCCAACATGTGTTCAAGATCTAATTCAAGATTTGAATCTAGAGAATTTTACAATTATACATAATTATCATGAAGACTGTGCCACATTCAAAATTAAAATCTAATCATAAGGTGATATATATGAAAGACTCTCTTTGAAAAAAATACTACATAACTAGTTCTATCAAAGTATATGTCAAACCAACTTATCATCATGGAATTCAAAGATATTCCATGCTGAAGAATAATTAATTTGGATAAGAGATTAGACTTAAAAATTATATCCAACATTTCCATTTATTGACATGACCAATTGCCTTTTAATAGCTCCAAAGTAAAAAGAAATATTTTTATCCCACCAAATCCTTCAAATGTGATTTTCATGAGTATCCCAAGAAGGTTGTCTCTGATGTAAAATTTCATTCAATTCAACTACAAATTGATCTAAGTTTCTTCTTGTTACATCTCTAAGCTGGATTATGGAATTCTATAAGTGATTGGAATGCCAACTAGAGAGGACTTCTAAAATAGTGGCATACTACAAAAAACACACAAACCATTAAAAAAATGATATATATGATCTACTACATTTTACGTAATAGATTCTTTAATAAAGTGATTATCAATCAACTAGTCAACCTAAAATATAGATTGTCAAAAGATTCAATCATTTTCATTCTAAAAAATTAACTTTAAAAATGTACGTTTAAGAATGTAGTTATGAAATATGTATCAATTATTTTTATAAAGGTGGAGTAAGACCACCATACAGATTGCATAGGCAAGAGGATCTTCTTCAATGTAGAAACACATTTGACATAAACATCATACTTTAATGTGGTGTCATACAAATATAAGAAGCTAATATGATAAAAATCATATTAACATTCAACACAAGTACTTTACAAGTATTTTATGGGCCTCCATACTGAGATGGAGCCATAATGTCCATGTGAGTGTAATCTCAACCATGAGATAAAGGGTTTCATGTGATATCCTAGATAATTTAATGCAACTACATACTCTTAATATAAATTTATTTTGATAGAAGCACTTGACACTAGATATACAAGGGAAAATTTAAATCAATGTATAACTCTTTTGATTAAATGTCAAGACCTCTTGATAATACATCATAAAATAAGCATGAGAGACTCTACTTATAATAGGGTTGGATGATAATATAACTGATGAAATGACCAAGCATTTTGTGTGTGTGTACACATGCGTGTGCGTGTGTGTTCATGCGCACTCCTCAAGGGCATATATATACATGGTTTGACGTTAAAAGATAGTGAAAGGTGAAAATCAAGGCACAAAGGAACTATAGATTAATGGGATAGTCATATGGGATAACCAAGGAAAAGACACTAAAAGAATATTTTGGACATTTTGAGAGCATTCAAATTTGTACAAAGGAAAATGAATAGTCAATATGTAGATTTTCATATAATTTTCATCTAATGGATATAATATTATATGAAAACAGTGTTTAAAAAAATTCAAGTTATGAAGAAGAACTAAGTTAGGGGATGATGACATAAGGCCCAAAGAAAAAAATGTCTACTAAAAATATCTAAATATATGCACAGAGACCACATGTGATAAAACATGAAACATACCTAATGTAAAAGGGTCTTGTACTAGAATTTTATGTCTACAATAACACACAAATATAAAAGGATAAATGGGTCATAAATTGTAAATCATATCATTTATAAATTATATAAACTAACTAATATAAATCATATGATCATAAATGTTGATTTTGTTTTATCATCGCCATATTATTATTGTTATGTGTTAAGAATATGAATATATAATATTTTAGATTAGCAAAAATAATGTAGGTTAAAATTAATTCACTCAAAATTACATTTTAAATAAGACATTGTAATAGAAAAAGGGGATATTTAACATAAAATACAAGAGTTAATATTTTAAGATCTTGTTCCTAATAACTTAAGATTGTTAAGTAAAATAATGGGTATATTTGTGCCTCTAAAATTGAGATTGGAGAAAAGAGTATAAATATGAAAAATGAAATAAATATTTGTGTTGATGAATCTTAAGGAGACTAAATCTATGTTGGTTTATATCTCTATTGAATAAAGCTACACATCTTTGGCCTTCATAATGAATAAGATATCATATAGAGCAATGATTTCCTCTAAAGAGGTAATAAACTCTTCTATGAATGTCATAATAAATTGGAAATATATATACATAATGTTCCTTTGACTTTAGTTATTTATTAAAAAATTTAAAAATACATTGATGTGTGTAATAAAGTGATTTGACTTCATGAAATGCTGATGAGAGCAGTGATTACCCTAAAACAAATCTCAATCCAAAAGGAAGAATGGTGTGTTTGGGATTTTTAGTAAGTCCAAATTATATTTCAAGATAATGAAAAAAGTAGTGATGCATTATTTTATAATAGTTTTAATGGTTTTGTCGAAGTTGATTTATATAAGATTTTTATATATAATCTCTTACAAATTTATGAATACCAACATGTATCATGCCTTGATGGAAAAGGTATTATGAGGCACATGATTGATATCAATACCAGTTCCCTAGAAAAAAATAAGTTGATTTAAAATAAATGGGACAAGGGTATTATATAGGATTGATATCAATACCATAAGACTCATGGGTATTCATGTTACACATCTATCCCTATTATATATTTTGTATAAAATAAAATAAAATAAAATTTAAAATTTTACCTCGTCCCATTTATTTGAAATCTCTCCTCAAATTTGTATAACAATTGTAATATATGGTTATCATCAATAATTACAATATAACCCCTAATCCAAAAATTTGATGTCCATGAAAATTTAATAGTGTATCTAAACATGTTTCCATGTAAAAATAGGTGTATAAGAATTTAACATTTTATCAAAGATAGGTTGTATAGAAAAGATGGTCCATTAAAATTTAAGTGTATCAAAGCCAGGTTCTTTAGCAAAGTAAGTCCATAAAAAATTAAGAGTGTATCAAAGCTATAATTTTTACTGAAGTGGGTCCACTAAATTTTAATCACAATCCTAAAAGGAACCAAGTTGGAAGCTCCATCCTAATAACCACTGATAAACAGACTGGAAGCTCCATTCTAAAAAAAAACCACCCCTGATCACAACATAATGAACTCTACTCTTATTATATGTACCCATATTTAGTCAATGTTTATTGTACACATCTATCTCTATCATATACTTTGTATAAAATAAAATAAAATCTCAAATTTTATCTCATCCTATTTATTTGAAATCTCTCCTCAAATTTGTATAACAATTGTAATATATAGTTATCATCAATAATTACATTATAATGGCATTGCAATATAACCCTAATCTAAAAATTTGATAGGGTATTTCCTTGATTTTAAATTTTTAACTACTCTATTTAATATCTTAGTTAAAATCCATAGAATATGATTTCTGGTGTGTTTTATCCTTAACATCATCCATAATAAAAGATATGATTAACACAAATTTCATAGTTTTTATCATGTTTATAGCAACCATACATTTAACAAGAAATTTAGAATTTTTTTTTGAACTTATAATAATAGTATATTTAAAAAATATTCATAGTTTTTGCCATGTATTTATAAATATGGTACATATTGAACATAATCTTTTAATGTTTGCTACCTTGTATGCATAGAAATGAAGCATTTGACTAAATCTTTTGAAGTGGTTTACCCTATATTTATAGAGATTGTATTTTGAATGACATCTTTACAAATTACACTTGATATATGTGGGTGGATTTCACACCATGATGGAACTAAGAAAATGTGCGAATCTCAATAAAATGCTAGTGGAATATATAAATTCAAGGCCCAGTCGGGTGTATAAAGTATGTGGAGATTTGATGAAATATATTATAAATACTGAAATCAACCAAGGAAATATACTATAAATAATATCAAAGTAGGATTGGATGAGGAGGAATGAGAAATAGACCCAAATATAAGGTAGATATTTTTGAGGTACAATGGGCACTCACCTCTAGTAGAATATGAACTAGCCATGTGATCACTCGATCACCAGTGCTATCACCACAATGTTATCTCTCATCAGAAATGAAATGCCACATAAAAAATGTGACTGTCAAAATAGAATGCAATTTTGGGGAAAATTAAATTATTCTCACCCTTTGTTCTCAAGTTTTCTACCCAGTCAATCCCACCTAATCAAGTGACAGTCAACTACTTCCTAAAGACCCACTAGATATGTGGTTGTATTAAATGGCACATTCTCACTTTCAATACAATATTTAGAGTATTCATCAATAATTCACCTTCAATGCTAAAATGTGTCATAACATTAAAATTGAAATAGAACAAATACATCTCAATAGTAATAATCATACCAAAAATAATAAATAATATAAAAAACACATGAGAGGAAAGATTCACGATGATTAATGAAAATATCATAAGGCAGCATTTTTATTTGTGTTATATCTCATGATGGTGCACTTTCATCAAAACCAATTCTAAGGTTTTCAAGATCATTATAGGATTGTGCAGCAGTGGAAGAGGATGTGGTGTCCATTGAATTGATCTTAAATGGAAGAAAGGAAACAGCTAAATGTGGAATTTTGCTTCGCTAGATCATAGTTGATGCAAAAAAAATAGGTCAACCTTCTGAAAGCCATAAATTTTGACCCATATCTTCATTTGATCTCTTCCACATGCCAAAATCACCATCTAAAAATGTTCTAATTACTTATGGATATTTTTGATATTTTTTAGAGGCCATACATGATCATCTGAGGATCCAAAATTGTAATTTAATTATTTTTTTGAGAATTTTCCATTTTAGAAATTATATATTTTTAGGGTTGGACATCAATTTCAGTTGAATTTAATCTAAGAAGTTAATTTTATAAATTAGGATATTTTTAGATATTTTAGAGATATGTGCACTTGCATATGAAACTTACTAAAAATAGCATTTGCTAAAAAAAGATTTAAAAAAAAAAACTTGTATGTAAACTCTAATGTTCAAGTTGAGGCTCATTTAAACATGGTTTGGATTTATAATTATTTAAAGTTATTTATTAAAAATCAATACGAATTATTGTTTATAATCTTGGCCTATTGGTAATTTTATTGTCTTAGTGGTTTCTGGGTTCATTATCTAGTATTAGAGCAAGTTTGAATCTTAGAGGAGTAAGACATGGCGAGAGGATGAAGAGGAATTACACAAATGAACTAGACTATAAAAGAGTTACAGAGGCAAGTTTGATAATTAACAAAGATTATCACTAATTGGGGAAGAAGATAAGGTGGTGATGAAGCTGAGGAAGACAAAGATCGTGATGAATAAGTTCAGTAAGAAGAATTACAATAAGAACAACTAACATCGATGGAAGAGAGGATGGTTCAACCTTTATAAGGAAGAAATGAAGGAATACAAGTTGATTTTATAGATTATAGAGGTAGTTTAAAACTAAAGGAGTTGATATATTGGATGAATAGCATGGATAAATTCTTTGAGTGGAAGACTATAAGATAAGACAAGAAAGTGAAGTTTGCATGCACAAAATTGAAGGGTCATGCAATGATTTGGTGGGATCACCTATAGAAATAGAGATAAATAAAAGGGAAAGGGAAGATTAATTCAAGGAAAAAGATGAAAAAAAACTTGAGAGAGAAATAACTTTATGTGAATTATGCACAAACCCTATACAAAAGATTTTATAATTTGAGACAAAAAGATCATAATATACAAGAGTATACATATGAGTTTTATAAATTTTCTATGTGAGTGGAACATGATGAAATATAAGAGTAAATGGATTGAAGGTATGTAAATTATTTAAATTTTTTTACTCAAGATGAATTAAGCATCCATAGAATACTTTGCATGGAGGAGGCTTATCAATTAGTTTTAAAGGCAAAAAAAAGAATAGAAATTTTTTTAGAAGAACATCTCTTGGTCCAAGAAGAGGTAGATCCCCTCAAAATAGGGGATTATGTGGGTTTAATACCACCATAGGTAGGTCTAATACTAATAGAGGTGAATCATCATGTGGTGTAGAAAGGCAAGCTGATAATAAGCAAGGGTTTCAATACCAAGAAAGAGGATGAGGATTTTAAAGAAGACAAGGTTATGGCAGTGGTAGAGGATGATTTTTGAATCACTATAGATCTTATGTCTATTATAGGTATGGATAATAAAGGCACAAATCATTTTAGTGTCCACACTATGAAGATCAAGAAAGAAGGCAAGAAGATCGCCCAAGAGTGAATCTAGTCAAGGCTGAGATAGAAGAGCAAAATATTGAAGTTGTACCTATAGATGTTGGAGATAATCTCATGATGAGAAGAACCATGATCAATCCAAGGAAGGAACAAGTGATAATAAAGATGGTGGTGATGCATGGCTATGATCAAATATTTTCTTAACAAGATGTACTATGGGTGGAAGCTTATGCAAAGTAATTATATATGGTGGTAGTTGTGAAAGTATGATTTCTAAAGAAATGATAGAGAAACTAAATTTACAATGTGAAAAACATCCTAATATTTATCGAATTTCATGTTTTTAGAAAGAGAATGAAGTTATAATAGATAAAAGGTGATTAATCAATTTTTCTATAGGAAAAAGTTACAATGATGAAATATGGTGTGATGTTATTCTAATGGATGCATGCCATTTCTTATTGGGAATACCATGATAATTTTATAGAAAAGTAATTTATGATGGAGAAAAGAATACGTATAATTTTTATAAAAGTGTTATAAAGTTAGTTTTGTTACCTCTTGAAGAGGAAAAAAAGATAAAATGCATATTCTCTATTAAAGAATTTATCCAAGATATAAAGGTGGTAGTTTGTTGTTATGTATTAGTATCGAAGAATGAGGATATAGAAATAATATAAGTACCAATAAAAATATCAAGTGTTGAAAGAATACACAGACATTATACCTAATGAGTTACCAGATATTTTACCATAGAAAAAAGATATTCAACATCATATTGATTTGATTCTAGGATCAACTCTACCAAATCAAACATCATATATGATGAGTCCAACAAAGTATGCAAAATTAAATAAAAAAGCTACTAAATTGCTAAGAAAAAAGGTGATAAGAGAGAGTATGAGTCCATATGCAACATCAACATTAATAACTCTAAAGAAAGATGAAGGATGGATAATGTGTGTGGATAGTAGATCAATTAATAGAATTATAATAAAGTATAAGTTTCCTATATCTCTTTTAGATGATATGATAGATGTGCTTGTAAGAAAAAAATATTTTACAAAGATTTATCAAAGGAGTGGTTATTATCAGACTCAAATTCATGAAGAAAATGAGTGGAAAATTGCATTCAAGACTAAAGATGGCTTATATGAGTGGATGGTGATGACATTCAGATTATCTAATGCACCTAGAACATTTATGAAGGTGATGAATATAGTGCTACAAGAATATATTGGTAATTTTATGGTTGTTTATTTTGATGATACTTTTATATTCAATAAGACTAAAGAAGAATACTTACAACATTTTAGAATGGTACTATATTTGTTAAGAAAAGAGAAGTTGTATGCAAATTTGAAGAAGAGCAGGTTTATGCAGAAAAGTTTAATATTTTTAGAATTTGTAATTTCAATAGATGGTTTGAGAATGGATGAAGAAAATATAAAGGTAATTATTGAGTGGCCTATTCCAAAAAGCATTATAGAGGTGAGAAATTTCCATGGTTTAGCAAATTTATTATAAATTTTAGTAGTATTGTGGCATCAATAATAGATTGCATGAGAGGGAAGGAACTTAGATGGACTACAATAGCCATAGAGAGCTTTAAATTTTTGAATAAGAAGATTATAGAAAGACCAATTTTAGTATTACTGGATTTCAACAAAGTGTTTGAGGTTCACTGTGATGCTTCATTTATGAGAATTGGTGATGTGCTAAGTCAAGAAAGAAATCTAATAGCATATTTTAGTAAAAAATTGAATGATTTAAGAACAAAGTATTATACTTATGATGTTAAAATTTATGCAATTGTACAAGCATTAAAACATTGGAGTCATTACTTGGTCCCTGAAGAGTTTATCATATGTACAGATCATGAGGCTTTGAAGTATATGAATATACAAAAGAAGTTGAATAGTAGGTATGCAAAGTGAGTTTCTTTCTTGTAGGAGTATACTTTTGTATTGAAACATAAATCTAGAAAATAGAATCAGATCGCTGATGCATTAAGCATAAGAGTAGCATTTTAACTATTATGGTGAGTGAAGTAGTTGGATTTGAAGTTATCAAAGAATTATATGATATTGATTCATATCTTTGTAAGATAGGTGAGCAGTGCAAGAATCTATTAATAGTTGGGATAGATGCTATTCATGATGAGTATATTAGACAAAAATGTTTTCTCTTCAAAAGGAAACAATTATGCTTTCTATTTGGGTCTCTACGAGACAATATAATAAGAGAATTACATATTGGTGATTTGGTTAGACATTTTGGTAAGACAAAGAAAATAGATTTGGTGGAGGAAAAGTATTTTTGGTCAAAAATGAAGAGGGATGTGACAAGGTATGTTTCAAGGTGTAGAATATGCTAGGTGGATAAAGGACATGCATAAAGTATTGGATTATACATGCCATTACTAGTTTCAAGAGGAACATGGATAGATTTGAGTATGAATTTTTCATTGAAATTACCAAAAACATAGAGAGGTAATGATTCAATTTTTGATATTGTAAGTAAAATTTATAAATTGATTCATTTCATTACCTGTAAGAAAACCAATAATGCCACTAGAGTTATAGAATTATTGTTTAAGGATATTATGAGATTGCATAGTGTTCCAAAAACCATTACTTCAAATAGCAACACAAAAAATTTAATTTATTTTTAGAGGACTTTGTGGAAGACTATGGGTACTAAGATATAATTTATTATTGCATATCACCCACAAATAAAAGTTGTGAATAGGATCTTGGAAAATTTATTGAGATGCATAGTGGGAGAGATGCCCAAGCAATGAGACTTGGCTTTACCACAAGCTGAGTTTGCATATAACATTTTAGTGAATAGATAAATAGGAAAGTCACATTTCTAAATTATTTATGGAAAAAATCCTATGGGTATTTTAAATTTGGTACAATTACTGATTGTAGATCAAATAACAATAGATGTTAGAAGAAGATCAAAGTTTTTTAAAGGAGAGTTGGTAATGGTTTACTTGAGAAAGGGAAAATTCCCAAAAGACACATATAACAAGTTGAAGTACAAGAAAATTGGGCCATGTAGAATTGTGAAGAAAATCAATGATAATGATTATGATGTGAGTTTACCATAAAATTTGGATATCTCTCAAACATTTAATGCTTCAAATTTATATGAATTCTATGGAGAAGATGGTGAAGGTGATGAAAATGAAGAAGTAAAATGGTAGTAGTAGGTTCCAAAGAAGAAGGAAAAGATAGTGTAGGTTTTGGATATGAAGATAGTGAGCATAAGGCAAGGGAATTATAACAAGGATTTGGTACAGTGGGAAGGATTGTAGCAAGAATACAATACTTAGATTATAGAATGGGAGCTAAATACGATTCTCAAGGAAAAATGATAGTAGTACAATCAGGGCAATTAATAGGAGCTGTGTTATTTTTAATCAGAGAAGAATGATGCAAAAAAAATAGGCCAACCTTTTGGAGGCCATAACTTTTGACCCGTATCTTTGTTTGAGCTCTTCTACACGCTAAAATGACTGTCTCAAAAAGTTATACCTATTAGGGATGGTTTTGTTATTTTTTGGAGGCCATACATGATCGTGTGAGGGTTTGAAACTATAATTTAATTATTTTTTTGAGAATTTTTTATTTTTTAGAATTCTATATTTCTAGATCTGAATGTCAACATCAGTTGAATTTAATTTAATAGGTTAATTTTAGCAATTAGGATATTTCAATATATTTTAGAGCTATCCACGCTTGCATGCAAAACTTTCTATAAATAGCATCTACTAAAAATAGACATTTTTTTTATATTTTAATTTTTTTAAAGTTTTGCATGTAAACTTTAATGTTTAAGTTGAGGCTTATTTAAGCATGGTTTGGGTTTATAATTTTTTCAAGTCATTCAATACAAATCAATACACATTATTATTCAAAATCTTGGCCTATTGGTAATTTTATTGTCTTGATAGTTTTTAGGTTCATTAGAAGTGCCCAAAAATTGATAAAAATTCTCCTCTCGGATTAAGCCATGTAATTTGTATATTGAATGACATATTTATAAATTTCACTCGATATATATTGGTGGATTTCACACCAGAAATGAGAAAGAGGCCTAGAAAAAAGGCAGAGCATTTTGAGGTACAAAAGACACTCACCTCTAGTGGAATATGAACCAACCTTGGGATCACCTGATCACCAGTGCTATCACCACAATATCGTCTCACTTCAAAAATGGAATGCTGGTTTAGAAATGTGACTATTGAAATGGAATGCAGTTTGGGGCAAAATTGAATTACTCCCACCCTTTGTTAGCATGTTTCTCGCCCAATCAATCCTACCTAGTCAAGTGAAACTACAAAATGTGACTGTGTGGGTTACCGTGACAGTCAAGTAGCTGACCCTAGTTTCATGTGGTTTAAGTCGCCAAATGGTTTACTATGGTTTAAGCTATTGGGACTTTTACCGATGATGACTGACGATGATCAACATGTACTGGGAGTTGGCGTGTGCTAGTTAAGCTCATTGCTACTAACTGCATGGTGCATTCCATTTGAGACTTTATCACAACTCCAACATTTGGTTCCAACAGTGAGTAAATTCTTAATTGGTAATTTAAATGAATAATATATTTTTTTTTTCAAAAATCTTATTTTAGTTTTATACAATTTAATTTATTAATTCATTAAATAATTGAATTGATATTATATATTTAAAAAGAAAGGATTTTTTTAATTTAAAATGATTTACATTATTTAAATTTAAATTAAATAAATCTTAATCTTTAAAGGGTTGCAAATTCTTACAAAATTAAGATCCTTAATCTTCAATGTATTAATATTTTTATACCATCAAAATCATAATTATTATCTAAAATTCTATAATTTTCACTTTGTAAAATGATTTTCTTATTATATAAGTACATAGAAGCTAAATGGTGTTTCAACCTACACGGAAAGAACCCATCACTGGATTTATTTAAATGTGATGGATAGACAGTCAACCAAAATATCCAGAATATCCTGTTTGATGCTCTGACCCTAACTTAGTCTCAGCACGTTTAAGTAGTATAGAGATGCCCAGAGTTATAATTCTTGGCGGTGGGTTTATAATCGTTGTAAGCGGTGTATACATTGCTCTGCTTGTGTGCGAAAACGGAGCCCTGAAATAGAAGCAGCAGGGAAAATAAAATGATGAATCTTTCACTGTTGCAAGCCATGGAGAGAGAAATGAAAATTCCAATGAATATGTTATGGCTGCGTGGTACTATTTATATGGACGCAGCCGTGCGTCAATTCGCTTAGGGTGGTTTGCGTGATCGCTTTTATTTTTGCAAGCGCGGGTAACCCGACTTAACATCCGCCTTAAAAGTCGGACAAACAGATTCTAATATCAAAGCAATCACTCTCAAAGACTGCTAAATTAAGAAAACGGATGACCAAGCTATTGACTAAAACTTCACGTAATTTCAAATCTTAACTAACGTTAAAATCAATAATAATTTTTTTTGGATCGATAGTTTTTTTTATTGGAGTAAATTCAAACTCTTACATACACTATATTTAATGTTTTGTAAAATTTGACCCTGTACAACCAATCATTTTACATTTCATTGGTAAAATTAATTATATATTAAAATTAGCTGTATTTTTCTATTTATAAATTTTAAAAAAATATTAAAAATATTTAACAAAGTTTAATTATTATAAATCATAAAAAATGTTGAATTTTTAAAATAATATAAAATATATTAACAATAATTAAAAAATAACAAATTATTTTAAAATAATAAATGATAAATTTTAATAAAAAATAAAAAAATGAGTAAATTTTGTTATAAATATAATTACAAACATAAAAGTTTTAAATTTTATGATAAAAATATAAATTATAAATATTTAATTTTTATTGAAATATATTTTCAAATTATATTTATTATAATTAAATATATTAATTATATTCATCAAAAAAATTAAAGAATGTAGTGTGTTAACTATTAATTATTTGAAATCCAACATTATAAAATAAAAAATAAAATAATCTACGTTTCTTAAAAAGAAATATATAAATACAAATCAAATTAAACAAAAATACATATAAAGAAATTGTTAAATAAATGAACAAGATAAAAACTTATAATGACTTAACAAAATGAAATTGTTTAAACAAATAAAATTGTTTAACAAATGACTCTTCACTACTTGATTTATACTTATTTGACTTCTCCTTTCTATGCTAAACAATTAATAGAAATACCAAAAATAGCATAAACTAACATGATAATTGTTGAAATAACAAGGGCACATAGCACCAAGACCCTGCAGGAGGCAAAGGGTATATTTGATGGATTGAAAAAAAAAAAAAAAAAAACCTTTTTTTAATATGCGTAGGTAATAGCATAATAATATGCACAACCAACAATACAATAATTATATGCAACACAAAAATATTGAAATATATTGGAAAATTTAACGCATAATTACACATGTCCTTAGTAGAAGGCTCCTCTCTAGTGAGAAGTTTCCACATTCCTATTCCAAATAAAAACACATCCACCTAAAAAAGAAATATTCAAATTATTAAGTGTCTATGTTCAAAAATATAAATTGAGAATTTTACACTATTCAAAAACCATATTACTACTGCCAATGCATGACTCAAGAGCCATTCAGGCAAGGGTTCCCTACACCACCATAAATTGAGGTCTGATGTTTGATTTTTGATAGCCCTAAATCACCAACTTGAAGAAAATGGTAAATAAAAAATAGAGGATTATTTGTTTAACATGAGATATATACTAGAGCCTAATCCTATCAAATGGGACATTATAATATTAAAAATTGAATTTGGATAGGACATATTATTCAATCGGTTACCACCCAAAATATTATTTTCTAGATGATAAAAACATGCATTATAGGTAACAATCCACATTAGCCAACCATAAAAGAACAAACATGTTTACCTTGCATATGTAGGACATTGAGGATCTATCATATTCACCATTATATTCTCATATTTCAAGTCAAAATTAATGATATTCTTGCCATGTAGGTATTGATCAATTCCCCTACAAAAGAATTGTTAATACGTTAGCATGTTATGTCATGTAAGGGGTGCATAGAAATTCTTTCTATTTAGTAGTGAAATATTAAGCCTTCTAAAGAGTTCGTATAAGACCTATACCTATCCTTCATGTGCAAGACCTATTTGAGTGAACCATTCACCATGTATTATGTCACTGTTACCAAGGTTCCCCATGGTCCATCCTGTAAAATACCATAGAAACCAACTACATATGAATGTGTAATTATTTAAGAATTTGAGCTTCCTTCTAGAAATAAGCTCTCTAAGAAATACAAAACAACCCATTTAGCCATGCCTTCAATATATTCTCAATGTCATAAAGTTTCCAATTGTGTGAAGAATGCAAAGTGCCAAATGTGCACATAACTTACCTCTATGTCAAGAACCTTCATCATTTATCTGGTTCTTCCACTCTTAATTAGTAAAATAATCAAAAATAGGATAATGATCTTCCTAACACTACCACCACACAATAATCCCCTAGCCACACTATTTAATGACATAGATTTCCCTTAGAAGTTGTTCTAGTGGAAATTTAAAGTTAAATCCTATAACCTTTTACATAATTTTTTCTAGCCTAAACCAAAATGAGGAATTTAGAACAATTATATAAATAAAGAATAGAAATAAAACTAACTAATTAAGTAGGGGCACAATCCACTAAAGGATAACACATGCCATCATGCCAATCTTCCTGTAAATAATCATTAAAACTATATAAACACTTTAAAACATAATTTCCAAACTATGAAAGAGTATAAAAACACAAAATCTATATCGACACATGCCTATAAGAAGATCGACACCCCTAAAAATAATTAACATGGAAGGGGTATTAAATCAAAGTCAAATGTAAGAAAAAAATGATGCAAGAAGCCATGAATGACTAATATTGCAATTGAATTCTAGGAGAAGAGGTACAGTATGGATATTTCCCACCTTCATATTATTCTATTTTCATTTTCAAGCCTAGATAAATGATGTGGAGAATGTTTGTGAGAGTTATTATAGAAATCATAAAGGACTTCCAAAGCAAATTCAAAATGGAGGGTTTAGATTATTTTGATCTAATGGCTAGCACATGATTTGAGATTTAATTGATTTTTTGGTATTTTTTAATCTTTAATAAATTAAAAAATTAAGATCTTGTGGATCATTATTCTTAAAGAAGAAAATTACGGGAATTAATGTTATTGCTAACTAGGTCTTTGATTTTCTAGACCATTGCTTGTTGGCTTCAATGCTCTTGGTGAGGGATTTTATTTGACCTTTAGAGACAAAGGCTAGAGATCCAAATGAAAAGAGGAACCTACAACCAATGAATAATATTATGATAAAAAGAAATAGGTCATGCATTTTATGTGAAACACTTTCTCATCTTGAAGATCTAATGGTTTTTTCATCTATTTTACAAATCTTAGATGTTTGTAAAATAAATATTTCAAAGAATAAGTATAGAGCAGACAATAATGTGATAATATCTAAGCCAAAACATATTTTTTCCCTACATGTTTGTCCTAGGATAAATTTAAACATGTGTTTTGATTTATTATAAATCAAAGAGCTTAGGAAGTAATTTCAGAGATGCCATTATGTTTAAGACATTACAGTTTATCCTTAAATATAAATTATGAGGATTTTTTCCATAGATTGGAGGTAAACTCATGGAGCTTTATTATTGGCAATAAAATTATGAGAGGAATATCAACATCACACATAAGAGAGAGCTTGATGGATTTCTTTAAGGAGTCTGGATTTGTACTAGGAGAAAGTAACCTAGTGACTTATAGGGATGTGTATCTTTTTCATCTTGATATTTCCTCCTTGTACTAGATCATTGTACATATGAAATGTAAAAAATAAAAATCTTAGTACACACACAAATGAAAATATCCATTGATCATTGAAGACACAAATAGAATGTAAACATTGCATATTTAATAGAACATAATATAAGGAAAAAAAAGCCATGGATTATTGTGCACATATATAAAATATAAACATATTAGATTTAATAGGATATAAATGAATGAAAGAACAACATAAATTTATGACAACAGTATCTTAGAGCTACAAGCTTCCACTAGAATTCCAATTGTGGTGAATAGTTGGAAAGCAACATTAAGGGCTCCTCTTAGTTTCATCAGAGCTATCTCAAATAAATAAACATGAACTACCTAAAAACATAATGATTTAACATATGAGGATTCTTGAAACCCTAGATAAAAATAAGAATAAGATCCATAATTTATGTTACTAATCCCCTGATTAGAAAATTCTACACCCATACTAAACCTGTCGACATTAACAGCTACTCCATTTAACACACAACATATCAAAGATTTTATAACAAAAATGAATAACAATAAGAACTTATGTATATGAGCTAATTCATAAAAACCACCTTGCCCTTTGCTCTACTAGCACACTACCCCTAAATAAATGACAAAATAATAATTTTCTATGTTTTACTATGCCATTATTACTAACAGTAAATGCATGGAAAATCTAAAATCATCATGGCATATCACATAGATGGACTGCCCATCCTACCTTGACTATTACATGCAAATATGGCACCACTTTAATCATACCACTACCTCAATTTAGTCAAAGCCAAAAATAACATGA